>CM061536.1:122733695-123315748 GCA_030545055.2 Neoaliturus tenellus
AGAGACACAGGCAAGATTGATGTGATAGCTCAAACTTTAGAACATTATATTAGTTTTTCTAAGAAAATTGGCAAAATAAAATTAAGATTTGTTGACTCATATAGGTTTATGCCATCAAGCCTTGCCAAACTAACTGACAATTTAAGGACGACAGGATTTAAAGGAAACAAAGAAAATCGTACCTGCAGACAAATTGGATTTAGCATTAAGAAAAGGAGTGTTTCCTTATGACTATATTACAGGAATTGAAAAATTTGAAGAAACCAGACTACCACCCATTGAAGCTTTCAAAAGTAAACTGACAGACACGGAAATTTCAATTGAAGATTATAATCATGCGTGTAACGTCTGGAATGAATTAGGTATGCAAAATCTTGGTGAATATTCAGATTTTTATGTAAAATTGGATGTAACACTATTGTGTGATGTTATGGAACAATTTAGGAACACTTGCTTTGACGCCTATGGACTGGACCCCCTTCATTCGTTTACATCCCCCGGCTTAGCATGGCAGGCCATGCTAAAATCTACCGAGTGCAAGTTGGAACTGCTAAACGACATCGATATGGTTTTGATGATTGAATCAGGTGTACGCGGTGGATTAACACAGGCCGTTACAAGACATGTGAAAGCTAACAATAAATTTCTACCAAATTATGATGAGACTAAAGATTCAATTTTTCTTGGATATTTTGATGCCAATAATTTATACGGTTGGGCGATGTCCAAACCCCTTCCGTATGGCGACTTCCAGTGGGTAGAACCGGACAGCATCGGGGACATTATGCAGATCCCACAAGATGGACCGACCGGCTACATTTTCGACTGCGACTTCGAGTATCCAGAACACCTACACGATCATCATTACGACTTGCCACTGTTGGCTAAAACTGAAGTATCACCGACAGGAAGATGGCCCAAATTAATGATGACATTAAACAACAAAAACCGTTATGTGGCGCACTATTGGGTTGTACAACAAGCGTTGGAGTTAGGACTGAAAATAACAAAAATTCACCGAGTATTACAATTTTCTCAATCTTGTTACTTGAAACCCTACATAGACTCCAACACCGTGAGGAGAGCAGCAGCCACATCAGCTTTTGAAAAAGATTTTTATAAACTGATGAACAACTCAATCTTTGGAAAAACTTTAGAAAATAAGAGGAAACACAAAATTGTAAAATTAGTAAGTGATCCAAGAGCATTAGAAAAACTTGTACAAAAACCAAATTTCGGAACCACTATGATAATTAATGAAAATTTAGTAGCGGTAAGCATGAACAAAACCAAGATTGTTATGGATAGACCGTTGTACATAGGGATGTCAATATTGGATATAAGTAAAACGCATATGTATGATTTTCATTACAACAAAATGGTACAATATTATGGACGAGAAAATATCGGAGTAGCCTACATGGATACGGACGCACTAATTTATTGGATCAAGACGCAAGATATGTATGAAGATCTTCGAACGTTCATACACAAAAATGATTTTGATTTTTCCGACTACCCAAGAAACCATCCAAACTTCAATGAAGAAAACAAAAAGGTGCTTGGAAAATTTAAAGACGAATGCAATGGAGCTAGCATGGAAGAAATTATTGCACTAATGTCAAAATTGTATTCTTTCAAAGTGTATAAGGGAGAACAAGAAGAAACATCGACCACCAAGAAAGCAAAAGGTGTGAAGACAGGTTATTTAAAGAAAAATATAAACTTTGAACATTACAAAAACTGTTTATTTAACGACACCACCTTAACAGCAAAATTCAACGCCATAAGAAGTGAAAAACACAAACTATACAGTGTTACAGAAGTAAAAAAAGCACTATCGGCAAATGATGACAAAAGGCATATCATGGATGATAAAATTAACACTCTTCCTTTTGGCCACTACTCTCTTAATCCTATCAACGACTAACCTATTCTTCGTCCCTCTTCGACCCCTCTACGACCTAAATTCCTTTTCCTTCCGTAAAAAAATGGGGAACACGGCAAGCCCAACGCCGTGTTCCCCATTTTTTTACATCAATTTGAATGACCTTGACCCAGTTAAATAAGGGTATAATAGAATAAAAAAAATATTTTTACTTCATCTACCGAAGAGGAAGGATAAAATTATGGATTTAAAACAAAAAATTGTTAATGAGCTTCATAAACCGGCTAGAAGAAAATTTCCCCGAAGAAATACTGTTATAAAAGGAATGAATGATCTATATCAAGCTGATTTAATCGAAATGATTCCTTATAGCAAACAAAATAAAGGATTTAAATATATATTGACTATTATCAATTGTTTTACAAAGATGGCAGATGCTTTACCGCTAAAAGATAAAACCGGCAAGAGTGTAACAAAAGCCATGGAAACTGCGATACAGAGAGACAAAAATACCATAAAACATTTACAAACCGATGATGGTAAAGAATATTTTAATAAAGAATTTTCAAATTTAATGAAAAAATACGGCATAAACCACTATTCGACTAATTCAGAGGTAAAAGCATCAATCATAGAAAGATTTAATCGAACTTTAAAAGGTGCGATGTACAAGATGTTTTCAAACAGAGGATCGCACGTATGGATTGATATGTTACCAAAACTAATAAAAGATTACAATAACAAGTTCCATAGAACAATTGGTATGAAACCGAACCAAGTGACTAGTAAAAATGAAAAACTCGTATTAAAACGTATAAAAATGAATACTAAACCAAAAGTTGAAAAACTAAAGCCTAAAACGTTTAACGTTGGTGATAAAGTGCGAATAAGCAAATACAAAGGTGTATTCAGTAAAAGATATCTACCAAATTGGACAAATGAGGTTTTTACCGTATTTAAGGTACAACCTACAGTGCCGGAAACTTACATTTTAAAAGATAATAAAGGACAATTGCTCGAAGGAGGGTTTTATGGACATGAAATGTTAAAATCCACAGTAGGTGATGTATATCTCGTTGAAAAGGTGTTACAACGGAAAAAAGATAAAGTTAAAGTGCGATGGTTAGGATTTAATAAGAGTGAAGATTCTTGGATACCTAAAAAGGATCTTATATAATGATGGAGCATCATTTTAGGTTGAACCTTTACAAAGGATGGAGATAATACCGCAAAAGGATAGTTTTCCTATTAATAATATTGATGAACTCACGGTGGACAATTCAGAATTAAACACTGGCAAACATGGTGTTTTATTACCAAACACGGTGCGTTGTCTTGTAACCGGTCCATCAAATTGTGGTAAAACAAATGTAGTATTCAATTTGATTACAAACCCAAAAGGATTGCGTTTCAATAACTTGTATGTCTTTTCCAAATCATTACAACAACCCAAATACCAATTTTTAGAAAAAATATTTAATAATGTGCCAGAAGTGAAATATTACAAGTTTGATGCAAGTGAAAGCGTAATGCAACCGCATGAAGCTAAACCATTTTCAGTTTTTATATTTGATGATGTATCCTGTGAAAACCAAAACACTATCAGGAGTTATTTCGCTATGGGGCGACATAACAATATAGATAGCATTTACATAGGTCAGACTTATAGTAAAATACCAAAACAACTGATAAGAGACAACGCAAATGTGTTAATTGTATTCAAACAGGATGAAACTAACTTAAAACACATATATTACGATCATGTCAATGCGGATATGTCATATGAACGGTTTAAAGACATATGTGGTAAGGCTTGGGCTGAAAATTATGGATTTTTAACAATTATGAAGGAACAACCACTAAATAACGGTCGATACAGGATCGGTTTTGATAAATTTATATTAATTCACTAACCATTATATCACACAATCATTCTTGTACAGCACGTCTTGCTACAAACATGGTTAACCAAGAAAAGTTAGTAAAGGAAATTAAATCACTTAGTGATTCTATTCGGGCTAAAAACAGAGCGTTAAAGTTAGGTATCAGCGAAAGGGAGAAATTTCTCGAATCTACTTTTAAACCTATTACAGAGCCTTTGAAACAATTGAACAAAAAATTGACTAAACCTTCTTTTCAAGGTGATATTATTGCTCCAATAACAGAATATGAAAGGGAAAGTGTAATATCAGAAGATATTAGCGATGAGGACCCGGAAGCCTCCATATTTAGTGATACAACGGCAGAAAGAGAAGATGTATATGCTGGTAGTGAAGAAGAAGTGGTATCTATAGCCGGTGAAGAAGAAAAAACAGAAGGAGAACCATCAAACATAAGCTTATTGGGTGAAACTATTCATACAAAAGGACCGTTAGGAAGGAAATACTTGTTAAAACTGTTAATTGGAACTGATTCTACTAAAAAATACCACAGTTATGGAGCAAGAATGTCCAAAGAAGGTGTAATGATTGGTAATAGCAAATTAGATGTCGATAAACATGATAATATTCACATAGGTGATCAAATATATAAGGGAACAAGGGGGCTATTTGAATTATTATTTGAAAATAAACCTTTAAAAGCATTGGTAAAAGATGATGATTTGGAAGTGTATAGCAAAATTTTGGATCAAACTAATGCATATAAAAGAAATTATTTACCTGAAGCACCCATATATAGAAATAAATCTGTAAAATATAAAGATTTTGTTTCCAAATTAATACCGATTATAAGAAGAAAACCTGTAAAAAGAAGATTAGTAGCATCCACTTTAGATTTAAGTTCTCCAGAACCGAGAAAAAGAAGCAAATCAGTCACCGGTAAAGGATTGATGAAGAAACTATACAATACAAACGTAATTTATTACAATAATATCAATAAATTGGTGGATAGAATGAAACTAATACATGAAGCCAAAGAGGCGGGTCATACTGGATTGGAAAACGAATGGGTGGCTTTAGTGGATGAACTTAGAAACCGAGGGGTAATCTCATAAAAATGCGTTACTCCCTAAAATGCTATTCAGTTGCACCATGAGTGTCGACAAGTTCGGACGGTATTCCTCGGATGGATTATATTACGCGAATAACTTAAAAAGAGGTGCTGGTTTACCACAAACACCTGAAGGAGATTATGATATTAGTAATAAAAGGTTAAAAAACATAAAAGATCCCACAGACGAAAACGATGCAATAAACTTAAAAATATTAAAGGAAAAGATATCGCCAACATTAAGACTACAAAATAACACATATGACGCAGAAGATCATAGAATTATCAACGTTGGTAAACCAAATCAAAACGGTGATGCAATAAACAAAGGTTATTTATCATCTGAATTAAAAAATACGTTAAAATTCAATGGGAAAACGTATAGTGCTAACAATAAACGTATATCCAACGTAGATGACCCTAAAGATGCAAAAGACAGCGTAAATAGACGCTATTTACATTCCTTGATACCTGAAAAGACAAAAGATGGATTTTCTTTTTATAAATTTGTTATTAATGATATAGGCTATCCAAAAACTGAAAACGATGCTGTAAATCTAAAATATATTAAAGATCATTGCATCATACGTGATGTAGGGGTTATAGATTGTTTTAATAATTGTTTAGCAAATGTTAAAGATGGTTCGGCGCCATCAGATGGTGCAACAGTGGGTCAAATGATGGAAACCTTAAAACAAGAAACAACCTCTTTTGTAAAACAAGATCAAGTAGTATCGAAGCAAGGGGATGAATTTGTTCAAGGTAATGAAAAATTTAATTTATTAACATACAAAAATGATGCTTGGGATTGCATGGATAAAAAGTTATCAAATATGGGATGGGGTTATGAAAAACATGATGCAGCTGCTTTATCACAAACCGTACATCTAGATCCAGATCGATATTTTAGATGGTTTACATGTAATAATAGAGTGATAAGAGACTTGGCACAAGGAAGAGAAGCAAATGATGCTGCAACTGTAGGACAGACCATTACAACATCATTAAAGGATAGTAAAGTGTATAATTGTAATAATAAACGTATAACAAACCTTAAAGACCCTGAACATGTAGATAATGCTGTCACTGTTAATTTTCTTGTAAAAGTTTTAGGTAATGCGATATTTGATTTACACAATCATTTTACACCAGATATTCTTCAAGGAAAATCGGGTCATAATACTTATGCTGAATCCGCGAGAGGTGATTATATTAAACGAGAAATTTATAATAAATACTTTATTAACCCTAATACGCAAAAGTTTAGATCATCAGATTGGGGTGATATTGATATTTAATTAAATAACTCAATAAATGACTTCATTTATGTGCAACCTGTCATAGAGGTAACACATAGGTTACGCTTTTCGAATATAAAAGACAATCATGACGTTTCATTACACCAGTCCATATCGAGACACTATACGGAAAGGAGGTGGTATCACATCCACAGCGGTTTCTCTGTTAAGTAAAGCTTTAAATCGAATTCCAGTAGGATCTGTTGTAAATAGAGCAATAGACGCTTTACCATACGAATTTCACATACCGGGAGGTTATCAGTATTGCGGACCAGGAACTAAATTGAAAAAACGACTGGAAAGAGGTGATCTAGGCATAAATAAGTTAGATCAGGCTTGTAAAGAACACGATATAGCATATTCCACATTTAGCGATACAAAAAATAGATCAATAGCTGATAAAAAGCTCGCGGATATAGCTTGGCAACGAGTAAAGTCTAGTGACGCTAGTATTGCAGAGAAAGCAGCAGCTTTAGCGGTAACAGCAGGTATGAAGGCTAAAACAGCAGTAGGAGGTGGAAAAAGGAGGAGAAGAGTGAAAAGGAGATCGGCAAAGACGAAACATGGAGGGAATATTAGAAGAAAACGACGTTCCACCAGAAAGGGTAGCAAAAAACCAACAGTATGGTCAATGGTAAAAAACGGGGCAGGTCTATACCTAAGACCGTATCGTGCATATTAAATAAAAGAAATCAATTAGTAATACCACATAAAGCATTAACAAATATTGAATTATTTAAATACATTTCATGTTTAAAAATACCATTTTTTCGCGGTGTCTTTATGAAAGATGATTTACCAGTTAAAATGTGGAAAAACGAAACCGGTATTGTAAATTTAGACAATTCTGAAGGTCCTGGCACTCATTGGGTTTGTTATAAGAAATTAGGTGAAAATATATATTACTTTGATAGTTTCGGCAATTTACCACCACCTAAAGAACTTGAGCATTACTTTAAATCTGCTAAAAACATATATTACAACTATAAAAGAGAACAACCTGATAACACTTTAATATGCGGCCATTTATGTTTGGAATTCCTAGCTAAAAGTATCAGTCACAATTGAGATGTCTTCCTATACGGTATCATTAACAGGAAAATCGTCCACTTTACGAAGTATCCTTTTTCCAGCGTTACGCTTGCAAAAAGGAAGATTTTGGGAAGCGGCACTGTTGGATTTTACAACTTACAACTCTATTCCCAATGTTACGGAAGATAAAAATAACTTATTGCATTACTATAAAGGAAAAGATGCCAGTGGAAAGTTTACAGACTTAGAAGTTTGCAGTTTACCCACAGGTTCTTATGAAATTGATCATATTAATGAATTTTTGCAAAATAAAATGGGAAAAGACAATATAACATTAAAAGGTAATAACAATACGATGAAAGCTGAAATTAACTCCAAATATTACATAGATTTTACTCAGGAACACTCAATCGGTGAATTGTTAGGATTTCCCAAAGATGGGCCAATTTTAGAACCAAATCAAACACATTCCGGTAAACAAACTGTAACTATACTAAAAGTCAATAGTATAGATATAACTTGTAACATTATACAGGGAGCTTACAGAGATGGAGCAAATACTCATATAATACATACTTTTTACCCAAGTGTACCTCCAGGATTTAAAATAGTTGAAAAGCCACAAAACCTAGTATATCTGCCGTTGAACACCACTTTCATTTCAGACATCGTGTTGAACGTATTGGATCAAGACGGTAACTTGATAGATTTCCGAGAAGAGCCAATTACAGTTAGATTACATTTAAAATCGACACTTTAATACAAAAATCATGGGTTTATCATTTAAAAGTGGACAACCTACGGGAAACCGCATTAGTAGCTCTTCAGCTGTGGAGGAGTTAACACGCGAAAACATTCGTTTCTTAGAAAAGATTGGTTTAAAATTAACCGATTATGGATATACTGGATATAGCGCAGGGTCCGACATTCGACGAAACCCTATGGGAAAAAGAATATCACACCCACAACCCTTACACTTCATCAAAATTGAACAATAACGACGAAATTCGTATTCCTATACAACATCAGGACATTTACACACTACCATGTGAAAGTTACTTGTATATCGAAGGAAAAGTAACAAAAAAGGACGGTACTACTACTGGTACAACAGTTCCATTTATAAATAATCCTATGGCTTTCCTGTTTGATGAAATTAGATATGAAATATCAGGTGTAACAGTTGATTCCACTAAAAAAGTAGGTATTGCAACAACTTTAAAGGGGGTAACATCTATATCACCTAATGAAACCAATTTACTTCAACCGGCCGGATGGGTTTTACCTGAACATGACATAATCACTCCGAATACAAAGGGATATTTTGATTTTCATATTCCATTACGTTTGTTGCTTGGATTTGCTGAAGATTATAGAAAAATAATATTAAATGTTAAACAAGAATTAGTTTTGTTGAGATCTTCTAACGATAAAGACATTATTAAAGCTCCAGACGGTACAACAGATGCAACTTTAGAATGGAAATTAACATTAGACAAAATTGTATGGAGAGTTCCACATGTTAAATTAGCTGACGAGCATAGAATGCTACTATTAAGGAAATTAAAGGCTGATCGTGATATTGTAATTCCTTTTAGAAGTTGGGAATTCCATGAACATCCCAGTTTACCTGCTACGGATCGACACACTTGGACTGTTAAAACATCTAATTACGTAGAACGAGCCAGGTATATTATATTTGGTTTACAAACAGGTAGGAGAGACAGTATCACAAAACATGCAGGCAAATTTGATCATTGCAACTTAAAAAATATTAAAGTTTATTTGAATTCACAGTTTTTCCCCTACGACAATTTAAATGTGTCATTCGCTAATAAAAAGTACAGTATATTATACGATATGTATGCGAGATTCCAAAATTCATATTACGGTAAAACAAATACACCTTTATTATCACCAGAAGAATACTTAGATGGTTACACAATAGTTGTAATTGATTGTTCTAAACAAAATGAATCAGTAAAATCATCAAGTGTTGACATAAAGATAGAAATGGAATTCAACGATCCTATACCTGCAAATACAACTGCATATTGTTTAATTTTACATGATAAAATTGTCACTTACACACCTTTGACAGGAATTGTTAAAAATGTTTTATAAAAACTCGTTTTTGTAAAATTTCAATCACGGGCGCGATTATAAAAGGGGAGCGCGCAGGTCGCTCCTGATCAGTTTGTTGCCTGACATCGTATGGGTAGCATCATCTTCAATATGGCTTCTACAAGTGGTACAACCGAATGCGATATAGAAAAAGAAATTTCAGAATTTTTGGACATGAATGGACAGCAACACGGTGCAGATCAAGAAGAAGAAAAAGGTAAAAAGAAAAAATATTTGTCCAAGAGGAAAAGAAATGTGGAAGAAAATATTTCACCAAATATTTTGATGGAAGTATTTTTAAGAATTTTTTATCCAATCTCTTCAAGTTTGGATAAAAGTGTTTTAATTGGAGTAATGAAATCAACCGACTATTCACCTACAGTAATTTTAACTCACGGAACAAAAATGATTTTGTTTACAGCCAATGCTTGGGAATCTTTTATGAAACACCTCCATTTATTGGAATGTTACTTTAATAGCAACATGTTTGGCAGGAAAACAAAAGTAGGACTATTGGATTCAGACTTGGAAATTGATATTATTAAACACCGAGGTGAACATCAAATGAGATTCAGAGATACAACCAAACATGACATAAAAATTCAACTTAACAGAGAAGAATTTTTTATTTTGACATGTGCAACGGAACCCATAACAAGATATTTAAGACAACTAGTATTTTCCAGTTCAATTATTAAAGATTATTTAACAGACACTTTGGACAAACAACCGGACGCACCAATTTTGTATGGACCTGTGGACACTTCAATATTCAACAGAATTCCTCATGAAGTTCAAATGTGGAGACAATTGGAACAATATGTGCAAGAAAAAAATAATTTTGTAAAATCGGATGAAGAAACACATTTTAGTGATGAAAAGGATCAAAGTGATGAAAATGACTACAACAAAAATGACCAGATGGAAAGTTAAATAAATTTTTAAAATTTTTCACAACACTTTACACTTGAATTGGCAAATTTTCAATAAAAAATTCAAAATTTTGTGGGGTTAGGCCTACCGGGGATGGTGCCCACGTTAAATATACACCAACGCGCCTTTAACTGTACGGCCTGGCATAAATACGTGCCTACCGTGGTGTGGAAAACAGTTGACCTTCCGACACCGTGATGGATAGACTGGTGACCTTTCAAATGGACATGGAAGAAGAAATCAAGTCCAAACCGGGTATTATTGAATTTCAGGCGTTTCGTGGTAACGATGATCGGTTCATTATTAAAGAACTAGTATTTTATGATATAGATAAAAATATTCCTTATACATTTTTATTCAAACCACCATGCTCTTTTTCTTCACTAACCACCAAAGCCGCAACAACAAACCGATGGACTTGGAAATATTTTCATCACATCGATTGGTATGACGGTTTTACCAGTTATTCAGACTTGTATCATATTATGCATCAATTTTCAAATAAATTTACTAATATTTACACAAAGGGACTTGAAAAGAAAAGATGGATAGAACAATATACATCAAATCCAGTCAAAGACGTGCAAATTGATAAAAATTTTAAATTTATTTCTGAAAACGTTTGTATTTGCACACAAAGCGTAGAACATGAAAGGGACAGGCACTGTGCATTAAAAAACGCTTTAAAATTAGCTACTTACCTGCAAGATGGAGAAATCGGTGGTGGTGGTGGGGGTAACGTCGATTATAAAAGCGAGGAGCAGACCGAGACTTGGCACGAGTATTACTCGAGACTCCGAGACGACAACATCTCAGAGCTAGAAGACAGCGAGGACCTCTAGAACAACCATGGCATCCAACCAGTTTCTGCAGTCTTTGGTGGAACAATTCAACGCCCACTCCAAGTCTACAATTTTGCCGGTAAAAAAATGTTCAGAGCTGAAAGATGAAAAACATTACATCATACATGCTATGAAGAAGATGGAAACTACAGTCGGCGAGGCAATCTGCTGCAGCTTGAGCGAAGCTCCATATACACCAGGAGATGAAGCAAAATTTCAAATTTATTTGCCAAAAAGATTCGTCCATCTGCTACAAAACGAAGACCTGCGCTCCATTCAACCGGGATGCCTCTACTTGGTGTCCCACGGATCCAGCGGCAGCAACTCCACCGAGCTGACCATCCACATGGCCGAGAAGCAGCAGTGTTAAATAAAATTTAAATTTTTCTTGTATCTGTTTGTATTCACTATATAATTTTTCTCATGTAATCTTGTTTTTACTGTATTAAATAAACATTACCAAAAAAAAACAAAAAAAAAATAAAAAAAAATAAAAAAGGCAATATATCAATATGTGAAACAAATAACAAAAGGTTTCACATATTGATATGTTGCCTTTTTTTAAAAAAGCTCTGGGGTGACCTTGACCTTTGACCTTTGCATAAATTAAACAAAATAAAAATATTTTTCAAACAGCAATGTGTGTATGTGTGTGTGTGTGTGTGTGTGTGTGTGTGTGTGTGTGTGTGTGTGTGTGTGTGTGTGTTTTTCCCCCCACCATTTTGGGTTACCAGCATACAGACTGCAAAGAAGTCCAGTTTAATTGCAACTGTCAAACCATGAGCACCCTATTTGAGCTTTGTGTAAGAAAAATTATTCAAGATCAACAGCTATTTAGCCATACTTTACGTTCCAACGCTCCTCAGCAAATTAAAATTTTTATCAAACAGTACAAGCTAGACAACAGAGGTTACAACACTTTTGGGTGGTACAAGTTTGGTGATGGTACAAAATTTTGTCAAAATTGTGGAAGGGCTGCTGTATCTAACCCAGCACAATTCCTACAAGATGATGGATGTTTACAATTAGGCCATGTAGCTCCAGTTATGAGTTACGAAACACCCAAAGAACTTTGCACAATTTGTTCAATCAATATGTTTAGTTGGAAAAAATTTAACCACCTCCCATTAGACAGCATATAAAGTCCTTCCCCCACCACTATTTCATACTACCTTCAAACAACCATGCTAATATTCATTCCGCCTTTGGACATCACACGGAAAACATCAAGATGGCTCTCACTGTAAAATGCGCAAATTATGAAGAAGTATTTGTAAGAAATCTGCAAGAATTAAACGAAATTGTTGAAGAATTTAAATCACTAATCGAACAGGGATACCGACTAAACATGCAAATTTTTGCATGCAACACAAAATGCACCCATGGCTTCAGGGATGACGAGCCGCCAAGGTCACCATCATCATCAACTTCCTCGGCCTACTCCTCCAGATCGTCCATGAAGACTCAAGCCAGTCCAAACTTGGAATATTTCTCCTGACTAATATTTATATTTTGTTTCCTTACTTTACTTCAATATGCTTATTATTGTATTGTAATAAAAGAATAAAAAAATAAAAAAAAACCTATCTTGCTACAGTTTTGTAGCAAGATAGGATTTTTTTAAAACACAAATTGGATGACCTTGAACAGGTTCTAACATGTACAGGTGTAAACGTAACCACAAATTTAAACATTTTTTTTTATTTCCTAACGGTTAACCTTGAAACTTCCCCCACCATTTTTCCTCTTGGAGACCTGAGAAACAACACCAATGTGTTTCATTACATCTTGATCTTTCAAGCTGCAAACATGGATGTCCCACCACCAATATATGAGGCTGATGTAGCAGGAGGACAGAGAAGGAGATGCCAGCATTTGGATCTAGTGGAGTTGATGGAAAGGAGAATTGAAGAAAGGCAGATCAGGAAGGATACCATCCTAACACAAAAAATTTTAAAATTGGATCTTGTCATGCTTCTGGCCTTACTCATTGCAGTCTTCGTCTACTTGGTCTACGCAGTCATATACTGTCTAAGGTGCACGGAGTGTGCTGACAAGGGAGCCAACTTGCCAGTTTTCAACGCTACTCTTTAAATAAAATTTTCTTTTTTAAAACTCCAAATGGTTGACCTTGAACATGTCTCAACCTGTCTGGTTGTATCATGAAACAGAATTAATTTTCCTCTAAAAAACCAAACCCCTACCACCACCACAATTCCAAAAGAGCAATCCTACATGCAAGTCTGACTTCATTTCCGGCTCAGCTACGCTAGCGGTTACACGGTACAATGAAGTGGGAATTACTTGTTGACAACCTTGAACACCTGAAAGAAATTTATCAAAAACTGCACATGTTATTACTTCAACATCCAGGAATGGTAATTAAAATGGATTTGGAATACGACTGTCCAACCATCGACAGTATGGATATACCCGAAGGAGTGGTCCACAATACAGAAGAAGAAACTTGTTGCTGTGAAAGTAGCACTTCAACAACAACAAGCACAAGTCCATCCAGCTCATATGAGGATGAAGGCGGATTTTTGTAAATAAAAATTTAAATTTTTTTTTAAAACTTCAAATGGTTGACCTTGAACAGGTTTCAACATGTTGAAGAATATGGATGAAGAATAAAAAATTTTTTTTTTCTTCAATCTCATCACTTAACCCCCACCACATAACTGGGTACCTAGGATGCACGGAGTGACTTGGTCAGTCGCTATTCAACTCTTGCAGTGTGCACATCACACTTTTTCCGCTCAATTTACATAACTGGAGTTCTAAATGAAATATTTGGCTAAAACTTACATATTTCACAAGTTTTAAGCGAAACTAAAAATCGCGAAAAAAAAAATTATTTTTTTTTTTTATTTTCATATGGTTCAAAATTTTACAAGTCCCAAGGTCACCTAAGAAAACAATTAGAAAAAAATTATTTTTTTTCATATAGCTCAAAATTTTACAAGTCCCAAGTTCATCTGAGAAAAAATAATATTATTTTTTTTTCATAATGTTTCCAACAAGTACAAACTCGAATGAGTTGTTGGAAAAAAAATAATTTTTTTATTTTTTCGCATCTGACCACTTTACCCCCACCACGCGGTCTGGTACCCGGACGGCGCGGTGCTGTCCAGTCAGTCGGCGTCCGGCTCCCGCGCGGTGATGACACCACCACCGTCGGCTGTTCGCAATTTTGTTTCCAGTTGGGCTTCGGGTTTCTCCAGTGGGTAAGTGGAAATAAAAATTATTTATTTTTTTAGTTTTAAGAGTGGGGTTGCTGGGGTTCAGGTCAATGGCCTCTGAGGAATGCCTTACGTCACATTTGGTAGGTTTTTCGGTCTGGTCGCTGGAAAAATAAATTTTTCTTTGCACTTTTGTGGTTTCTCGTGGATTTTCACTCCACAGCCGAATACTAGAAACCACAAGAGTGCAAAGAAAAATTTTTTTGTCTTTCCGCGTGACCTTGACCTTAATTACGTCAATGACGTCATTATGGTGACGTCAGCGGTGATGACGTCGTCATGACGTCATTTCTATTACGTCATACCTATGACGTCATAGATATGACGTCATCGATGACGTCACCGATGACGTCATTCGTGACGTCAGTGACCTTGGTGACGTCAGCATTCCTCAGGGGTCATTGACCTGAGCCAGCAGCCCTACTTTGCCACTACTCGTGGGCGACAGATGCGACGCGACGAGAGCGACTGGAGCGACACCAGCGACAAGCTTGCATTGCCATAACGTTATACATTGTAAATTGTTGTCGCTCCTGTCGCCCACTAAGAACGCTCCAATGCTTATACACTTGTTTGAAATTTTGTCGCTCTCGTCGCGTCGCATCTGTCGCCCACGTAGGAACCGGCCTTAAATAAAATGGATACACGCGTTAAATTGGGTACCATCAACATATTATCTATACTTATTTAATTAATACGCAAGCATGTTTCGTTTCCTCCTTTTTTCTCAGCTCATGTGCATCGTAGGAGAAATCTGCGCATACCGTTAGAAAGGTATAGTCCTGTAGATGAGCAGAATCCCACTCTAATTCACATTGGACTCCAGGGCTACTCCCCACAGGCTTTTAAAGTTCCAATGTTAATCTTATGGAGGAAGGAGAATTGATTTAATCATTAGACAGCTGTTGTAAAAAGAAAATACAATCAAACCACGAAGACCAGATGTTTTAGTTATCTCTATATATAAATGCGAAATTCCGATCAACGCACAGCCCAAACCTTAGCACCTAGAAGCATGAGATTTTGCATACATATTCCTCTCATAGCATAGGCAGGCAATAAGAAGCGATTTTACAAAATTCCCAATGGGCTCCGCCCCACAGAAGGTCAAAGTTAGCATGGAGTTCGTATAGGAAGAATAATTTGTTTTGGATTTTTGTTTACATTATTGTAGATGAGAACTATTTGAAATTTCAGTAGTTGTCTGCAATTATTTATTTAATCATCAGCTGTTACAACAAAAGTTTACTAAGGATATTTCGAACCTTATTTATACACCTTGAATGCGAACCATTTAAACATCATAGTTATGTGTCAGTGAAATCAACCTAATTTATTGTGACATTTAAGTTTTATAAACTTCTAATATATGTGTGTGTGATTATTATTGAAGAAAGTAAAATTGAACTTAGTATTTATTGCATTTAAATTTTAAGAACTCACGAAATCTCAGGAACTACCAAATGAATTTACTTGAAACTATGACCACAGGTTCGTCTTGCCTCTTAGGAGCTCACTAATAAACGATTTGGCAAAATTCCTTCAGGGCTCTGCCCCACAGGCATTCAATATAATGCTATCCCCATGACCAAAATTAAATACTAATTAAGAAACCTGTGGGGTTGAAATCTCTCTGCTAATAGGTATCTCAATGAAAAAGGTATGTTTTGTACATATCATTTAGGGCTCCTCCCTACATAAGTATATATGTAAGTATATATGTAGTATAAGTTTATGTATATAGCCTACATGTTAAAATTTTACATGGAAGATTCTCTTTCCTCATAGGTACTCACTAAGAAACTGTTTTGTAAATATAGTATCTGAATTACTTTAGGCCTCCACCCCACTGAACTTCAAAATTACTTTAGAGCCTCCGGGGTTGAAATTTGACATGGCCTTTCCTCTTTGCTCATAGGTACCGGTACTCAATAAAAAAATATTTGTTTTTTAAATACTTTATGGCTAAGCCCCGCAGGTCTTGAAAATTAGTTTAGGGCCCATGCGGTTGACATTTGACATGGGCGTTCCTCTTCTTCTCAGAGGTGCTCAGTAAGAAATGATTTTGAAAATTTTCTGTAGGGCTCTGCCCCACAGAACCTAAAAACTGCCATAGATCCTAAGAGGTTTAAATTTATCGTGGTTTTTTTTTGGTAATAAGTGCTCACTAAGAAATGGCTTTGTAAATATAGTTTTTGAAGTTTTTAGGGCTTCACCCCACGTGTCTTATATAGACTATAGAATTAATCCACCCTGGGTTACTGGCTTGAAATTTGACATGGAAGTTCCTTTTTGTTCATAGGTGTTCAATAATAAATGATTTTGGAAATGTCCTTTAGGGCTCCTTTCCACAAATCCTCAAAATTACCATCATATGAAATTTAACGTTTACGTTTCGTTTTACTAATATTTGTTCACTAAGAAACAGCTTTCCAAATATAGTTTTTGATGTTCTTTAGGACTCCGCCCAACATGACTTCAAAATGACTATAGGGTTTGCTGGGTCGAAATTTGTCATGGCCGTTCCTATTTGCTCATAGGTTCTCATTAAGAAAAGGTTATCAAAATCCCTTCAGAGCTCCACTCACACTAATTCATTGTTTGAATTGTAATTCTTAAGAAAGAAGTTTTCGTTACTCTATTTTATTACCTATAAAATAGATTAAATCACGGGCGAAGCCGTGACGGGCAACAGCTAGTAACTAATAAATGGATCCAGATCAACTAAATTTTGGTCGAATTTCGGCCAGGAGGCGATCTCTAGTACTTATTTAATACGCTAAGGGTTTTTTTGTCTTGAGAACTCCTCCTACAATTTTCAACCGATTTTCAAGTTTTTGGTGTCGTTGGATAGGGCTTGGTCTGTAGTTGTTTCCGTCAAAAACTGATGAGAATCGGACTGAAAATAAAGACGCTATTTACCATTGAAATCTCAAAATTTCCCATTTAAATAACATTGGGATTGAATAAAGCATTAACATCTGTTAATAATCAGCTGTAAATACGTGGTGATAAAAGATATTCACAATATTGGATTGGTCGGATGTCATTGATTTAGAGCTAAATGTAACATTTGTATTGTATTGTATTAAAATAAATTGCTCGAGTTCGAGCAACACGTGTACTAGTATTTTATAAATAGTCTTACATCACATCCAGCGCATTTTGGATACTAATAAATAATTTAATTAAATTTACAATTTTTAAACACAATGCCGCTAATTTTTTGCCCTTTTTAGGCTGATTTTAGCATTTTGACATTTTTATAAAAAGCATATAATTTTGATGAAATGTTCAATAAATATTTCCTGATTTTCACAGAATTCTCTATACGGAACAAAAAGCTAAAATAAACAAGCCTAATTTTTATAAGTGATTTTCTGCCAATAGGCCTACATTAGTTTTTAGTATAAGCGATTTTAATTTGTATTAAGAGAATTTTTTAATACAAATTAGTAAAATGTACAAAGTTTTGCCAAAATTACTTTTAATTATAAATTTTGAATCTATTTTTAACCAATTTTTAAAGTATGCCGTGTTCAATCCTTGTCCATTTTAAATAATATTAAAATGTAGTTATAAATATTGTTAGTTATTATTAGTAAAATTAAATAGGAGAAAATAATGTTGTCTTCAATCCTTGTACCATTAAAAATGTATAGGCTTACTAAAAATTTTGTTAAAGTAATAAAACAATGCTATCTAGTATCCTTGTCCTATTAAAAATATACTTTTTATTCTAGCAAAATTGAAAAAAAAACAATGCTGTCTAGTATCCTTGCCCACTTAAAAATACAAAAAGTTTTGTTAAATGTTGTCAAATAAAGTAATAAAACAATGCTGTATTCAATTCTTGTCCTTATCAATAAAAACTAAAAATCATTGAATAATTTTATAAATTTTTTTAATAGTCTACGGTTATCTAAATTTTTAAGTGGAAATTATTCTTCTCTACATTTTATATTGATAATTTCTTTCCTTTTACCACAACAATATTCAATAATTCCTCCTTTGCAAACTTTACAGTTAATTATTTCTTCTGTTAGTGAATTTGAGCAATTTTTGTTTGAACTCGGAGTTAAGATTTATATCTTCATTATCTTCAACATTTTTAATTTGCAAATTAATTTTCAACATTTTGTCTTTAACATATTGGTTTACACATTGTTTGCAAGGGGTCGTTCGAAAATTACGTCATCGCTTTTAGGCCATTTTTTGACCCCCCCCCCCTTCCCCCTAAAATCATCCTACCATCTCATAATTTGTCTGACCCCCCCTCTCAGAAAAATGACGTAATTTCTAACAAACCTTCGTTTTGAGTAAATATAATGATTTTTTCGTCAATGCTTCTTAAGTTCTACTCTTTATTGCTTTATTAGGAATGTCAATTAACTTATGAACCCCATTTTGGCGGTTGCTTATTTAAAATTACTTTTTAAACAGGATACCTTCATTTTACAAACCATCGTAGTGCCACATTATTTATAGGATCGGAATGACTTCCTCAATGGAAAAGTAAACTATAAAAAACGCCTAAAAATAGTCTAATGTATTTCCTTAGATAATTATTTTATAATAGTTGAATTGTGTACGAATTTATCATTGTCTTTGCATACTGTAAAAATTTAATATAAAACACCATTTTTTTTAATGATGTCATATCAAAGCCGACCCCCCCTGCGCATAACCTGCTTACCGCCATTTTCAATCTGGACCCCCCCCCCCTTATTTTCAGATGACGTAATTTATGGACGGCCCCCAATATGTTCTATACTTACCTAGTTTTGTACAAAAATTGTTGATATCTTTTGTTTCTTCACATTTATTGCAATGTTTTGAAAGTAAATCACTTATATTTTATCTATTTTCAAATGTACGACCAGTCCAATGTTTAATTACTTAAGTGTTTTCTAATAGTTGGAATCCCAGTTCCACCGTTCCTGGTCAGTTCTGGTCCCCTGTTCCCTTGCGACTCGGCACCGCGGGAATGACGGGAAAGAATGATCGGCGTTTGGTGAACGTCAGTCGCGTTCTGCAACTGAAACGGAGTTGATTTTTCCTCTCCACCCCAAAAGATTTATAGATGACAACAATCGTTTCAGTGTTATAAGGTATCTGTAAAAAATATAAAAAAAAACTATTATACACATTACAACTAACAGGTAATACGATATTTTTATCCGTTGATGAGTTCCGTTGTGTGGAAGACCAACTCGGTCGTCGCCGGATCTGCTATCCGCTGCCACTTGAGTGCTTGGCTTGGATTTGCCGTTACACGCCAGTCGCGGCCGCTCGCCGCTAGAGTGTGCTAGTGCTGCGACACCCGCTCCGCGCCGCTCGCTGCGCCAACACCGCTATTTCACTGTCGCTCGGTATCAGGAGAGCAAAGTGGAAAAGCGTCAACCCGAAGAGCTAAGACGATTTTGTTAGCTAAGCGTCATCTTCACCTATGGGTTAACACACGAGCGGTTGTTGCCGCCGCGGCGGCGGCCGTCGCCGTTCAGTTCACACGAGCGGTAGTTGGCGGCGGCACGGCGGCGGCAGTTCGTGGAAATGTTCTCCCCACCATTGTTGAATGCATTAAGGCTCAGTATTCTGTCAACCATAGAGAGGTCGAGAGTGAAACAAGTTACTGTGGCATATTTTGGCTTATCCTATACTATAATACGAGGAATCTCTGAAGGGATGTGTGTTCCACGATCTCGAAATCTAGCTGTTAGATTTTGCTTAAACTTTGCATTAAAGAGTGTTTCGGCCCAAAAATAAGTTTAGAAACAGTCTCAATCATAGGAAAAATCAAATTTGATCTAAATTTAAGTTTAAAAATTGTAATTTTTAACATTGGTCTTATGGGTTGCTATTTTGGTAACGAAATAACAACTAAATGTAAACAAAAATAAAGGAACATTAATGTTAAGCAGACCTTTTGAAACAGCTGTTATCTGTGAAGAGGTATAGTTGGTTGTTGGTGAAAAAAATTGAATCAAAACCAACGAGCAAGGCTCGGTTAACCTGGTACTAAACATTTATACAGTGACAGGGAGAGAAAATATTGGACACATTGGTCGATTTTTCACCGCTTCAATAAATAGCTCATTATCAAACCCAGAAGGATCCATTGTCACACGATAGCTAGAAATGGCGAGAACAGAAACACGGACTGATCGTCACTCGGGACTGGGGGCAACTGCCGCTCGTGTGTATCTTTCGGGCTTCGCCCCCTCCCCTCGATTTTGATTTATTTCTAGAGGGCGCTGTACAATGTTGACTAACTCTTATTACGAAATCTTTAATGGGACTTGTAATTTAACAGTCGATTAAACTTACCTTCAGATAAATTTTAAAGCCAGATAGTAAACAAAAATAGATCTCTGTCACTTCGTAACCAAAATACATGTACTTTAGGTGAGTTTCTCTCATTCAGAATCATAAAATGCGCAATTTGCGCACGAGACATCTCATAATAAATTTATTTCTTGGTGATTTGCACGAATCAATAATTTATTAGAAAATAGAAAAACATATTATTTTGGGAAAATAATTAAAGTCTTCTTATTATGAACGCAATGACATTCATTTATTGATAACATAACCATAAATACACGACATGAGGAGTGAAGCGAAAGTTTTGTTGTGTCGGAAACATGGGTGGTTGTGGCGGCGGCAAGTGGCGGCAGCCGCCGCCGCGCCGCTCGTCTGAACCGCCTCGAGTGTCCCCAGGTACTGCTAGACCGCCGCGACACTGGCGGCGACCGGCGGCACCGCGGCGGCGCAGCAGTCCCTGGCGGCGACCGGCGGCAGCTGGCGGTGCCGCAGCGGCGCCGCTGCCGCCGACCGCTCGTGTGAACCGGCTCCATTTGACTCAATGGTCCGCTACGCCGCGCCTGCGGTGCCGCTGCGGCGCCGCGGCGGCAACAACCGCTCGTGTGAACCGAGCCTTAAGCCCATTGTTGCGCTATCGGCAATGTTAACCAAACGGCTTTTATGCAAAACATGGTATTTTATTCCCCTGTTTTGGACGCCATTTTCAACCGATTTTTTGTAACTTGGTAAGTGTTTAGTTCAGTTATATTAGGTCCCTCTAATCCCTCATACCCTAATTTTAAATAATCGTGTTTAACCGAAGTGGTATCCTCCGCATGGGATATACACTGATATTGGGTTTTTTGTTAGGGGAAAATAACGTGTTCAAAAAGTTTAAACCCCTAAAAAAACTTATACCATTTAGATCTTATTTAATGCAAATTAAAACGATATTCATTAATATTGATATATTATTAAATATAAATTGGTTAAATCGTTTTGAACGCAAAGAGTGGATTGCTAAGCAAAAATAGAATTATTTTGTCATTCAATAAATTGAATCATTAGACAGTTGTTGTAGTAACAAATGCTAGTAAATCAGGAAGAACGTTTTATAAAATATTTACTATTGGGGCCAAGGAAAACTGAAATTTTGATAGAATTTCGGTCAGACGGCAATCTCTAGTTCATATTGCGCGTTTTATTTGGCTGCTTCGATTTTCTAGTGGGGTATGACACGGAAGCCAGATATCGCTGCGCTGCGATCGCCGCTACTCACGCCATATCAGATAACTTTTATCACTCTGGCACGTGATGACAGATGTCCACTTTAAGCGGAACTGACTATTCAGGGGACCGAGCGTTGCTCGCGGAAAACTGACAATTCGCTGTACAGTAGCTACAGGTTTATTGATAAACTTTTCTAAAATTTGTTGAGCCAAACATGGATACTAATGCTGTCAACTCTGAATACACAATGAGTTATTCAAATAATTTAAAATGCGCCAACAAAAATACAGTACAGGAATACCTTATCAAAAAATATTTTAAACCCTATTTTCATGGATATAAAAAGATTAAAATGTCTCACCGACTGACATCCTCGAGTTGCCAAACGTCCATGTAATCCTGGAGTTTATTTTCTCTTCTTTTTTTGGTGTAATCCTCCTTATCAGTTGCCAACAATCAGCTGACCAGCCCGCCCTTATCTCCTGACGCGCGGGAAGGGGGAGGGTGAGGACAGAGACTACTGTTTTATTGATGGCCCTAAAAAGCGAGGGAAATACAGGGCGTGTCCTTTAGACGTTCGTCGGTTATTTTATAGCTGATGACTACGATTCTTGCCACGAATTGAGAAGGGGATCAAGTGGGTATGTGTTGGAGTCGTTTTAAGTCGTTGGAGTCGCTCATCCGGAATTACTTCCGGCACAAAAATATTTTGACTAGACTATATTAGCGTACTGCGCTACTAACCTTATTCAGAAGACTTTTTTAGATGGAATTTACTTGGCTTCAAATGTGATAAATATGATGTCGTTACTCCTCGATCGGTCGCATCAGATCTGTTGAATTGTTAAAACGTAATTGTAATGTAGCAGTCACGACATAGCCTAAAGCATGACCGTGCAACCGCCTGCATGGAACACATCAGTCGATACCATCAAATTACCACGATCAACACACTTCAAAAATTCAAGTCACCAAACTCTTGAGGTCACGCACAACCCATAACTTTCAGCTCATCCGATCATACATACTAGAGGTCGCCCTGGTCGAAATTCGATTTAATAGTCAGTTAATTTTCACTCGATCAGTTAGAAAAATACATATTATAAAAAGAACTAAAACTTATATTCTTCCAGATTTACTAGCATTTGTTATAATGATTCAATCAATTACCCTTCTTCCACAAGTAACATAAGAAAAGCCATTAACATTAGATTAACATTGGAAATTTCGAAAGCCTGTAGGGCGTAGACCTGGGGGCTGATATGAATTATTATAGGATTCTGCTACTCTACACCTTCAATTCGCGGATTTCACATACTGCAGATCTGCGAGCTGAGAACTGCAATTAAAACTGCACAAGCTGATGAGAAAAAAGGAGGAAAAGAAGCATGCTTGCTTATTATATAGTAAATACATTACTCTATTTGCTACTGCAATTTGCAATTCAGATTTATGCATCATCACGTTCATTGTGATACATAGGCCTACACAGCCCTAAGCATAAATAATTGCTATAGCCTTTTCAAAATATGTCAATATGTCCCCTTATGGGACTTGCTCAGCGACCAAGGAATACTGAAAGGAATAGTATTCCTTGGTCGCTGGACTTGCTGCTTGGCATATAACAGAAACCAACAAAAAACCTAGGGATAGGTATACAAGTGGGCGAGTTGTTTGGTTAAGCTTCACAAACCGAATGATCCGTATGCCCCGGGGAGAGAACGGTTTGCTAGCCTGTAGTTGTCTGTAGCGCTCCTAGCGGATGAAAGTGAAGGCTCAGTCGCACCTCAGTCGCATCTCTCAGTCGCACCTCACTACCGCCACCGTGGCTGCTGCTTGGTTATGTCTTCCTTCCGACCAGGGGAGCAGAACCGGCCAGCATTACTCTAGCTGTTCTACATGTTTTATACTCTAGATATTCTGTATGTTTATTTGTGATAGCTAGCTAGATATCAGCTGTAGCTCGAATTGAAGTCGATGCTATCAAATTATTACGATCAGCAAGACTTTTCGTAAATTCAACTCACCCAACTCTCAACTCTGAGTTCACGCAAAACACTGAAATTTCAAATCAGTCAAAAACAAAAATCCTTATAAACATTATCGCAACTGAATTGTAGATTGGTTCGCCTCTTATTTTTTTAAACGTTGTGTTGATGGCAATGTCGATATACACATAGAACAAAGGCCTACTGTTGGATTTTGACATAAAAAATCAAACTCGGAGACTACCAACTTAGACATACTACCAACATAAAACTCATAAAGTGGTAAAAATTGTCACAAACCGTTTGTCACACACTGGTAACTATATAGTGCATGGTGTATGTTTTAATTCACTTCGTTAGCCAGAGTATTCCCGGAATGTGGTCTCGCTGGTGTACTGTGTTTACTAATTACATCAGCTGTTAGCTTGGAATCTTTTACCGATTTAGTCTAATCAAATGGGGAGATAAAGAACTTAAAGGGCTTGTAGGGTCCTTCCGTTTGGATAGGTATACACAAATTTATTTTAGAAACAACTTCACGCCGAAGTTTATTTAATGATATGAAAATCATTTAAATATTCAACAAACAAAAAAAGGCCCAAACAATGGTGCGTTTATGATTTTCTGTTTTAAAAAAGGAAACATTTAAATCATGTTGTGACAACGCACCACCTTTTCGGTGACATCCTTTGTTTTGCTTTAAATCCTTGGTTTTTGCGGTAGTGACCAGGGCCGTGCGGTCAGCGGTTGCAGTGAGGGTGCTTACATGAACAAACCCAACCAGAAACCAGAAATCCCTCGGTTAAACCCGCGGCTCGGCGGTTTGGCTTAAATGTCTTTACATTCGTTTAGTCAGCCTTTAGATAAAAATACACTAAAAATTTCAATTAAATAATACCTAAAACGTTAGTAGATTTCATGCGTTTATATTCCTAATATAAATTTCTCAAGTTTGTAATGTAAATTTTATTTAAACTTGTAAGTGGTTTTAAAATAAAAAAGCGACGTTCAATTTTTTTTAAATATAATTATAACATATTATAGCCACTATCCATTGTAGTTAAAATATATTGCTGATTATATTTATTAGTCTCTCCACCTTAATTTATTGAGCTAAGTAAAAAATAATCTTCCACTATGAGTATGTGTTTTAAATACAGGACGTTTCCGAACAACCTGGAAATATTTTGTGAATTTGTTCCTTAGGTCAAGACAATGAAAAAAACATCATATGCTCAATATATGTCCTAAAATGCTTCGATATGCCGCTAGAAAATACACGGTGGACAAAAATAATTTTTTCCCTGAAAATGGATGATGTCATAAAGGTCCATACCAAATATGAACTTAATCTATCTACTTTATATTTGTCAAATACCACTCACTCATGTATCAGAAAATCTCCATAACCATGGGGTATAGAGGGTTGAGATTTTGCATGGACTTTGCTCAAAAATGCTCACTAAGAAACAGTTTTGCAAAATTCCTTCAGGTCTCCGCCCCACAGGACTTCAAAATTTCCATCTAATGTTAATCTTATGGCCAATTTTTAATACAAATCAAAGCAACAACGAATCTGAAAAACTATGGGACCTAGAATGTTAAAATTTAGCACGGGTGTTCTTCTTTGCTCATAGGTGCTCACTAAGAAACGGTTTTGCAAAATTCAATCAGGGCTCTGCCACACAGGACTTCAAAATTTCTATCTAATGTTATCCTTATGGACAATTTTTTATACAAATCTAGGAAACAACGAATATAGAAAACTATAAGACCTACGATGTTGGAATTTGGCATGGACGTTCAGCTTTGCTCATAGGTGCTCACTAAGAAACGGTTTTGCAAAATTCAATCAGGGCTATGCCACACAGGACTTCAAAATTTGTAATGTTATTCTTATGGCCAATTTTTAATATGAATGTAGGAAAACATATCTGAAAAACCATATGACCTAAGACAATTATTTGGAACATTTTCAATGGGAGATCCCTTTCGCCCAACGGTGCTCACAAAGAAACGCATCTTCGGTGCTCTTGGAAAGCATTTTCAGGGCTCCGCCCCTCGGGTCTATTAAATTGGTCTAGGGCCAATGGGGTTGAAATTTGGCATGGACATTTCTCTTTGTTCAAAAGTATTCACTAAGAAACAGTTTTGCAAATATAGTTTTTGAAGTTCTTTAGGGCTCCGCCCCATAGAACATCAAAATTACTCTATTGCATCCGTTGTTGAAATTTGACATTGACGTTCCTCTTTGCTCACAAGTATTCACTAATAAACAGTTTTGCAAATATAAAGATTATTATTATATAGTTTTGGAAGTCCTTTAGGGCTCCACCTACCTGAACTTCAAAATTATTTAAAAGCATATGGGGTTGAAATTTGACGTAGACATTCCTCTTTACTCATATGTTCTCACTAAGAAACGGTTTTAAAATATAGTTTTTTATGTCCTTTAGGGCTCCGCCCCACAGGACTTCATGATTTCTGTAAAGCATACAGGGTTGAAATTCTACGTGGACGTTCCTCTTTACTCATGTGTACTCATGAAGAAACAGTTATGCAAGTCCTTTAGTTTTTTAAGTCCTTTATGGCTCCGCCCCACTGGACTTAAAAATCACTCTAGGGCCAATGGGTTTGAAATTTAGTATTTATGTTCCTCTTTGCTTATAGGTATTCACTAAGAAACGGGTTTCCAAGTATAGTTTTTGAAGTCGCTTTAGGGCTCCGCCCCACTGGACTTCTAAATTACTCTTGGGCATACAGGGTTGAAACTTGACTTGGACGTTCCTCTTTACTCATTTGTACTCTCTAAGAAAAGGTTATGCAAAGATAGTTTTTTATGTCTTTTAGGGCTCTACCCCCCTGGACTTCAAAATTACTCTAGGGCATACGAGGTTTAAATTTTACGTGGACGTTCCTTTTTACTCATATGTACTCACTAAGAAACGGTATTTAGGGCTCCGCCCCACTGGACTTCAAAATTACTATATAGCCTACAGGGTTGAAATTTGACCTTTTTAATTGTTATGTTGCCTACTAAATAAAAAATGATTTTGCAAAAATAGTTTTTGAAGTCCTTTAGAGCCCCCTACGTAAGGTCTATGGGATTTTAAATTTGACATATTCGTTCCTCTTTGCTCATATGTTCTCATTAAGAAAATCTTTTGCAAAATTCAATGCTCTGCTTACACAATTCTTAAGAAAGAAGATTTCGTTGCTCTTTAAAGAGATATTATTACATGTAAAATGAATGTAATCACGGGCGAAGCCGTGACGTGCAACAGCTAGTATAACCATAAGCTAATAAAAAAGTGTTTAACCATAAGTCATGGAAATAACAATTATTATGTTTAAAAACATAATGTGGCTAGCGGCTTAACGAAGCATTTTAAGGCATATTATTATATAATGTTTTGTATTGTCTCTACCTAAGGAACAAAAACACAAAAATAATTCCAGGTTATTCGAAAACACCCTGTATATTACAATGTATGATCTCTAAACAGAAAAGAAAGAATTACTCTTTGACTGTATAGAGTTGTAAAAGAGATGTACACAGACCTTCTATGGGTCACTTTTCTCTGTATTCACATTGTAATTTTAAAAAATTATTGAAAATATTTGCTATCGAAATAAAAAAAATATAAACAAAAGTAAATTTTTAAGTGCTGTAATTTCTGGAATGGAGTCTATATAGAGTTTGCCTTCAATAATGTCCCCTGGGAATCGCAAGAAGTTGGCGTTGTTACTTGAGACTTTTTCACTTAGTCAAAATTAGTTTTGAAAAAACAAATTCTTATTTTTACTCACTTTTTAAACTACCATACTCAAAATACTTATACTAATTTAGCTTTAGAATAATTTGTTAATACTGACTACGTCATAATCATTAATCAGTCTTGGTCAATACTAACAGCGAATTCAGACAATCCATCGAATGTAAAAAATATTAAAATATTTTAATATTAATACAATAATAATAATTTATTAATTTAAATTTAAATAATTTATTATTAATACAATAATATCCAAATAATTTGGGTGGAAGATGAAGTGATGGGGTACTTTAATCATAATTTTTCATAAGAACAGGATTTTACGGAATTGTCTCCTATATAACAAATATATTGATATATGAAATATTAAGTTTATGATATTATTCCTCGAGAGTGATAGCAAACAAATAATAGTTTCCCATTGTTCTTTTTTACTGTCATAAGAGAGCTTTGATTATAAAATATAAAATCCTATACTCTAGTACGAGTAGAGTATACAGGGTGTCCAGCTTCCACCTTTACAAACTTTTCCAGGTTATTAAGCATGCCAAAACAAACAGAAAAATCATATAAACATATGTCCGGAAATGCTTCGTTAAGCCGCTAGCCGCCATTTTGTTTTTTACACTTAAGAATTTTTATTTCCGTAACGGGTTGTTGTATGGAGTTCATATTTGGCATGTACCTTAATCACACCAATGCGCATTTTTAGAAAAAATATTATTTTTTTACGATCTATATTTTCAAAATGGCGGCCATTTTAAATTTTTAAGCTCAAATATCTAAAAAACCGAAAATTTTATAAAAATTTTACTAGACACAAAAAAGTTGACAAATTAAATTATCTAAACAGTGATATCAAGTTTGTAAGGATCCGGCAACAAATAAGCGAGTTATGGTGGTTTTCCTGTAGAAAAACACTGATTTTGCACTATGGTTAATGCCAATTTAGGTTATTTTAAGGGAAAAATCTCAATAACTCCGTTATTTGTTGTCGAATCCTTACAAACTTGGTATCATTGTTTAGATAATTTAATTTGTCAACTTTTTTGTGTCTAGTAAAATTTTTATAAAATTTACGGTTTTTTAGATATTTGAGCTTAAAAATTTAAAATGGCCGCCATTTTGAAAATATTGATCGGAAAAAAATAATATTTTTTCTAAAAATGAGCATTGGTGTGATTAAGGTATATGCCAAATATGAACTCCGTACAACAACCCGTTACGGAAATAAAAATTCTTAAGTGTAAAAAACAAAATGGCGGCTAGCGGCTTAACGAAGCATTTCCGGACATATGTTTATATGATTTTTCTGTTTGTTTTGGCATGCTTAATAACCTGAAAAAGTTTGTAAAGGTGGAAGCTGGACACCCTGTATTTGTATTTGCGTATTCTTTCACACGATACTCATTACAAGGCTAATGAAAATTAATCTGTTGTGCATTTAAAAATCCACCCACACTTGTATAAACAAGGATTGCTGGTAGCAACTTTTTATCAACTCCTATCAAGTAGCAAGTAAAAATAATTTTAAATCCTATACTATAATACGTGCAGTGTCTGAAGGGATGTGTGTTCCGCGATCTCGAAATCCAGCAGCGGGTAGATTTTGCTTAAACTTTTTGCATTTGAGAATGTTTTGGCCCAAAATAAAGTTTAGAAACAGCCTCAACCCCCCCAAAAAATGGAATTTTTCTAAAATTAAGTTTTAAAATCGTAATTTTTAACATTGTTCTTATGGGTTGCTATTTGGATAACTAAATAACAACTAAAAGTAAAAAAATCAAGGAACGATAATTAAGCAGTTTTTTATACAGCTGTTAACGTTGAAGAGTCTTATGTAAATTTAATAGCTTGATTACCATGACACTATAACAAAAGTGAATTACAAATGAAGAACAAAGAAAGAAGAAATAAGTAGGAAAAGAAAGAAAAAAGAAAAATTTCAAATAGGTAAGTTTAAAATGAAGAAAGTTTTGAGAAAATGAGTAGATGAAATTGTAATTAAATGAAAATTTTTAAAATTGTCAA
This sequence comes from Neoaliturus tenellus, assembly GCA_030545055.2. Lineage (NCBI taxonomy): Eukaryota > Metazoa > Arthropoda > Insecta > Hemiptera > Cicadellidae > Neoaliturus > Neoaliturus tenellus. The sequence goes on from CM061536.1 coordinate 122,763,374, forward strand.
TAAGTGCAAAAACTTGAAATTTGTTTTGTAAATTCCCATACATTGTGAAACTTTGTCAGAGGAATAAATTTATTATTATTATTATTAATTAAGCCAACGAGCAAGGCTCGGTTAACCTGGTGCCAACTTTTAAAAAGAAAACTGCATTACATATTACAACAATACATACAAACTAGTATACGTGTTGCTCGAAATCGAGCAATTTACTTTAAAACAATACAAATGTTACTTTTAGCTCAATTTTAGCTCAAAATGAACGACATCCGGCCAATCCACTATTGTGAATGTCTTTAATCACCAAAACAACACGTATTTACAGCTGATTATTAACAGATGTTTAAAATGCTTTTTTCAATCCCAATGTTATATACATGGGAAATTTTGAGATTTCAATGGTGGATAGCGCCTTTATTTTTAGTCCGATTCTCATCAAGTTATGGCGGAAATAACTACAGACCAAGCCCTATCCAATGACACCAAAAACTTGAAAATCGGTTGAAAATTGTAGGAGGAGTTCTCAAGACAAAAAAACCCTTAGCGTATTAAATAAGTATAGATAACAAATATTATACCATGTTAAAGTGGTATAATATTTTAACATTATGAATTTAGGTACAGTTGGTAAAAATTGCTTATAAACACATAAGAAATTAATATAAATGAAAAAATTTAAACTCTTATATACCTACATAATGCTGGGTTTTAAACTAAAAAATAGTTATTTTTTACATATAAAACAAATGCGATGGTTTATAAATTCAAGAGTGTTATTTTCTTTTACTATCATATCTTAGAAAAAAGTAGAAGTAAAAGTAGATGTGATGGGAAGATGAGAGCGGATCGTGGTGATGGCTTGGAGGTGGGTCTTAACAGCTCCTTATCAGACGGATATTTATCACTTCTACTGGCCAATAAGAGACGACCACTTTCTTAACTCCGCCCCCACCGACTAAACCAGTCAGCTTTTTCTTATTTCCTTTATTTCAAAGTAGACTATGGAAAGGATTTTTCCCTTTTAACAAAGTAGACGTTAATAAAAGAAATTGTTGTGTAGCTTGTAATCCAATTCGAAAATATTTAATTTGACATAAGAAACTAATAAACCTATTATTATTTCCATAAGTTTTTAAAATTTTCAGTATTTTTAGGGGAGGGTCAATTGTATTGCCCTTTTAGGGCCTACTTACTCCTTGCAAAAAAAGAAAAGGGGTAAGACATAGTTTCTCATATAGTCTACACAAACCCATTTATTTAATGTCCATATGGTATTGTAAATTTTAAATTTAATCAGTACTTTTTGATGATGTATTAGTTTTATAACACGTTTTGGGCACTACTCCAGTAACTTAAAGTCATTCCTTGCATTTGTCATATCTACGTAATGGTAAATACACTTCAATATTAACAGAAGGTGAGACTGTTTATTTATTTATTTAATTTAAAAACGTTTTCATATTACTATAACATAAGGAGAACATAATAATAAAACTATATACATCCTTTAATATTTTAGATGGGCAATACGATGAAATAATAGTTAATGGAGAGTTTTTGCACAAACGGTAAATGCATACGGTAATCGCTAAACGCTATTTAAATAATGGCGGATTTAGGGACTTTTACTGCTTGAAGGTGCAAAAGCTCGTTGAAAAGTGATCAATAGTAACTATTAGACACCATTCACCCAGTTGAGTTATCCTGTGTAACGTTATATACGTAAATTAGCCAACTTAAAAATATCGTTTCGCGATTACCGTAAGATTTACCGCATATTGCAAAAACTATACTGTCGTAACTATACGTTAACTAACTTTCTCATCGCAACAAGAACTTTACTACATAGAGTATAATTTGCAACCAAAGGAATAATATATTACTTTATAGCATCTGAAGTTAGTATAATCTAAGTTGTGCTCCACCTCATACAGGTGCAAACAAACTTCCAATGTTTATTCGTTTCACTTAGTTGAAAAAATCGACTTCACCATACAAATAATTAATTTAAATGTTGTTGAGTTGGCATATAGGTGCTATTTTCTATGTATTACTCATAATCTCTACAATAACGTGGGTAGCTTATCTTCTGGTGGATGTTACAACAGTTTAACTTGCCTGATTTAAAAAAAAAAAAAAAAGATAAACGTGAATAAATTTACATAGATTATTGTACTTTATGTTCAATTAAATAACAAACCAATTAAAATTTATAGAAAAAAATGATAAATGCTATATAGCAACAAATTAAAATATAGTTGATTTATTCTGAGACACAGTTATGCCTTTCAAAAATTCATTCTTTAAATAAAAGTTTGCTCAGTAAAATTATTAATTAACAGAGTATGTGAAAAGAAAACCGTGACGTCCTTGAAGAGTTTGCTCATAATTAGTGAAGTCAAAGTAATCTAAGGTTATTGCTGTCAGGCAAGTTGAAACTCCTCACCTCGCCGTTCCGGTAATTAGGAGTAGAAGGTTTTAGGAACTGTTTTTCAGGGAAGTTTTGGATTTAATTTTCAAGTGTATCTAACAAAAGGTTGGTCTGCCATTTTAACCTTAATTTGAGAGATGTCAGATTAAAGGCAAACCATTAAAATACTATGAAACACTCTTTACATGCATTCTTTATCTACTATTGTTACAATGAACACGAATAAAGATATTACAAGTAGCATTATAAAAAGGTACGTTAAACCCAAATCATAGCAGTTGCTTAATGAGGTCATAACGTTCAGGTTTCACTTTAATATTCAGGTTCTTCAGACGAATGAGAGCTCGGCATTCGACGAAAGTGGTTAATAGAAATTGCTCAATTCACATCAGACGATTGTTCCATCATGATTTAGGTTACAATTTCTTTATGTTCCTAACCTCAAATGAGTGTGATCATATATGAGTGAAGAACTACTATCAAAGACATCGGCTGTGTTTTGGATAGTTGCCATACATAACCTATACATTTTTAAAGTTGGTTAAATTAACAGTGATTTACCAAATTTAAGTTGGCCATAGATAACTTAGTATATATGCAGAGATTGTATTCAGTGTTTACAATAAAAGTCTCCTTCCGTCTCCTAGCAGTTCGTGAGGTCTCTCGTGGCCTTCACAATAAAATTGTTGCATAAATTACTATTATAACAAAATAAACAAACTATGTCATGTGCCTAAATTTTAAAACTAAAATTTTTACTCTTCTCTGCTATGAGAGGTGTTTTCATAAGTTAGTGTACTAAACTTTCAACTTTTATTGAAAAAAAAAAACGAAATAAAAAGTGGTAAGGTACAATCTGATTGTAAAATTTGAAGAGAATTTATGATAATATTTGTTCTCTGGCTATTACTAAAGCCGAGTCTACATGACCGAATATTAGTGGCGAACTTGTTTAAAAAAAGATAAAACACTCTATAATATGATGTAGACTATATTAAAAATAAATATCATAAACAAACAAAAGTTCGGCAGAACACTGTTCGGCCAGTGCTTAATACCTTAAATTAAGTGTCGTGCCAGTTAAAATATAAAAAATGGAAGATATTAATATAAAAGTAAAGTACTAATTTTTTTACTGCTTGAAAATCAATTTTCGTTCTATTTCTTTTACTATCGATATAGCCTAAATATAAAATAGCAATATTGCAATTTTAATGCAAATACTTCAGGTAGCAATTGCAAAGAAAGAATAAATAAAAAACGCTTTAGTCAAAACGTCTTGGGTTAACCAGGAGAGTTCTGGTTTAGTCCACCCTTTACCGCGACCACACAGGCACTGGCTAGGCCTACCAAGTGGTTGGATTTACTCTACTGGTCAGCGGTTTCGAGAAGGTTGCAGGAAATGCTCGGCCCTACAGGTACTTTTAACTAAGCAAAAATAAATGTTAAAGCTTTTAAATTATGAACAGTATAGTTATTTATAAAACAGATTATTGTAATTAAATCTTCAATTCCTCAATACAAAAATTAAAAAATACTATGGGTAGTGTGAGATAAAACCATAAACTTTCATACTTAAAACCCAAAAACAAATTAGGTTATAAACAGGCAAACTCTAAATGCATGGCGTTACTACTACGATAAGCTTTTCAGCGTTCAATTGGTGATATAAATAATTCTTCTGATCTGATACACGGAGCATTGTCGAGTACGCGTGTTATCATCACGGGACACGCTAAGGGTTTTTATCGGCAAATTTATGACTGATGGGCACGATTCACATGAGTGGTCAACTTGTATGAGCAAAGCTACGTTATTGAAAATTATAATTGGACCAAAGACTTGAAAAGGAGAGAATCCTCGTACATTAATTGGCGCGTCTTGCTGAAATGCGATTTACTGTAGGGCCTACTAAAGGTAATGAAAAGAATAAATTTATAATAAACGCTGCCCACGTTCTATAGATTAATGGGTTTAATCCATTGCTGTTTTCATGATAGTTGTCATTATGTAATTAAGAGAGCTTTGGAGTCAATCCATATTCCGTCTTTCCATAAGACTCCGCATAAGAGCAATGTTAAACGAAAAATCAAATAACTCTTTTATTTGTAATCAGAAAATAATGGTTTATAGCTGTAAATAAAGGGATCATCAAGGCGCATTTGGTTTGCGAGAGGGATTTTTGATAAAAAGTAGTGCTTTTTAGTAACTTGAAACAACAAAGCAAGTTTTTTACTACTTTTGAAACATGTTCTACGGAATTTTATAAATTATTTACAAAGAATCGATCTCGCAAATGGAATGGTGAATTTAATTAAGATTCAAACGATATTTATTCTGAACCAATCGGACAAAAAATAAAGAAATTATATGAAAAATGCCGTAGACAAGTTTAGCATTGCTCTTATGGGAAATAAATCCAACATGTCGGCACTCCAACACCCTCTTAATTTGTTTCTGATTTTTAATTATAGGGACCAGACTATTGTCCGGAGATGACTTGTTGGCCAGTGAGGGGGTTGCGGGGTGAGGGGGAAGCTGAAGTATGCCATTGGCCAAAACGATTTGCTTTTTGTTTTTGTTTTAGCGAATTTCCCATAGGGAATAAGCTATTACCGTAGGTCTCATGGTAAGACCTAAGCCCGGGACCATGTTACTTTTTCGTTTTTAGGTGCCCAGAGACCAAAAATAATAGTCATTAAAATTTTTATATATATATATGTATTTTGTAAAATTCAGTTCACTTATCAGGGCTACTATTATAATAAGTAATATAGAATAAAACCAGAGTACCCTATTTTTCATTTTTTATTCATAATTAATTATCTACTGATACGTATTTCGGCTCTTAGGCCATGGTCACAGTACCAGATAAAATATGTAAACAAATAAAACTTAACTAGCTGATTACATTATATGTTAATTAACTTATGTAAAATTATTTTTGCTTATTGGGTCGAGTTGGTTTTCTTTCTTGAATCTTTATTCCTTATATATTTGATTTTTTCATATATTGGATTAGCCTTTTGTATTTGCATAATATTCAGGATTTGTGAATTTTTGTTTTGGGAATTCAAATATATATGCATTTCTTCTTTGACGTTCATTTTGTCTCCTTTTCTTTCAATATCTAATATATCCATCATTTCTTCAATTTTCCCGTATGTGTGATCAGACTCCAGGATATGCTCTGCAAACATTGAACGTTGAGTTGTTGTGTTGTTCGATCTTATTGCCTGGATGTGCTCTTTGTACCGACATGAGAAGTTCCTTCCCGTTTGACCAATGTAATATCTGGGGCATTCTTGACATTTCATTTTGTAAATTCCTGATTTATTGTATTTATCAGTTTTTTTGTTTTGGTCATTGTTCGTCATTTTTTGGATCAATGCAAAGCAGTTATTTCTGGTTCTGTAGCTTAATGACCAACAATGACGAACAATGACCAAAACAAAAAAACTGATAAATACAATAAATCAGGAATTTACAAAATGAAATGTCAAGAATGCCCCAGATATTACATTGGTCAAACGGGAAGGAACTTCTCATGTCGGTACAAAGAGCACATCCAGGCAATAAGATCGAACAACACAACAACTCAACGTTCAATGTTTGCAGAGCATATCCTGGAGTCTGATCACACATACGGGAAAATTGAAGAAATGATGGATATATTAGATATTGAAAGAAAAGAAAAGGAGACAAAATGAACGTCAAAGAAGAAATGCATATATATTTGAATTCCCAAAACAAAAATTCACAAATCCTGAATATTATGCAAATACAAAAGGCTAATCCAATATATGAAAAAATCAAATATATAAGGAATAAAGATTCAAGAAAGAAAACCAACTCGACCCAATAAGCAAAAATAATTTTACATAAGTTAATTAACATATGATGTAATCAGCTAGTTAAGTTTTATTTGTTTACATATTTTATCTGGTACTGTGACCATGGCCTAAGAGCCGAAATACGTATCAGTAGATAATTAATTATAAATAAAAAATGAAAAATAGGGTACTCTGGTTTTATTCTATATTACTTATTATATATATGTATATATGTATGTGTCCCTAGACACGTTAACTCTCGTAAAAATGGTCCAATCGACACCAAATTTGGTAGAGATGTGTAATCCTACGTTTATTCGGATGAGTTCGAAAACCAGACTTATCGACCTACCGGAAGGGGTAGTTTTGGGGGGTTTTGTACCCCAAAATGGGTTTTTTGCATTTTTCATATGTAAATTTAAAATATTTTAAATTTTTATTTTGACCATTGGATTTAGCTCAAAAAAACACACAATTTAGTATTTTGAAGCTTTGCTCTATCTCCATTGGTTACCGAGATATTACAAAGTCTTAAGACAGTACATTGTCTTTTAGGGCTCCAATGTTAATCTTATGGAGAATAAGGATGTGTTAATATTTCACTTATTAACCAATATTTTTGGATGAAACTTGGTATTCAGCTTCATTTGGTTGAGATTCATCCATTTAAGGTAAAAAATCTTGGTTTTTGTACTTATCATGGCAGCAAACCTGCATACTCTTTTCCCATGTTAATCATATGGAGAATAGGCAAACTCTTTTATTTATGGACAGATATTGATGAAACTTACTATACAGGGTGTTTCAGAACTCCCTACCAATATTTTAGGGCATTGTTCCTGGGTTAAAAACATATCTAAATATCATATTTAAATTGTCCGGAAGTCTTAAGTTACTCACACAGCCGCCATTTTGTTTTTTACCCATAATAATTTTTATTTCCGTAACGGATGGTTGTATTCAGATCATATTTGGTATAAATCTTTATCATACCAATGTACATTCCCAAGAAAAAAATTAATTTTTTCCATTGTATATTTTCAAAATGGCGGCCATTTTAAATTTTCAAACTAAAATATCTCAAAATCGGTAAATTTTATAAAAATTTTACTAGACACAAAAAAGTTGCCAAATTAAATTACCTAACCAATGGTGCCAAGTTTGTAAGGATCAGACAACAAATAACGGAGTTATTGCGATTTTTCTTCATAAAAACATTGATTTTGCTGTTAAAATGGCCTTATTTGCATTAGATTCAATGCAAAATCCGTGTTTTTATGAAGGAAAATCGCAATAACTCCGTTATTTGTTGTCAGATCCTTACAAACTTGGCACCATTGGTTAGGTAATTTAATTTGGCAACTTTTTTGTGTCTAGTAAAATTTTTATAAAATTTACCGATTTTGAGATATTTGAGTTTGAAAATTTAAAATAGCCGCCATTTTGAAAATACACAATGGAAAAAATTAATTTTTTTCTTGGGAATGTACATTGGTATGGTAAAGATTTATACCAAATATGATCTGAATACAACCATCCGTTACGGAAATAAAAATTATTATGTATAAAAAACAAAATGGCGGCTGTATGAGTAACTTAAGACTTCCGGACAATTTAAATATGATATTTAGATATGTTTTTAACCCAGGAACAATGCCCTAAAATATTGGTAGGGAGTTCTGAAACACCCTGTATGTCTTTATATGGTCGAAATAAATTTTTTCTATGCTAAAAACCTACTTTTAGTGTCCCCCATGGCAGCATACCTGCATACTCTTTCATAGTTTCTGTTGGGTTTTTTACTCTACTTGAACGAAAGGTTTTAGGCTATATCCAAATCCGTATTTGGCTATATTTATCTTAAGGAGAATAGACATTTATTTCCCTATTTATGAGCACGTGATGAAATTTTGTTTACAAGTTTAGCTGGTCAAAATTAATATTACTAATTTGGAAATTCGCTGAGTACGCAGGTCTGCTGCGACGGGGGGTATTTTTTTATTCCACCATATTTTAAGCTATCAACAAAACCAAAAACATACAGCGTCCCAATGTATCTAGAACAAACCGAGGTAAGTGACACCAACAGCTGATTGAAGCATTTTAAAGTAGCCTATCTCCTGCACCTTTGACGTTATGTTATTTATCTTGATACATGAGTGGTTTCCTTTGAATATATTAAGTGCTGCACCTTTGAAGTCATTGATTTTGTTATTGTTTTTGTTGTTGTTGTCGCCTACCTCCTTCTAATTCTAGATTTCTTGCAGCGTCCCTGATGTTTTCTTTTATTTTGCAGTCAGCTGTCTTTCTCTACATTGAATTAGGCTAGCTGGTTTGTCAACAAAGATAATTGTTTCCTTTTTTAGCAAATTTTTTTCATGTAGAATAGTACAATCTAAGTTTTTTTTTCCTTAGTTAACCAAACGACCGGTAGGTTTCGGATGTAAATTTCCCCTCGCCCCCCAACCCCCTCAGTGGCCAACAAGTCATCTCCCGACAATATAGAGCAGGCTGCCATGCTTGTTGTTGCGTGTCTCTGCCGCCCTGTTACACGAGGAAGTCAACACGGATAGCATCACCGGCATCACCGAGATGTTAGGGATTATGCATGCTGATTGGTTGAATAGAAACAGATGACTAGAATAATTTTACAGAAGTTTGTTATTGTTTTGATATTTTGTAAACAAATATGCTCTTTATGTCCTAATCCTATAATTTTGAAGTAATTCTAGCATCAGCGCTTTATTTTCCTCTGGTTTTCGAGGGCAAAACTAATATTTTTTTAACATGTGATGTCCCTACTTATTTGGTTCTGTATACATTGGAACGTGTTGCTATAGTGTTATTTTGGCTAAAGTGTCCTATCTGCCAATTATACTATGGGTATTTTTACCAGCTATGAAGTAAAGATAGCAAAAGTTAAACAGGACAAAAATGAAATCTTAAAAATAAGAAAACTTTTTACTATGGTTTTTATCATTTATTAAAAGAAATTTGTAGATTTTAACTAATTCAAAGAAACAACAATACAAATTTTATTACGATATACCATTTTTGTTTCTCCGTATGTTTTTTATTGACAAAAACGACAACTGTGAAATTTTGACTGTAAAAATAAATTTTTTAAATATTTTTCAGAATAAAGATCAGAAAATAAAGACATTTATTTTGATTTATAATTTTTTGTACAGTTGAAATTCGCCTTTCTAATATTTTTCTGTAGTTATACTCAAAAGATTCGTAGTTTAGAATAAAATTGTATAAACTAAAAACGACAACTTAAAGAAACAATTCCTGTAGTAGTTTATTAGGTGCAGTCCCACTAGATCCGAGTCCCACTAGATCCGAGTCCCGCTAGATCCGAATTCCAAAGTAACCCTAATTAGTCCGGTCGCTACCTCGGGGGAGAGTCCGAGTAGATCCGCGCTCTCCGTGAGGGTGATTAGACCCCTCCCGCCTTCTCGGAAAACCGCTCAGCAGCAGAGTAGTCGTGTAAAATAAAACTTTCCTTTTTCACTGGTAGGCATAAACCTTAAAATAGTTGACGATACTGTAATTGAACATGAAATTGTTTAATTTTTTTACACTTAGAAACATAAGGGATGAGGAAAATTAAAGAAGTACGATAAGTTCATTGTTAGCACCACCCGAGATTGCGTGCCCCTTTGTAAAAATGGTACCTCAATGAGGCGGGCCTGTCGTATAGTCTCGCATAAACATACACAACAGGGGGTATAAGACCTACGGACGCCATGAACCCGCACGGATAACCGCACTCGACCTTTTAGGGTGTAATCACATTGCTTGCACTATTGTTATTTCAATGATTGTTCACGAATCATCAGACCAAATATATCAAACATCTCGATAGTATACAAGCAATTTTATGCACCCTAAAGCCTATCCCATTTTTAGCGAATTTCCCTATAGGGAATACGCTATTACGGTAGTAGCCATGGTAAGACCTAAGCCCAGGACCACTTTACTTTTTCATTTTGAGGTCCCCAGAAGCCAAAAACACCATTCGTTCATTTTCATATATATGTATATATATATATATATCTATCTATATATCTATATATCTATATATCTATCTATATATCTATATATCTATGTGTCCGTGGTACTGATAACTTTTGAAGGGGACCTCCGATTTTGATGAAATTTGGTATGGAGGTGTAAGACCAAGTCTATTTTCATGAGTTCGCGAACCAGCATTGTCGGGTTATGGGAACGGGGTTTTATGGGGTTTCAAAGGGGTCAAAAATGGGTTTTTTGCATTTTTGGACCTTAATTTTTAAAATTCATCAATTTTAACTGAAACCATTTACAAGAGCTTAAAAAAACAAACAATTTGGTATTTTGAATTTTTATCATAGCATAATTGGTTACGGGGCAAATCCAAAAATGTGTTTTCCATGTTATTCTTATGGGAAATCAAGAAAACCCTATATCTTGCTTATTTATTGACATAACTTAATCAAATTTGGTGTGTACATTATCTATATAAGGTTTAACTTATACTTGCTTACAAAACCCATATGGCGGCAAACCTACATACTCACCCCCATGGGGTTTATGGGGAAAATAAAAAATTGCCAGAGTTTGATACAATTTTGTGTTTACATTCACCAATTATTGATTAACTTAGATTTTCTAACAACAGCCCATGGCAGAAAACCTACATACTCGATCCTATGGTGTTTTTATGGGGAAAGTAAATAATCTGAAATTCCATTGGAAATTCGCTGAGTACGCAGGTCTGCTGCGACGGGGGTATTTTCTATTCTATTTACACTATGTACAATACAATAAAATGTAGTCAATTCGTTTCGCACTCCATTTGTCAGTCCGTCCAGTTATTTAATCCATTTTAAGGATGTATGCCATGTTCTTTAGAAAACGCCAGATATTTCCATTTTCCTCATATTTTGCCGTGGACCTTTGTATTCTGCCATCAAGCAGGCTATATTTTTTCCGGCGTTTGGTACCTGAAAATGAGACTATATTACTTCATGTAGGTAAATGATAAATTTTTAACAAAGCCATCAGCTCATTATGCTTGTTTTCGATCATTCTGGAATTTTGTTTTACATTATCCATTTAAATTTATTGCATTTCCTTAAGAGGTACGTTCGTGTATAAGTTTATACAGGCGCGTTTGTTGATAGTTATTACAGATATGTCAATGAAAGAGGTGTTAATTAATATATATATTTTTTATAAAACAAAAGAATATTATTGTCTATGGTTTTCCGTTTTTACTGTACTAAGCTTGCTGTCATCCCATTTGGTCACAGAGTTTCTTGAAACTGTGTGTTAGTCTTAAAAATAATTTGTACCATTTCTTAAGAAGTGTTACGTGTCAACAGCAAATGGTGAAATTGACTGAACCACTAAGCCTACATACCGAACCTAATAATAATAATAGTAACAGAGAAAACATTAAAGAAAAAATTGACTGAACAATTAATTAATGAAGAAAGTACCATACAAAATTGAAGAATGCATAGGCCCTATCTATAAACTTTGGGATTTCTGAGATTTTTGTTGACTTATTGCTATGTATATAATTTATACTGATGCTATTTACTCGTTCCATTGTGCTATTTACAATTTATATATTTATTTATAACTTTTAATCCTGTATATAAAGAAAAGTTTAATAAAATCTACCCTTTGTAGCTAACAAATTAAAAAAAGTTTAATAATATTTAAATCAATTTATTTATTTTCAGGATGTCTAACTTAAAAAAATAATGCCAACAACAAAATTATACTGGATTATCGGAAAATAACTACAGAATAAAGATACTATGGCATTGTTGTACCCTAGGGAATGTATTCACATAGGGGGAATGTGTTTTGTTTGCGTCAATAATTGTATATCAACCGATTGATATCAAACTTGGTATCAAAATAATTGAAATTTTAAGAACAAATTAGTTATGCTAACGAAATTTATTCATATTAAAGCGATACAACAACACTGGGTTTCTTGTTGCTACCGAGTGCAGTCAAGCAATAGTAATACTCTGTGGTAATAAGAAGGGTTGCCCTCGCCGCCGCGGCGCCGCGCGGATCCAGTGGGAATCGGTAATCCCCTCATTAGGACCACATATTTGTCGCGGATCTAGTGGGACAGTTTGCTGTCAATTTCATGTCCGGATCTAGTGGGACTCGGATCTAGTGGGACGACACGGTTTATTAGAAGCTTTTTTACCCTGATTGCTATTAATTCTTGCTAACCTATGAAATACTATAATTGCTACTAATTATTGCTAAACTATGAAATATAATAAACCAATTAAGGTAGAAAAGTATAGGCTACGGTACGTGTAATTTTTTTATTTAGATCTTCAATAATTGTACTTCCGAAGAAATTTTTAACCATTTCGGCATTTTTACAACAGATAATGAAAAATAGATATTTGTGTATTAAGAGCGGCAATGACTATTTGTGCTCGTAATACACACAATATTTTTCCTACTACCATGATTACAACCGATTAAATGTATTTAATAAACGTACACAATTATATCAACTTTAAATTTAACTTCATTAACTTTCATTAACTTAATAACTGTAATAAATCGTAATCACTTGCATAGATGTGTAACCGGAAGTTAGTGTTATCAAAATACTGACCGTGAAATCAGCTGATTCAGAGCAAAGCAACTACAATTAATTTTAGACCATGGGCCGACAATATGAAACCCTCCTCCCCCCGTGGGAATTTATGACTTATACTTTTTTTTGTTGGTATTGCCTACTAGATTAAGAATTCGGTTGTTTGCCTATTTTAAATTACAGCATATTCCAGAAAACCAAGAAAAGACGGCCTACGAGGAGTCAGACAAAATTTTTAATCAGCAGCATAGGTCGAGTTTGGTATCAAATTAAAGGTCTCACATAGCAGAGTACAATGCCGCAAACTAGACTTCAAAAGAATGATCGAAACGGAAATGGCAGGCAAACAAAGTTTCCACTAAAATATATGGGTAAAACTTTAAAATGCAATAACTTTCTTTATACCCAACCTTATAACGTCGGGTTTACGGCATTGTACTCTACTAATTAGGACCTTTAATTTGATACCAAACATGACCTGTGCTGCTATTTAAGAATTTTGTCTGACTCCTCATGGGCCATCCCCCTTAAGGGGTAAAAAAGTGTTAATGCCTTAAAAGAGTAGACATTTATAGCCATTATTGATATACCAAGTCTTGTAACTTTATCTATATTGGTAAAAAATATATTTCACCGTTCCGGGACTTTTCAACCACGCTGTATATAAAACTAGTTATTTCACTTTTTCACCTTAAATCTAAAACAAATTCATAATTATTCGGAAATATTTATGTAGAGAGCTTTATAACGACCCATTAATTAATAAAATTGGCCAAGAAAACTGTTAGTATTTTCGGTCAAAAGATTTTTGAAACTGAATCATTTTAATAATGATAGTAGATTTTATATTTTTCATGGTTTTTTTCGTATTTTTCGGGATATGCTGTAATTTTTAAGTGGCAAACACCTAAAACCATAAAGTACATGTCAATACAAACACAAAAATGTATATGTCGAAAATTCCCACGGGGGGGGGAGCATATGTTCACATCAGCCTTTGCTCTAATTTGTAATAATTATGGTGATTGTCATGTGGTTTCTGACCAATAGAAACTATAGTCGCGGCCACGAAAAAAGGCGGGTGAATGATTTTGCAACGTTGCCAAATTTCCAAAGGTTATTAATTTAATCATATGTTTTATATTTATGTTATCGTTTTTATCTGTTTCATTAGCTGATACTAATTTTGATCATTTTTATAGAATGTACATTCAACATACACTCTAGGCAACGCTGGATGCCCAGTGTTGCCAGTTTATGCATCAAAGTACGCAATTTTCGACAATCTCTTTCATCTTTTGGTTCCATGCGACAACATCGCATTTTCAGTCACCCGCCTGATTTCGTGGCCGCGACTGTAGTCTGTGTTGTGACGTCACCTTCTTTACCGTTCTAACCTATTGTAGATTTAAAATAACCTTGATTTAGCGTGCGCCAATGTTCCATTACCGCTCTAGAGCGGAAAAGGACCGGAAAACGGAAATGAACTGTTTTGCGTAGGATTACAGCTGTGGCAATGTGATTATTTCCATGCAGTGGTAGGAAAAAAATTCTCAGTTTTGTTCCTGTAATAGGTCTTTGAACTGTGAGAGTTACTTGTCTTTCCAAAACCGCCAACAATTACCGGTAGAGTGGCAACACTGTGTTTGCTCCACGCGCGGCGCATACCGGATGCCGATCATTCCAGTCCACCGTTCCCGCGGTACAAACATTCGCCGCGGATCAGGGGACTAGGACTGGGTAGAGATTCTACAATAGCGACTCGGATCCCGGCTGAAGCAGATTTCTATAAATTAATTCCATAATTTTATTGTATTGAGTAGTAGCAAAATTCAAATTTGGAATATTAACCCTAGATCTGGCATTCGTCCCTTTTGGGACTTCAAAAATTGAAGTGAGAGCTGGCAGCGTCCCAAAAGGGACATACACGACATGACGTGTTTCAACCTAATTTTGCGACCGGTAAACTCTCTTAAATCGCAATGAAACTTATACCATTGGAAAGAAGAAATTCTCAGCAATTATTTTCATATATAAAACATTATCCAGCGATTATTATTTAGCCAAAAACAGTATCTAAAAAACCTTTGATTTGAATTTGTGTTCTGGCGGGAGACGAAAACTGCGCACTTGGCAAAAACAGCTGTATTTTCATTGGCTGATAGAAAATCAAAGAATTCTTGGACGGAAACAGGAGACAGCTGATCGTAACTGTTCTTTGCAGTTAAGTTTTTCTGTGTGCGCGTTTTTATTATGTTTTATTTGTTTAAAAGTGAGTTATCTATAGTTTCGTTGCTTTTCTATATTTTTTAGAGCGTTCAATTTATATATCTACACGTTTCTTAGAAGCAATTAATCACAAGATTAAAAAATCTGTGTTCAAACATAAACTTAACCTCAAACCTTCAATTAAACCAAACAACACGTGTTCCACCAATGTTTTTCCCATTCAACGGTCTGACTCGACAAATATGAATAAGACAAATACTGATTTCTTCAATGAATCCCATGACGAAATGGAACAAGAAAAAGAAGAGGAAAACTTCGCGTCTCTCCTCGGAAAAGCGAAAGCTAATTCCATGTCCGAAACTCATCAAAGGTATATATTAGATCCGTCTCAACTTTGTAAACAAAACCCATTTAATGCACTTTCTGATCACAACTATGCATCTACGAGTAATACCGAATCTTCCCCAGAATCCCCTGCTCAACCTAAACAAAAACAAAATAAAATCCCACCCATTTTCCTTCACGAAGTAAATAATCACCAAGAAATTATTAAAGATATAAAGATTAATGTGACCAATGAATTTACTACATCAGTTAAAGGCAAATCTCTTAAAATCAACCTTACAGACATATCCGATTTTAGAAAGCTAACATCCTTTTATGAACAATCCGGTGTTAAATTTCACACTTTTCAAACCACTTTGGACAAGAAACTGGAAGTTGTTATTAGAAATGTACCGTGTTCTTTGACTGAAGATGAAATCAAAAGTGAACTTTTAAGCTTCGACCTAAACCAGTTTGCAGAGTAACCAGGTTACTTAACAAACAAAAACTTGTCATTCCTTTGTGTGTTGTTGAGCTCGAGAACAATGATGCTGGTCATGAAATTTTCAAAATCACTAAATTATGTCACTCCATTTTATCTGTTGAACCTAAACGGAAAAACAAGGACATTCCTCAATGCACACGTTGCCAACGGTATGGCCACACCAAAAACTTTTGTCGTCTAGACCCCAGATGTGTTCGCTGCACAGGTAACCACCATTTTTCTGCGTGTCCTTTGCCTAAAGATGTTACAACTACTTGTGTTAACTGTGGAGAAAACCACACTGCCAATTTCAGGGGATGTTCACATTACCAGGGACTTTTGTCTAAAACTAAAAACCTAAAACAATCTAAGTCTAGGCAGGTCGATTCTGAGCCGTTTTTACCCCCAACAGGAGGTATCTCTCCAACTGATGCACAAACAAGACTGCCTGAAGCTACCCAACCCCAATCATCCGAGGTTTCCTACGCTGCTGTTGTCAACGGGAAACATTCACCTCACAAACTTCCCCCAAGAACCCGAATTGTTTCCTCAACACATGTAGCACGAACAGCACGAGAAAACGGATCAGACCGACCCGTCGCTGTTGAACAGCCCAGCTCATCCTCTTTTGAAACTCTAATAATGGACTTAGTTAAATCAATAATTCCAATGATTAAAACATTTTTTACTAATGTTTTAAGTTCCTTCTTAAAAAATGACACTGCCTAATGTGGTTGAATTTCAAAGTTTAAAAATCCTGAATTGGAATGCAAATGGGTTATACAAACAAAAATCTATATTTTCTGCATTTTTAGTTCGTCATAATATTGACATTGCTTGTGTAACGGAAACCCACTTTGTAAATAATCAACCATTTAAAGTAAGTGGATATGATATTTATAGAGAGGACCGGGCCGCTCCTTTTGCATCTGGAGGCGTTGCTATTTTTATTAAACGATCAATAAAACATAATAGTCTATACTTACCTCGATTAGTGTCAATTGAAGCTACTGCTGTTAAAGTATCCCTGAATGACGGGAGTTTTGTAAATATTGTTTCTGCTTATAAGTCACCTAACCGGAGACTTCACTTGCATGACTTAACGAACCTACTTACAGCTCAGACTCCCACATTGATCATCGGCGATATCAACTGCAAACACCAAAACTGGGGTTGTAGAGTTAATAATCCTAATATTTATACGAATGGTATAAATACGAATGGTACGCGCCTACTAAACTTTATTACGGACGTTGGTGTAAATGTGTCGGCTCCGGAGGAACCCACATTTTACCCGTTCCAATTCAACTGTGAACCAGACATCTTAGATATTATCCTCTATCAAAACTTTGCAGCTCCAATCCAACACAACATTGTACCTGAACTGGACTCTGACCATCTGCCTGTTATAATCAGTTTCATGTTGCAACCTGGCTTCAACCCACCACCCCCAAGATTGATAACGGGAAAGGTTGACTGGGAAACTTTTGGCATCAAACTGGACGAATTAATTCAGCCGCCCAAAAACTTGGATTCAGTTATTGGCATTGATACTGCTATTCAAAATTTAACTACCAGTATTCACAGAGCTACTAAACTTGCAACATTTAAACAATTCACTCCAAAAACAAACAATTTCCTCACTCCACCTGTTCGGATTGTAAACCTAATCAAAGCTAAACATCAAGCTCGACGTCAGTGGATCAGATATAGGGAACCACAAATGCGTAGGAGACTTAACCAGCTAATACGTCAAGTAAAGTTCGAAATCGACAAATTCAAAATAACTTCTTACAAAACTTATGTGAGTGACCTAAGCCCGAATGACTCGAGTCTATGGCAAGCAACTAAACGCATTTTGCGCACCCCTACGGTAATTCCTCCCCTGAGACACAACAACATTACCTACGAAAGTGACCTCGAGAAGTGTAACGCTCTTGCTGACTTCTTCCAAGAAGCATTCTCTCCAAACAATGTTACTGATGACGACACCACTGCTCTTGTAAGTGAAGCTATGAAAACCACAACATTGACTGCTGAACTTCCGATACATTATTTTTCTCCAGCTGAAGTCAAGGACATAATCAAGAGGCTTCCTTTGCGAAAATCCCCTGGACCTGACCTAATCCCAAATGTTGTTCTAAAAAATCTAACCAAGAAAGCAATATCAGTTTTAACTTCTATTTTTAATTCCTGCATTCATCAAGGCTATTTTCCTGATTCTTGGAAAAAGGCAGAAATTATAGTATTTCACAAACCCAAGAAACCAAAATTTTCCGTCTCCAGTTATCGACCAATAAGCCTGTTGTCCTACCTATCAAAATTATTAGAAAAAGTTATCCAGAGAAGACTAAATGCATTTCTAGAAGACGCAAACTCAATTCCTCCCCATCAGTTTGGATTTCGGCCTAAACATTCAACTACTCATCAAATTCAACGCATTGTCGAAACAATTGTAAAAGGTTTTGAAAGAAAGGAACACTCAACTGCTATATTTCTTGACGTTTCCCAGGCATTCGACAAGGTATGGCATGAAGGCCTTCTTTATAAAATTGATTGTCTGGGATTTCCACTTTATTTAAAACGAATAATTAAATCATTTTTACTTAATCGTCAGTTCTGTGTCAAAATTAATTCATCGTCATCTTCATATCGCCCAATTTCAGCAGGAGTGCCCCAAGGCTCAATATTGGGGCCTTTATTATTCAACATATTTATGAATGACATCCCAATTCCACAGAATGCGACCTTGGCCCTTTACGCTGATGATACAACCATCATCACTCAGAACAGTGACATTCTCCAAGCATACCAGCAGCTTCAACATTCCGTCGATGACGTGACACAATGGTTCAATAAATGGAACTTTTGTTTGAACCCTACAAAGTCAGAAGCGAAGATCTTCACCCTAAGACGACCATTGCTGCCACCTGAAATCATCATAAATAATTCTCCCATAAACTGGAATCCACCTGACCAAGCAGTAAAACATTTAGGAGTGTTATTGGACAAAAAATTAAACTTCAACCTTCATGTAAATTCTAAACTTAATCAAGCGTATTCTCGGCTCTCTATCCTTTTTCCACTCATCATCAGAAGATCTACACTTCAGACACAATGTGCAATATTAATTTATAAAACTATTCTCCGGCCACTAGTTCTGTATGCCTGTCAAGTATGGGGCCTTTCAATTTCATCCACAAAACTTTCTAAAATACAAATGTTTCAAAACAAAGTTCTGCGAATTGCAGTTAATTCACCATGGTTTGTTCGAAATTCACAAATTCATCGAGAACTTGGAATAGAACCAATAGCTAATTTCATCAGTAAGTCTACATTAAAATTCTCGCATCGCCTAAATGACGTCCCAGGTGCACAACATTTTGAAATTGGATTACCCCTCCCAAATAGAAGGCTACGCCCAAGACTTTTTCAAGATTTGTTATAGTTTTCTTACCTTCCATATTATTCATATTTTAATAATCTATTACTAATTTTCTATTATCAATTTTATAAATTTGAAAGAAGTGTTTCCCCCCTCTATGGACTTATTTTAGTTACAGGGTGTCTCTAATTCAGAGCGAACCCACAATGTTAATTTACTGTTAAAATTATGTTTTTAGATGTTCTGTGTATAACACTCTGTATCTTGAACCAGAAATAAATGTTGTTAAAAAAAAAAAAAAAATGGACGGAAACAGGAGTGGTATCATAGCAACAGAAATTTCATGAACTACAACTTGCCTTTTGTAAGTTTTTGTCTATCTCGCATCGATCAGACTGAATTAGACTGAAAGGTAAGAAAAAATTTGAAGTTTCACATTCTGACATCAATAACTCTGTGATTTTATAACTAAAAGGTATAAAATTATATATTTCTTGAAAGAACTTTTTATTTTCTTTCAGAAATTATTATATTTACTTACTTCAGATAAAATTCTTATTTTTTATATATGGCCGAAAAAAAGTTACATTTTCAGGAAAAAAACACTCTTCGGAAATAGTTTTATAACTTTTTTATTTTTATGAGCATTTCAAATCCATTGATATTTTGACGTAGGAAAATGAATTTGCCACAACTTTTACATTTGAATCAAATGTGTACGAATTGTTTTCTTTGCATTATTGTGGGTGGCATTCAAAATTTGTAATTTGCAAAAACCGAAATTTTGTAAACTTTTTGCTGCTGTGCCCAAACTGATTGCTGAAAGAAAAAACTTTTTACATCATTATATTTTAAATTTATTGCTGAAACAGAATATATACATATGTGTGTACTTATATTCATAAATAAATGTGCTACGGCAAAAAATAAGTTACAAGTACCGAGTGCACAAAACATCTCTGCCACCACAGGAATTTATAGTGCGCCAGATCTAGGGTTAAACTCGTCACATGAATAATATTAAATTCAACATACAAATTATCCTGAAAATTATTTAAGTTTATAAATAGTATTCATAAGTTTTCTAGTATATGGTAAGTAAACACAATATGGCTAAATCTACTAGTTACTCAACTGGACTACATTTAAAGTACACCTAAGTAGTGTCAAATTGTTGGTGCTGGCTCAGTTCAAGGTCACCTGAGGGATGACGTCATCGAGGTCAATGACCTCACCGATGACGTCATCGATGACGTCATCGATTGCGTCATCGATGACGTCATCACTAATGACGTCATTTCTATGACGTCACACCCATGACGTCACAGAAATGACGTGCTGATGACGTCATCACCCCTTACGTCATCAAAATGACGTCACCGACGCCACTGAGGTCAAGGTCACGCCGAAACTTAAAATTTTTTGGCACTTTTGCCGTTTCTCGCACTACGCTCCGAGTTTCAGTCAGAGTCCCCGTGACCTTGACCACTTGGAGCGAATTTTCGACGAGAAACGGCAAAAGTGCCAAGTTAAACTCGAGTTTCTGACATGACCCTGCCTAAATGGGCAATTGGTTATCCCTCAGGTGACCTTGAACCAGCACAACACCAACAATTTGATATTACTGTGACCTTGAAAACCTAACAACGGAGCGCCGACACCGATGCGCACCCCACGACAGCCACCGAGTGACTGACTGTCAGGCTCTGTGTACGCTAGGTATATTGGCTTGAGAGACTAAGACTCTAAACTGTCAGGAATGGGAGTAACTAACTGAATTTTGCAAGGAAAAGTCATTTCATCCAATATATTAAACAAATCTTCATCAGTAAAACTGACATTAGTCTGTTTGGTATAAAACTTAGGGTGTCCGCGCAACAGTTTGCGCCACTTAGCTAAAGTTGAAACTCTCTTAACTTTGAGTGGTGGACAGTGAGCAACTAATAAAGTCTTAACACGGCTAAGTTTCTTACCTAAAGTGTCCTGCGACATGGCTTCACCTCACAAAAGTCCGCACAATACTGAGAGACTGCTTGTAGCGCATGAGTCAAGGGAAAAGAGGTGGGGGAAACAGCAGGAGTGGGGGAAGGTCACAGTGGTGGGGGAAGGTGAGGTGGTACGCTGGAGTATCGCATCACTTCACCATGAGCTGTCCTACAGTCAACACACTGTTCTCTTGGCCCGAGTTGGCACTAGAAGAAACATTTCTGTACAGCTTAGGCTGTGAGAGCCGAGGAAGCAAAGTCAAAGTGGAAATTGTGTTAAACTCCAAGATGAAGAGTCTCCTAAATAAACTAATTGTATCCCTGCAATCTCCTATAACTTTAGAGAAATACCACTTTATTAAGCGACACCTTATACTTTGGCAAAACGAAGCGGAAATGGAAAAGATTACAGTAAAATTAATCTAACTTAAAACTTGGACTGGACACTCATGGCGATACCACGTGGCGTGCAAACGCCACCCTAAACATTACAAGTTAGGTTATTGAGCACCTCTGGTACGATAACCGATGTGCTAGAGTTAAAGTGTGATGACCTTGAGTCAAAACACTGAAATACTACAAGTCGATATCGTCCCAGAGTTAAAGTGTAGTGACCTACATTCAGAACTTGTAAAATTACTTACATATAGAGAGCTAGAGAACAGCGAGACGCACCGCATGGAAGCCGGAGACATACTGGCGAAGCGGTGTTGTGCAGCCTAGGGACCCAGTTGTGGTGGGGGTATAGCCAACACTTAGAGTACAAGTGTTGTGGGTGACCTTGACCCACTTAACTTACCTGACCCCCCCCCCCCCCCGACAAAAAGTGCGACCCCCCCCCCCCCGACAAAAAGTGCGACCCCCCCCCCCACCCCCACCCCCACCCCCACCCCCACCCCCTCCCCCACCCCTGATATCCTGGGCGTGGCAGCCCCGGTGGGGATATAAGGGGGTCCGGCCAGAGCCAGCTCGCAGTCCGCTCCCGCGCGTTGAACGTGAACGACCGGGACGGACCGCCATAGGCATCACTAAACATTGAATGGCGCCTTCAGTGTTTAGCGAAGTCTACTCTAACTTTAAGACTTGTATTAGTTGTAAGATATTGCGCTTGCGTTTGGGTATTGCGAATTGTTTTATATGAGAGTGTTTTACTTGTACCCTATGTCTCCTGTGTCTTTTATCCTTTGTGTCTTGTTTGTTATATGTGTTTAATGTGTATGTGCTTGTTCCAGCATTGACTACGTTGAGCTCAATTGTGTGTTGTAAGTGTGTTATATGTTTCTAAAGTGTATACGCTTGTTTTAGCAATCCCCCCTTGAGCTTTTTCAATGCTCAAAGTAAATTGTAAAGTCAGGGAACGGGAGTAGGCCCCCGTGTAAAGCCACTTTTAATAATTGGTAGGCTCCTTGCCAGGCATGCAAAAGGTTGCGGATGGCATTTGGGGAGCATGTCCGTTTGTAAGCTGGCAAGCAAAAGGTTGTGGCGGCCTCTGCACTCGGACCGAGGACGTAAGCCATTAGGGTGTCCTCAGTATGTTTCCCTTCTGGAAACTCAAAATTATGTAAATGAATCTTTGTTAGCTATTTGTGTTTTTAGTCCCCAAGGCCCCCGAACATTCGTGGTTCGCCATGGATGTACGGGGGCCGAAATTTTTTAATGTCCGTGTGGCCTTGACCTACAAAGACTTGTAAAAATTCAATGCATTTTAAATGAAAAATATTAAAGATAGGTTACGGGAGTAGGCCCCCGTGTAAAGCCTATTTTAATTATCGGTAGGCTCCTGCCAGGCATGCAAAAGGTTGCGGATGGCATTTGGGAGCATGTCCGTTTGTACGCTGGCATGCAAAAGGTTGCGGCGGCCTCTGCACTCGGACGAGGACGTAAGCCACTAGGGTGTCCTCAGTTTGTTTCCTTCTGGAAACACAAAATTATGTAAATGAATCTTTGTTAACTACTGAAAAGACAATGCAGTAAATGTTTACAAGTCTTGCGTGGCGAAGGGTACACGACATTGGATGTTGCCTTGTTGTCATAGTTGGGTCTCTTCGGAGGCTACAGCGATGACAACCCAAGTGCCTCACACCCCCAAAGGGGGGTGTGGGGCTTAATTTTTTTAAAGTTTTTTGTGACCTTGACCTAAATATGTAAAATCTTTCAAAGTGTTTAACAGTCAGGTCTTATTAACACAGTTAATACATTAATGTCTGTTAAAAAAATATAACAGTTAGGTATTTGTAACCCACAAGTTTGGAGTTGTTAATAGTTGGGTCCCTTGGGAGGCTTCAGCTATGGTAACATAAATGCCTCAAGTGGGGCTTATTTTTTTTAAAAGTGCGAACCCCCCCCCCCCGCAAAAAGTGCGAACCCCCCCCCCCCAACCCCCCCCCCCGCAAAAAGTGCGAACCCCCCCCCCCCACCCCCACCCCCACCCCCACCCCTAATATCCTGGGCGTGGCAGCCCCGGTGGGGATATAAGGCGGCCGGGCTGCACGCACTTCTCATTCCGGTCCAAGCTCCCATACGGACAGGTACTCTCTCTCGCTCTTGAGACTTTTGTTTTACACGTTCACTTCTTTCTTTACATCTCTTCTTTTCATTTATTACAATGGGTAAAATGGGTCTGAAGCTAAAAAACTACCCATCAACTTCAACCTCGACCGACGCGTCTCGACCCTCATCATCCTCGACTTCGATCCTGGAATACCTGATGACTGCGAACATCCTGAGCTGCCTGACGATGCCGCCACCGCCGCCGCCGCCACCACAGCCCGCCTCAATGCCCAGCCTGTCGCCATTGCCGGCGACAGTGGAAGAGGCTGGTGCACAGCCATCGTCAGGAGAACTCGTCAAGTCGTCAGGCCGAGTCCCGGTAGCCTCTCCAGCACTCTCGCTGCTATCGGACTCAGGATCGGAGTCTGCGGCTTTTGAAGAGACGTCTAGGTCGAGGATCACCCCATACAGCAGAACCCGGAAAATCCTCTCATACACTACATCCCAATGTCCTTCACCTATATCCCCCATGCCACCTACACCAACCAAACCACCCCGTAAATCCATCTTCTCCCCTGATCTTCCCACCATAGACCTAACACGCTCTCCTACCCCGCCCAAAATTGTTTGCTCCATCCCGCTTGAACAATCTTTGCCCCTTCTACCTCCTTCCAACCCCATCCCTTCTAGCCAGCCTAATTCAGAGAAGCTCCAAGACACTCCGCTAAAGAGTCCAACACAGAAACGTAAACGCGTTAAAGCCCCTGCTGGCAAGGGTAAGAAATGCGATTACGCTTGGATGTCTAGTAAGTTTGGGGTTTTGTGTTGCCAGAAACTTGCTTGTGCAGAAGGGGATCGCTGCCAACGACACCTCAAAAGTACAGTCAAATTTCGGCAATTCAAACCCTATACTCTGTACATTAAGCCTAAAACGTTCAAGTTCAGACATCCCCACGGTCCGCAACCGCGGGATATTAGAAGGCTAAAGGTTGATGAAAAATACTATTTCATTGGTCAGACATATGGAGCAGGTAATAAGAAAGTAGAAATCGTTGTAAAAGGTGAAGGCCGCCTTTGTACAATGCAAGTACCACCTCGTATGGTACAAAGAGAATTTTTCATACCTAAAGCCTATCTAATACGAAGGAAAGGATGTGAAACCGTGTGGGAAATGGACTAGGACATGGGCCCACCAAAAAAAAAAAAACAAAATTGTTAGGCTGTGTTGGACAATATTTAAAAAGTCTTTTTCCAAATTATTTTTCCAAATTTAGTCTTAACCCTCTTAAAGTAAGGGAGAGGGGTATTATACAAGTCAACTAATAAAAAAAAAATACTTGACTTGTATAATACTTTAACCTGGCGGTGATGTAAAGTCACTGGGACAATCTCAAACCGTGTCCTTGAGGGTGAAGACTAAGTTACAAATAAATCATTAACAAATAAAAACTTACCTCCAAACACTTGTAGCTTGCTACAAGTGTTTGGAGGTAAAAATTTTTCAAAGTTTGAATGACCTTGACCCATATAAATTACTTACAACTAATGTTGTGTATCACGTGATACCCCCACTCTAACGCTCTTACTAAGCTTGTATGAGCCGTTCATTTGCTTCAGTCTGTTTCTGTGCTCCGTGTAAACATGTCACGGTACAATTACAAAGGTGGTGACTTCTTGATAGATCAACACAATGCTTGGGAAGTGCTAAACCAGCATAGAATGGAAGTTGAGTATTGTATAAGACAAGACGGGTCTACATTTTATCTATGTATTATAAACAACCAAACTCATAAGTATGAACACTGGACAAAAATTAATTATAACAACATAGATGAGCTGTTTGCTTGGGTGTTTGAGGTGTGTAAAGTTATTGAAGAAACCAAAATAATGGGTGTGCTAAAGGTATGTAAAACTGATGACCGGGAAGACTAAGCAAAATTTCTTTTAACCCCCCCCCCCCCCAGTGTTATCCCCACCACTAAAAATGGGTATATATAGGAGTGGTGATCAACCGTCCTCTCATTCTGCTTTACACCGTTAAGCTGAACACCACCATGTCTGCTATGAACGTCCCAGCCTCTACCTCTGGCCCGGTCGCCTCCAACTCCAGCCCGAGCATTGGACCAATCCGATCGGCGCCTTCGTCAAGAAGTCGTGTCCGATTCTCCGGCTTTGGTCCTGTGAGGAAGGAGTTGCGGAGCAGCGGAGCGTCTCAACCAACCACGACGGATGCATCAACTCAGACTCCACCAAACATCATCGAGTGGTACGACGAAGTGATAGAGCAAAGGGACAGAATGCTAGAGAATACTCGCAGGGAGCTACTTTATGTCAGGAGTAAATGGGAAAAACTGATTAAGAAGTGTGAAAGCCTGTTGGACAGTGATGATAGTGAGGATGAGAGTGGATAGGTGTGTGGGTAAAGACTTGGACTGGGACTTGTGTGTATGTATGAATGTGTGCGTGAATGTGAAATACAGAGCGGGGGATAGATCACTCTGTGGCAATGGACTAACATGCCACTTAGTGATCTATCCCCCGTTCTGGTAATGTTTTTGGATGGCCTTGACCCACTTTACCAAGGCTAGCTAGTACCCCCACCACTGATAAGTGTATATATACGGGTATTGATGTGCAGTTTGGTTATTCTGCTTTGTATCGCTTAGCTGAATACCTCACTTCAACATGGCTTCCAACTGCAAAACTTCTCAGGCTTCCTCTTCTTCTTCAAGAAGGCGTGCTGCCAACGTCCTGCCTGCTACTCGTGGACCCGCTCGACCATTCCACAGCATAACTGTTGCTCGGGCAAACGCCTGCAAAGCTCCAATGCTACGGACCTTGCTGGAGGTGAGCCAAGACGGGCAAGGCTTGCTCAGTCCTGGTCAACGGCAGGAGCAAGAAAGGCGTATGGCGTACTACAGGCTGCAGGGTGTAGTTCCCAGCTTGAAGTTAGGCGATCCGAGAGTAGCAAGCATCAACGAGGCAGCGGACTACATATCACACCTTCACAGTGTTTTAGAAGTAAAGGACCAACAAATTGAAAACTTAAAAGAACAATTGAAACAATTTAACTTTAATCCTGTGGAGTTTGTGGAAGCAGTGATGAGTGATAGTGATGATGAAGGAACTGAATATATATTGGGTATGTAATGAAAGACTTGGACAGGGACATGTGTGTGTGTGTGTGTGTGTAGAATACAGAGCGGGGGATAGACTACTTTGCGGCAATGGACTAGCATGCTGCTTAGTGGTCTATCCCCCGCTCAAAGGGTAGCATTGGATGACCTTGACCCACTTTACAGCAAGGACAACCGGTTAACTGGTATAAAAGAGGGGGGTCTGTACATCCCGACTTCATTCTGCTTTGAACCTTCCAGTGGAACGCTAGAAAATGAGTGGATCACTGATCATTGGTAAGGAGTGGGAGTATGTAACCATAAACTATTTAAACTGTAGAGGGATGTTGAAGAAGGTGTATGATAATGTTAAAAGAATGGTTGTTGAAGAAGGTAGGGTAGTGATTGTAGCGTGGAAGAAGAAGCAGTATACAGGACAACAAGTGAGAGCAAGTGACTTTGGGGGGAATAGTGTGTTTCAAATTGGACGAGCGAACTTGGTTAATTTGGACATTGTGTTTTGGGACTTGGAAAGGTTAATTGAAAATAGTGGCAAACATGGGGAACTCTTAATTGGCAGGGAGGACAGAGTATATGAGTAAGTGTAAAAGACTGGGGGGCTTATGTGTGTGTAAAGACTAGGACTTGTGTGGAATACAGAGCGGGGGATAGATCACTTTGCGGCAATGGACTAGCATGCTGCTTAGTGGTCTATCCCCCGCTCAAAGGGTATTATTGGATGGCCTTGACCTATATAAAGGTAGAGGGGGAATAGGTAATAGGAGGGGGAAATTGGTATATATGTAGGACTGATGAATAAAGTATTTAGTCAAGCATTTGTCTAGACACTATCAACAACAACAATGGAGAGCTTCAGTGTTGAGTTCATCCTCTTGGAAGAAGACATCAACGAAGTGGTGGAACTTATAGAGGATAAGACCAGCCAGGGCACATTGGAACTTGTGAATTGCGAACCGTTGGACAATGCCGCAATCGATAAGATTGCATATTTCATGATGCATTTGTATAACGAACAAACAACCAATATGGAGTTTGTGCAGTACCTTTATCAAAACCAAGTAAATGTGCGAGTGACAATTACTTGGTGGCAGTAATAATAAAGTGTAACATATGGATGTGGACTTGGATGTGGACTTGGACTTGAGTGTGGTCTGCGGAATAGAGCGGGGGATAGATCACTTTGCGGCAATGGACTAGCATGCTGCTTAGTGGTCTATCCCCCGCTCAAAGGGTATCTTTACGTGACCTTGACCCACATAAATTGTATAGTTGGTGGGGGTATAAAAAGGGTAAGCAAATTGGATGGATACAACACTTCCATACCATGGCTCCACTTGACAACACCGTGTTCCATCGCAACAGGATTGTCTCTATTCTGGAGGTAATACCTCTAGAAATTATAGAAGTAGAGGACCAACTACCTGCGGTTGATCAAGAAGAGGAGGAGGAAGAGATAATGGATATTGAAACGGACTCTGACGAAGCTGGTTCAACGGACAATGAGGTGGACTTGCACGCCTACGAAACATTAGAGTCGTCATCTGAGTCGGAAATGGAATTCCAATTGGAAATCGAAGAAGAAGAAGAACAAGAACAAGACACTCCCCATCGTCCAATGGATAGGATGTTAGTTGCCAGAAGAATTATGTATTGTCATCGCTGCCTATTCCGTGATGAGGATGATTCCGACTCTGATGGTGATGTTTCACCCTTGTAAAAAGTTTAAACAAAAAGTTAAAAAAGAATGTGAGCGGGGGATAGAGCACTTTGTAGTAAATGATGCTGCTTAGTGCTCTATCCCCCGCTCAAAATAATAATTCCAAATGACCTTGACCTATATAAACTTGCTCAAACAGACATCTTTGAAAAAACTTGTACAAAATATTGAATCTAGACCAAATATCATCAATTTATCAAGCCTACTGATAAATGTATTACAAACGGTTGTGTAAAGGCTAAATTTGGCACATGAGTGATAACCTGTTTCCATATGACGTCACTTTCCCCACCTATCTGCCTCGGATATAAAGGGTCCCGGTGGAGTGCGCTGCTCATTATTGCGTGGACATTCACAGAGTGTGCATTCAAAGCCAAACTGTTTGAAATGGCTCTTTGCGACATTTGTGGGGAAATCTTTCAAGACGAAGATCTTTTCACCATACACAGAGAATTACATGAAGACGAAGATAGAAAAGAAGATATTACCATGGATGAAATAGACTTAGACTCAATTGACCGGTTTTTGGAAGAGCACCAGAAGCAGACGGACTACTGGGACAGCTATCTACAGCAAATGCAAAGAAGAAGACCTAGTGTGATCCAATTTGCTGGTGCTGGACCATCTACTGCTACAAGACCTATTGAAGAAGAGGACACCGAAGAAGAGGACACCGAAGAAGAGGATATGGAAGAAGAAGAACTGGAAGATGTAAGACAACTGCGCACCACAGCCTTGCCAGGACGAGTTGTAACACATTTCAAAATTAATAACGTTCAATTGGAATTGGAAACATTCATAACCCAGGCTAAGGAACTTGTTGGTCAAACGTTGAGGGAAGAATTACAAAGGCTAAATTTTATTAAATTTGGAATGGTGTTAGAGGCTATGTTTAACAATACTGATGGTGAAACAGCATTGAGAGCATTCATTACCAAAAACCGAACCCTTACCTTCACCTCCGACATTGATGATATTATTGAAGAATGCTTGGAGGAACTTATAACCAAACTCCAAGAACATGAAGGAAGAGGATCTGGATGGACTTTGTCATCAATCGAAGGTATGGATGTTAGGGTTCATAAACATGGATATGGTTTAAGAGGTAGTAGTTTTATCCCTCTACCAAAGAAAATCCAAAACACTAACTCGTGTAGAAATGTTCAAAATGAGGGTAATGAATGTTTCAAGTATGCAATGTTAACCAAGTATGTTAAAAACAATCCTTGTAGAGTTAGTAGAGAATACTACGAAAATGAACACCGCTACAACTTTCAAGGTCTTACTTACCCAGTTACTTTAAAAGATATTGACAAATTTGAAAAGAAAAATCCTGGCGTTTCAGTCAATGTTTTTGGTCTGGATGATTCCAACAACGTTTATCCTTTGCGGGTAGTAAAGGTTGAGCAAAGAAACCATACGGATTTGCTATTGATAACCAAGGGTGAAATTTCCCATTATGTATGGATAAAAGACTTTGAAGCGTTAGTTGTAAAACAATTGACCAAAAGAGTAAATAGGATTACAGTTTGCAAGAGATGTTTCTGCTTTTCTTGGAAAGATTCAAGACGTGGAGGATTGGACTGGTTATTGGAACATAAAAGACTTTGCAACGAGAACTATGAAGTAAAGATAAGTCTTCCACCGCCTACCCGAGCTTCAATACAATTTAACAAGACAGTTCACCAATACCGAATTCCAATAGTGGTCTATGCAGATTTTGAATCAACGTTAGTACCACAGGAGCTGCCGGACGGCGAAGTGACTAGAAGAACAAAATATCAGTTGCATCAGCCCAACAGTTTTTGTTTACTAGTTAAATCAACCTTGTCTGAAAACCAATTGCAAGACTATGGTTTAACATCCACTCCAATACTCTACCGTGGTGAAGAAGCCGCTAAGTATTTTGTAGACCAACTGTACGATATTGCTGGAAAGGTTCAACGCTTGTTCGGTAATATTGTACCTATGGAACCTTTAAACCAAAATCAACAAGAAGAATACAACTTAGCGACAAGATGCTATTTATGCAAGAAGATGTTCAGTGAAGAAAATCCAAAAGTAAGAGATCACGATCACCTGACAGGGTTATACAGAGGAGCTGCTTGTAATTCATGCAATATAAATTACAAACTGCCAAACTTTATTCCTGTCGTTTTACACAATCTTAGCGGCTACGACTCCCACTTTATTATCCCGGAGTTAGGAAGAGATGACGGTAAAATTGATGTTCTTGCTACAACATTGGAAAAGTACATCAGCTTTTCAAAAACAGTAGGTAAAATTAAACTTCGCTTCCTAGACTCTTACAGATTTATGGCATCTAGTTTAGCCAAATTGTCAGAGAACCTAAGAAGAGAAGACCTAAAAGAAACCAGAAAAATTGTACCTGAAGATAAATTAGACCTAGTATTACGGAAAGGAGTGTTCCCCTACGATTACATAACTTCTACAGAAAAATTTGAAGAAACCAGTCTACCGCCGATTGAAGCCTTCAACAGCAAATTAAACGAAAGTGAAATCTCCGTTGAAGACTACAATCATGCATGTAATGTTTGGAACCAACTAAACATTCAAACCTTAGGGGAATATTCTGACTTTTATATAAAATTGGACGTAACTCTGCTGTGCGATGTGATGGAAGAATTCAGAAACACCTGCTTCTCCGCCTATGGACTGGACCCTCTACACTCGTACACATCTCCAGGATTAGCATGGCAAGCTATGCTAAAGTCAACCAACTGTCGACTGGAACTTCTAACGGATATTGATATGGTGCTCATGATGGAATCTGGTGTACGGGGCGGTTTGACACAAGCTGTAACACGTCATGTCAAAGCCAACAACAAGTACATCCCCGGCTTCGACGAGCATCAACCATCGGTATACCTTGGCTATTTTGATGCAAACAACCTTTATGGTTGGGCAATGTCAAATCCGCTTCCCTACGCTGACTTCAAGTGGATCGACCCGGCCACCATCGGAGACATCTCACAGATTCCAAAGGATGGTCCAAAAGGCTATATTTTGGACTGTGATTTTGAATACCCGGAGCACCTTCATGACCATCACTACGACTTGCCTCTCCTAGCCAGGACTGAAGTTTCACCGACAGGAAGATGGCCAAAATTGATGATGACCTTGGAGAATAAGGATCGCTATGTGGCTCACTACTGGGTAGTTCAACAGGCTCTTGAATTGGGTCTACGTATAGTGAGAATTCATAGAGCAATTGAATTCACCCAGTCTTGTTGGTTGAAACCATATATTGATTCCAACACTGCAAGAAGAGCTGCAGCGACAACAGCATTTGAAAAGGACTTCTATAAATTAATGAACAATGCCATCTTTGGGAAGACCTTGGAGAACAAAAGAAAACACAAAAATGTAAAATTAGTGAGTGATCCTAGGAAATTGGAAAAATTAGTGCAAAAACCAAATTTCGGAACATCCATGATTATAAACGAAAATCTAGTCGCTGTCAGTATGAAGAAAACAACAATAGTCATGGACCGTCCGTTATACATGGGTATGTCGATTTTGGATATAAGTAAAACCCTGATGTATGATTTCCATTATAACAAAATGGTTAAACATTACGGAAGGGAAAACATTGGAGTCGCATACATGGATACGGACGCGTTTATCTACTGGATAAAGACTTTGGACATGTATGAAGACCTAAGGACTTTTCCATACAAAGAAGATTTCGATTTTTCTGACTATCCGAAAAACCATCCAAATTTTAATGAAAAATATAAAAAAGTAATTGGAAAATTCAAAGATGAAGCAAATGGAATGCCTTTAGAAGAAATAGTGGCGCTGATGGCGAAATTGTATTCATTTAAGATGTACCACGAGAACAACACACCGACAGTGAAGAAAGCAAAAGGAGTGAAGACATCTTATTTGAAAAAACACGTGACATTTGACCACTACAAGACTTGTTTGTTTGAAGATACTACGATATCAGCAACATTCAACAATATCCGAAGCTTTAAGCATCAAGTCTACAGTGTCACCGAAATTAAAAAAGCGTTGTCAGCTCGGGATGATAAAAGATACATTATGCCCGACAAAATCCACACTCTTCCTTTTGGCCACTACTCTCTAAACCCTATCAACTAGTAACCTATTCTTCGTCCTTCTACAACTACGACCTTATTCCTTTCTCCTTCCGTAAAAAAATGGGGAACACGGCAAGTCCAACGCCGTGTTCCCCATTTTTTTACACAAGTTTGGATGACCTTGACCCATATAAATGATGTGAATATTTAAAACAACATTCATTGTGATTATACATGTGATACAACAAACATTGAAACCTGCAATATGAAGGACTTAAAGCAACAAATTGTCAACGAACTTCATAAACCTGCAAGAAGAAAGTTTCCACGAAGAAATACGGTGATAAAAGGAATTAATGATTTATATCAAGCGGATTTAATCGAAATGATTCCTTATAGCAAACAAAATAAAGGATATAAATACATATTGACTGTTATTAACTGTTTTTCAAAAATGGCAGATGCTTTACCACTAAAAGATAAAAGTGGCAAAAGTGTTACAAAAGCAATGGAAACAGCTATACAAAGAGACAAACATACTATTAAACATTTACAAACAGATGATGGAAAAGAATATTTTAATAAGGAATTTGCAAATTTAATGAAAAAACACAATATAAACCATTATTCAACCAATTCAGAAGTAAAAGCCTCAATAATCGAAAGATTCAACAGAACTTTAAAAAGTGCAATGTATAAAATGTTTTCCAACAGAGGATCGCACATATGGATTGATATGTTACCAAAACTTATAAACGATTACAATAACAAATTTCATAGGACTATCGGGATGAAACCAAACCAAGTAACTAGTAAAAATGAAAACCTTGTATTAAAACGTATAAAAACGAATACTAAACCAAAAGTTGAAAAACTAAAGCCTAAAAAATTTAATGTGGGTGATAAAGTGCGAATAAGTAAATATAAAGGTGTATTCAGTAAAAGATACCTGCCAAATTGGACCAATGAGGTTTTTACTGTATTCAAAGTACAACCTACAGTACCTGAGACATATATTTTAAAAGATAATAAAGGACAATTGCTTGAAGGAGGGTTTTATGGACATGAAATGTTAAAATCAACAGTAGGCGATGTATATTTAGTTGAAAAGGTGTTGCAACGAAAAAAAGATAAGGTCAAAGTACGATGGTTAGGATTTAATAAGACGGAAGATTCTTGGATACCTAAAAAGGATTTGATATAACGATAGAGAATCATTTTAGGTTGAACCATTACAAAGGATGGAGATAGTACCACAAAAAGAGAGTTTTACTATTAATAATATAGATGAACTCACAGTGGATAATTCAGAATTCAATAGTGGGAAGCATGGCAATTTGTTACCAAACACCGTTCGTTGTCTGGTTACCGGACCTTCCAACTGTGGAAAAACTAATGTAGTATTCAATTTGATTACAAACCCTAAAGGATTACGATTTAACAATCTATATGTATTTTCAAAATCACTACAACAACCAAAGTATCAATTATTGGAAAAAATACTGACTAATGTGCCTGAAGTTAAATATTTAAAGTTTAATGCAAGCGAGAGTGTCATGCAGCCACAAGAAGCTAAACCATTCTCCGTGTTTATATTCGACGATGTATCTTGTGAAAACCAAAACACAATAAGGAATTACTTCGCTATGGGTCGACATAACAACATAGATAGCATTTATATTGGCCAAACTTACAGCAAAATACCTAAACAACTCATTAGAGACAATGCAAACATGTTAATTGTATTTAAACAGGACGAAACCAACCTAAAACATATATATTTTGATCATGTAAATGCGGATATGACATTTGAACGATTTAAAGAGTTGTGTGGAAAGGCTTGGGCTGAAAAGTATGGGTTCCTAACAATTATGAAGGAACAACCGCTAAACAATGGTCGATACAGGATAGGATTTGATAAATTTATATTAATACATTAAACGTGGTATAACACATTCATTGTTGTACAACACGTCTTGCTACAAACATGGTTAACCAAGAAAAATTAGTAAAAGAAATAAAATCACTTAGTGATTCTATTCGGGCTAAAAACAGAGCATTGAAACTAGGTATTAGCGAGAGGGAGAAATTCCTTGAATCTACTTTTAAACCTATTACTGAACCCTTGAAACAATTAAACAAAAAATTTGCTAAACCTGTATTGGAAGGAGATGCGATTGCACCTATTACGAAGTTTGAAAGAGAAAATGTAAAATCAGAAGATTTTAGTGATGAAGACCTGGAATCCTCTACGTATAGTGGTTTTACCGGTGGAGAACCCGAAAGAGAGCTAGAATCACCGGACTATAGTGGAATAAAAGAATTATATGAAGTAAAAGCCAAAAGAGGACATGAAGTTGTATCAACTGCTAGTGAAGAGGAAAAAGAAGAAGAGACAAGGGAAGGTCCGTCAAACATAAGCTTATTGGGTGAAAACATTCATAACAAAGGACCTTTAGGAAGGAAATACATGGTAAAAATGTTACTCGGAACAATTCCTAATAAGAATTACCATAGTTATGGAGCGAGATTAACAGAAGACGGTTTAATGATAGGTAATAGCCCGTTAAACGTTGACGAACATGATAATATTGTCATTGGTGATCAAAGGTATAAGGGCACAAAAGGATTATTTGAATTATTATTTGAAAATAAGCCTTCAGTATCGGTAGTGAAAGAAAAAGATATGGAAGCATATAAAAATATTTTGGAACAGACAAATGCATATAGGAGAAAGTATTTACCTGACCAGCCTCCTTTTAGATCTAAGTCTTTAAAATATAAAGAATTTGTATCCAAGTTAATACCAACTAGAAGACAAACAATGCCGTTAACACAAAGAAAACCTGTAAAACGAAGATTTATGGCATCCACTTTGGATGTAAGTGCTCAGGAACGAAGAAAAAGAAGTAAGTCCGTTACGGGTACAGGTTTAATGAAGAAACTATATAACACAAATGTGATTTATTACAATAATATCAATAAATTGGTGGATAGAATGAAACTAATACATGAAGCTAAAGAAGCGGGTCATACTGGATTGGAAAACGAATGGGTGGCTTTAGTGGATGAACTCCGAAACCGTGGGGTAATCTCATAAAAATGCGTTACTCCCTAGAATACTATTCAGTTGCACCATGAGTGTCGACAAGTTCGGACGTTACTCCTCGGATGGGTTATATTATGCCAATAGTTTAAAAAGAAGTGCTGGTTTACCACAAACACCTGATGGAGATTATGATATGAGTAATAAAAGGTTAAAAAACATAAAAGATCCTACGGATGAAAACGATGCAATAAATCTAAAAATATTAAAGGAAAAGATATCGCCAACATTAAAACTACAAAATAACACATATGACGCAGAAGATCATAGAATTATCAACGTTGGTAAACCAAATCAAAACGGTGATGCGATAAACAAAGGTTATTTGTCATCTGAATTAAAAAATACGTTAAAATTCAATGGGAAAACGTATAGTGCCAACAATAAACGTATATCCAACGTAGATGACCCTAAAGATGCAAAAGACAGCGTAAATAGACGCTATTTACATTCTTTGATACCTGAAAAGACAAAAGATGGATTTTCTTTTTATAAATTTGTTATTAACGATATAGGTTATCCAAAAAATGAAAATGATGCTGTAAATCTCAAATATATAAAAGATCATTGTGTCATACGTGATGTGGGAGTTATCGATTGTCTTGGCAATTGTTTGGCGAATGTAAAAGATGGTTCAGCACCATCTGATGGTGCAACAGTGGGTCAAATGAAAGAGACTTTAAAACAAGAAACAACTGGATTTGCAAAACGGGATGAAGTATTATCAAAGCAAGGGGATGACTTTATTCAAGGTAATGAAAAATTTCGTTTATTGACATACAAAAACGCTTATTGGGATTGCAGGCATGGAAGGTTATCAAATGTGTCATGGGGTCATGCAGATAGAGACGCGGCTGCCTTAGGACAAACAGTACATCTAGATCCAAATAATTACTATGCGTTTTTTATATGTAGTAATAAAAAATTAACGAACATGGCGCAAGGAAGAGAAGCAAATGATGCTGCAACTGTAGGACAGGCTATCACATTATCACAAATGGATAGCAAAGTGTATACTTGTAATAATAAACGTATAACAGACCTTAAAGACCCTGAACATGTGGATAATGCTGTCACTGTTAATTTTCTTGTAAAAGTTTTAGGAAATGCATTATTTGATGTATACAATCTTATTGGTATTCATTCAGGTCGTACTCCTTTGTTGGAATCTGAGAGAGGTACTTGGATTAAACGGGAAATTGTTCAAAACTATTTTATCAACCCTCATACAAAAAAGTTTAGATCATCGGATTGGGGTGATTTTGATATTTAATAAAAGAACACAATAAACGACTTCATTTATGTCCAACTTGTCATAGAGGTAACACATAAGTTGTACATTGCGATTATAAAAGGACAATAATGACGTTCCAGTACATCAGTCCATATAGAGACACTGTAAGGAGAGGAGGTGGGATCACGTCCACAGCGGTTTCTCTGTTAAGTAAAGCTTTAAAACGAATTCCAGTAGGATCCATAGTAAATAGAGCAATAGACGCATTACCATACGAATTTCATATACCGGGAGGTTATCAGTATTGCGGACCAGGAACTAAATTGAAAAAACGACTGGAAAGAGGCGATCCTGGCATAAATAAGTTAGATCAGGCTTGTAAAGAACACGATATCGCATATTCCACGTTTGCCGATTCAAAAAATAGATCAATAGCTGACAAAAAGCTTGCGGACATAGCTTGGCAACGAGTAAAATCAAGTGACGCTAGCATAGCAGAAAAAGCAGCAGCTTTAGCAGTAACAGCAGGTATGAAGGCTAAAACAGCAGTAGGAGGTGGAAGAAGGAGGAGAAGGAGAGTAAAAAGGAGGTCAACCACAAGAAAACATGGAGGAAATATAAAAAGAAGACGACGATCTACAAGAAAAGGCAGGAAGAAGCCCACCGTGTGGTCAATGGTAAAAAACGGGGCAGGTCTTTACCTAAGACCTTATCGTGCATATTAAATGAAAGAAATCAATTGGTCATACCACATAAAGCATTAACCAATATTGAATTATTTAAATATATTTCCTGTTTAAAAATACCATTTTTCCGCGGTGTGTTTATGAAAGACAGTTTACCAAAGAAAATGTGGCAAAATGAGACTGGAATTGTAAATTTGGATAATACTGAAGGGCCTGGCACCCATTGGGTTTGTTATAAGAAACTAAATAACAATGTATATTATTTTGATAGTTTCGGTAATTTGCCACCACCAAAAGAACTTCAAAATTACTTTAAATCTGCTAAAAACATATATTATAACTATAAAAGAGAACAACCTGATAATACTTCAATATGCGGCCATTTATGTTTGGAATTTCTAGCTAAAAGTATCAGTCACTATTGAGATGTCTTCCTATACGGTATCATTAACAGGAAAATCGTCCACTTTACGAAGTATCCTTTTTCCAGCGTTACGCTTGCAAAAAGGAAGGTTTTGGGAGGCGGCACTATTGGATTTTACAACTTACAACTCTATCCCCAATGTTACGGAAGGTAAAAATAACGTATTGCATTATTATAAGGGAAAGGATGCCAGTGGAAAATTTACAGACTTACAAGAGTGCAGGTTACCCACAGGTTCTTATGAAATTGATCATATAAATGAATTTTTGCAAACTAAAATGGGAAAAGACAATATAACATTAAAAGGTAATAATAATACGATGAAAGCTGAAATTACTTCCAAATATTATATAGATTTCACTCAACCAAACTCAATTGGTGATTTATTAGGATTTTCCAACGATGAGCCTGTTTTAGAACCAGATGTAACACATTCCGGTAAGAAAACAGTAACAATATTAAAAGTCAATAGTATAGACATAACTTGTAACATTATACAAGGTGCTTACAGGGATGGGGCTAACACCCACATCATACATACTTTTTACCCAAGTGTACCACCTGGATTTAAAATTGTTGAAAAGCCACAAAACCTGGTATATCTACCGTTGAACACCACTTTCATTTCAGACATCGTGTTGAGCGTATTGGATCAAGACGGTAACTTGGTAGACTTCAGAGAAGAGCCTATTACGATTAGATTACATTTAAAATCGACACTTTAATACAAAACCATGGGTTTAACATTTAAAAGCGAACAACCTACGGGAAACCGCATTAGTAGCTCTTCAGCTGTGGAGGAGTTAACACGCGAGAACATTCGTTTCTTAGAGAGAATTGGATTAAAATTAACCGAGTATGGATATACTGGATATAGCGCAGGGTCCAACATTCGACGAAACCCTATGGGAAAAAGAATATCACACCCACAACCCTTACACTTCATCGAAATTAAACAATAACGATGAAATTCGTATTCCCATACAAAATCAAGACATTTACACACTACCATGTGAAAGTTACTTGTATATTGAAGGACAAGTTACTAAAAAGGACGGTACTACTGTTGGTACAACAGTTCCATTTATAAATAATCCTATGGCTTTCCTATTTGATGAAATTAGATATGAAATATCAGGTGTAACAGTTGATTCCACTAAAAAAGTAGGTATTACGACAACTTTAAAAGGATTAACATCTATAACACCCAATGAAACCAATTTACTTAAACCTGCCGGATGGGTATTACCTACGATTGACACGATCACTCCAAATCCAAATGGATATTTTGATTTTCATATTCCATTACGTTTGCTGCTTGGTTTTGCTGAAGATTATAGGAAAATAATATTAAACGTTAAACAAGAATTAGTTTTGTTGAGATCTTCTAACGATAAAGACATTATTAAAGCTGCAGATGCTACTACAGATGCGACTTTAGAATGGAAATTAAAATTAGACAAAATTGTATGGAGAGTTCCACATGTTAAATTGGCTGACGAGCATAGAATGCTACTTTTAAGAAAATTAAAAGCCGATCGTGATATTGTTATTCCATTTAGAAGTTGGGAATTTCATGAGCATCCCAGTTTACCTACTACGGATCGACACACTTGGACTGTTAAAACATCGAATTATGTA
This sequence comes from Neoaliturus tenellus, assembly GCA_030545055.2. Taxonomy (NCBI): domain Eukaryota; kingdom Metazoa; phylum Arthropoda; class Insecta; order Hemiptera; family Cicadellidae; genus Neoaliturus; species Neoaliturus tenellus. The sequence goes on from CM061536.1 coordinate 122,803,172, forward strand.
GAACGAGCCAGGTATATTATATTTGGTTTACAAACAGGTAGAAGAGACGCCATTACTAAACATGCAGGACAATTTGATCATTGTGACTTGAAAAATATTAAAGTTTATTTAAATTCACAATTCTTTCCATACGACAATTTAAATGTGTCATTCACTAAGAAGAAATACAGTATATTGTACGATATGTACGCGAGATTCCAAAGTTCATATTACGGTAAAACAAATACACCTTTATTACCACCTGACAAATATTTCGATGCCTACCCAATAGTTGTAATCGATTGTTCTAAACAAAATGAATCAGTAAAGTCTTCAAGTGTGGATATAAAAATAGAAATGGAATTCAACGATGCTATACCGGCTAATACAACTGCATACTGTTTAATTCTACATGATAAAATCGTAACATACACACCTTTAACTGGAATTGTTAAAAATGTATTGTAAGAACCGGTTTTGTTTCATTCCGCGAGTATAAAAGCAGAGCGTACAGACCGCTCCTCATCAGTTTGTTGCCTACTGTTGTATGGGTAGCATCGTATTCAATATGGCTTCTCCTAGTGGTACACCTGAAAATGTGGTAGATATTGAGAAGGAGATATCTGAGTTTTTAGATCCTCAAGGTCACCAGGAAGGAGGTGAACAAAACGTTTGCGGACAACTTCACGCCAGTAATAATGTTGAAGAAAAAGGTAAAAGAAGAAAGACTATACAAAAGAGAAAAAGGGATATTGAAGATAATATTTCTCCAAACATATTGAGTGAGGTATTTTTGCGAATATTTTACCCAATCTCTTCCAGTTTGGATAAAAGTGTTTTAATCGGTGTTATGAAATCTACAGATTATTCCCCTACTGTAATTTTAACTCATGGACCCAAAATGATTTTGTTTACGGACAGTGCTTGGGAATCGTTTATGAAACATTTGCATCTACTAGAATGCTATTTAAGTAGTAACATGTTTGGAAGAAAGACAAGAGTAGGACTTTTGGATTCAAATGTGGAAATTGATATCATTAAACAACGTGGTGATCATCAGCTACGGTTTAGAGACACAACAAGACATGATAACAAAATTCAACTTAATCGAGAGGAGTTTTTCATTTTAACTTGTGCTACTGAACCTATAACAAGATACTTGAGACAACTGGTGTTTTCAAGTTCGATTATTAAAGATTATCTGGAAGACACTTTGGACAAACAACCGGACGCACCTATATTATACGGACCTGTGGATACTTCTATATTTAATAGAGTTCCTCATGAAGTACAGATGTGGAGACAATTGGAAAAGTACGCTCAACTACATAAGAAATCAGTAAAACAGGAAGAAGAGGAAGATGGAGGAGAAGAATCAAGTGTTAGTGATGAAAATGAAAATAAGGAAAATATAAAGATGGAAACTTAAATGACAATGGTTAGTTTTTAAAACAATAGCCAACATTTTGTGGGGTTAGGCCTATTGGGGACGGTGCCCACGTTAAATATACACCAACGCGCCAACAACTGTACGGCCTGGTATAAAAGTAGTACCTACCGTGGTGTGGAAATCAGTTGACCTCCTGACTTCGTAATGAGCAGACGTGTGACCTTCAAAATGGACAAGGGAGAAGAACAACAAGTAAAGTCCAAGCCTGGTATTATTGAGTTTCAAGCGTTTCGTGGTAATGATGATAGATTCATTATAAAAGAACTTGTGTTTTTGGACATGAATACAAGTGTTCCTTATTCGTTTTTATTTAAACCACCATGTTCTTATTCGTCTTTAACTAGTAAAGCCGCTACTACCAACAGATGGATTTCAAAACACTTCCATCATATCGATTGGTATGATGGTTTTACAAGTTACACGGACTTGTATCACATTATGCATCACTTTTCAGACAAGTTTACCAATATTTACACAAAGGGGCTGGAAAAGAAAAGATGGATCGAAGGATTTACTCATGTTCCGGTTAATGATGTGGAATTGGATAAGAATTATCAATACATGCTGGAAACCATATGTATTTGTACAAAAAGCCCAGAACATGATAAAGATAGACATTGCGCTTTGAAAAATGCCTATAAACTCGCCTCTTACCTTCAAAGTGGGGAATTGGGGAGTGGTGGGGGTAACGGAGAGTATATAAGTGGGGAGCAAACAGGGACCTGGCATGAGTATTACTCGAGATTCCGAGACGACAACATCTCCGAGCAAGAAGACGATCTGTAACCTGACCATGGCATCTCACCAGTTCCTTCAGACTTTGGTCGAGCAGTTCAATGCTCACTCCAAGTCAACAATATTACCTGTAAAGAAGTGCTCGGAACTAAAAGACGAGAAGCACTACATAATCCATGCTATGAAGAAGATGGAGACTACAGTTGGGGAGGCCATCTGCTGCAGTCTTAGCGAGGCACCGTTTACTCCGGGGGATGAACCGAAGTTCCAGGTGTACCTGCCCAAGAGATTCGTCCATCTTCTACAAAACGAGGATCTTCGCTCTATTCAACCCGGGTGTCTATACCTGGTGTCCCACGGCTGCACGGGTAGCAATTCTACAGAGTTGACCATCCACATCGCTGACAAGCAGCAGTGTTAGATTTAAGTTTTAATGTTGTACATATGTTGTTGTTGTAATGTTTTATAAATAAACGAATCATAAAAGACAAAAAAAAAATAAAAAAAAAACAAAAAATGCAACATATCAATATGTGACAGACTTCACGTATTGATATGTTGCATTTTTTTTAAACTTCGCGGGTGACCTTGACCTTTGACCTTTGCATTTCACAATTACCCCCACTACTGTAATTACCCCCACTACTGCACTAGGATTCAAACCTGCTTGGATGCGAAAAACGGTCAGTCTGTTGCCAACTAGCAAACGATGAGCACCTTGTACGAGCTTTGCATACAACGAGTTATAACTCACAAGGACTTGTTCCCAACATGTTTACAAGACAACATCCCACTAACAATAAAAGAAGATGTCAAACGCTACAGGAGGGAAAATACAGGGTATTCGGAATACTCCTGGTATAAGTTCCACGATGGGGAAAAGTTTTGTAGGCCTTGTGGCGAGGCCGCCGTCAGAGACCTTCGGCGATTCGTACAGGATGGTGGTATAAAACAATTCGGATTTCTAGCGCCACTGTTTCGATTTGAAAATTACAAGGACACCTGCGCTATTTGTTCCATTCCATTGTATCGATGGAAAAAGTTTAGAACTGTTTAATTGGATTTTCTATACCCCCACCACTATTACCCCCACCACTTTTTCATGTACCTCCAAGCGCTGTGCCTCGGCTTCATTTCTACTCCAGCAGCCAACCTAGCAACATCAAGATGTCTCTGAACGTTAGTTGCGCAAGTTACGAGGAGGTGAGCATCAAGACTCAGCAGGAGCTAAACGACTTGTACAAGGAGTTGCAGTTGATGGTGGCACGAGGCTACCGTATAAACGTGCAGGTTTACGCTTGCAATATACGGAACACCCGGCAGTCAAAGGAAGAGCCTGGACACTCCTCGACGGCTTCCTCACCAGCGTCCATGAAGACCGAGCCAGACAACTTGGACTACTTCAGCTGACTAGCAGTTGTATTTCTTGTCCTAACCATTGTAGAATATGTATATTTTTTCATTATATTAAAGAAGTAAAAGAGCAAAAACACCTATCTTGTTACTGACATATAAGCTCAGTAACAAGATAGGTTTTTTTAAAACACAATTTGGATGACCTTGAAACTTCCCCCTCCACTGCTTTGTTACCCCCACCACTTGACTATTGGTGTACATGGCACATCGCAATTGGAAACCTCATTCCATCTTCAACAGCCACACCGACAACATCAACAATGGCAAACCTACCAACAGGTGAAAGATGTCCTCACGCATGTTGTGACTTCGTCCACGAGTTGGAGAAGAGGATGCAGGAGAGGGCGATAAGAAGAAAACAGATCCACTCAGAAAATATCATGATAGTCAACGGCTATCTTTTATTGTTCGGCCTTATTATGGTTGTACTTTTCATACTGTACGGCATAGTCACATGTGTCGGCAAGGTTGCAGAAGAAAACGCTCGCCACCATCAATTGGAAAGTTTCAATGTTACTTTGTAAGTTTTCCTTTTTTTAAAACTCCGTTTGGATGACCTTGAAAACTCCCCCACTACTCCACCACACCCCCCACCACTTCACCATGTTCCTGCATGAGCATCACATCAACCGTCATTCCTTGTCCGACAAGCAACCATGGCAGACAACAACACCATCAGCCAAGCTGACTCCACTACTGATGTCGGTACAAGTACGGGTTGGACACTGTCGATCGATAGTGTACACTATTTGGAGTCAATTTGCGAACGTATGAAGGAAATACTGCGGGACAACCCTGGGATCATAATACAAATGAATTTAAATTATGATTGGTCCCAAGTTAGAATGCAAGGGGACGACAACAACGGTCAACAATCTCCACAATATTCACCCATGTCGCCGATCTATCCTTACGGCGAGTCTGACGTCGATGAAGATGAGGCTGATGAAGATGCAGGGGACAACGAGGCTGAAGAGGAGTAAGCTTCATTCCTTTTTTTAAAACCTAAATTGGTTGACCTTGAGAATTCCCCCTCCACTATTTCCTTTTTTTTAAAACCCAAATTAAATGACCTTGAAAATACCCCCTCCACGTACTTTTGGTTTACCCCCTCTACTTTTCAATACTGTTACCACAGTCTGTAGCTCACATCATTCCTTGCTTAGCTATCATGGCGGACAGCACTCTTTCTCGAGTTGACTCCACTACGGATGAAGAATGGCCATTTTCCTGGAATGTTCATCTGCAAGACTCGGCAGAAGTGGATATGTTGCATGAGAAATTGGTGTATGTATTAAACGAAAACCCCAACATTGAATGTAGAATGACTATGGATTTCGATGCGACAGGGGTCCACACTCAACCTTCCACTTCCAGCCAGCCTGAACCTCAGCTACAGCCAAAGAACTTTACACATCTTTACACTCCAATACGGCCGGAGGATGTGGTTATCAGCGAGGCAGACTCTACTACAAGTTATATTGAACCAACGAATTGGAAGCTTGTTGTTGACACCTTACACAAGGTCGACTTAGTATGTGACAAATTAAAGGAATTGATGATGCAAGATCCTGGTCTTCGTTTTAAAATTGATTTGTTTTTCATCTGGGGAGCACCTGCACGGGGCTCTTCGTCTGACAGCTCTCTAAGTACAACGGATGAGGAGGAGGAGGAGGACGACTAGTTATCTTTTTTAAAACTCCGTTTGGATGGCCTTGACCTTTCCCCCTCCACTGAGTTTATTTAAGGTGCACTCTCAATGACTGCAGCATCATTTCATCGCGCACCTTCACCACAGCAACATGGAGAGTCAACTCAACTACTGTTGCGAACGGAAATGTTTTTCATGGCCGAATGACATTGATGTTGCGGATGGCCTGGCGTGTAGAAAATGTGAAGCTTTTGGTCAATGCATGTGTAAGTGCAAGTCTTGGAAGAAGCCGAAACCGGAGTTGAAGACATTCCATGTGTACCAGATGAGAGGGTATAAGTACACTTGTTGCCCTGAACGTTGCATTGAATTCACATTAAAACAGCTAACTGGCTGCAAATTGTGCAACAATCATTTTGCAGGTTTTTGCAAACATTATTTAGGAGCCTGTCAGTACAGATCAACTTGGCATACAGAAGCACTCACTATCAATGAAATCGCTATAGATACACAAGAGTAGTCTTTCTACTCTTTTCTTTTTTAAAACTCCATTTGGATGACCTTGACCTTTCCCCCTCCACCCGCCTTAGTTTATATAAACCCCATTCCCACTGACCACAGCATCACTTCATCGTGCTCCCTCGTCAAAGCAACATCAGCTATGGAAAGTAAGCGCATCTCATGTTGCGAGCATAGGTGTTTGGAGATACAAGGCGTCACATATTGTGCAAAGAAGCGTTGGGAGGAAGAGACGGGGACAACCTATTGCTGTGAGGATAAGTGTTTCCTCTTACCAAAGTGGCAAGTGGATGGGCTGGCCTGCCGGCAATGTGAATGCTTCGGATGTTGCAGGTGTAGATGCAAGAACCAACAGCTGCCACCACCGGTACTACAAACTTTCAAAATCTACAAATCCAAATACTTTTATACTTGTTGTCCGCAGCGGTGTATTAAATTTCACTTCTCCAATCTTACCAATTGTCGGAAGTGCTACGGACAACCTGATGGGTGGTGCACCTGTTTTCTAGACTCCTGCCGCTACAGATCGGATTGGTTTACAGATCCGTTGGAAATTGATGAGGTCGCCCAGGAAGCACAAGAGTAGTCTTTCTACTCTTCAACTTTTTTAAAACTCCATTTGGATGACCTTGAGATTTCCCCCTCCACTTCCCCATATACCTAGAGTACACAGAGCCTGATAGTCAGTCACTCGGTGGCTGTCGTGGGGTGCGCATCGGTGTCGGCGCTCCGTTGTTAGGTTTTCAAGGTCACAGTAATATCAAATTGTTGGTGTTGTGCTGGTTCAAGGTCACCTGAGGGATAACCGATTGCCCATTTAGGCAGGGTCATGACAGAAACTCGAGTTTAACTTGGCACTTTTGCCGTTTCTCGTCGAAAATTCGCTCCAAGTGGTCAAGGTCACGGGGACTCTGACTGAAACTCGGAGCGTAGTGCGAGAAACGGCAAAAGTGCCAAAAAATTTTAAGTTTCGGCGTGACCTTGACCTCAGTGGCGTCGGTGACGTCATTTTGATGACGTAAGGGGTGATGACGTCATCAGCACGTCATTTCTGTGACGTCATGGGTGTGACGTCATAGAAATGACGTCATTAGTGATGACGTCATCGATGACGCAATCGATGACGTCATCGATGACGTCATCGGTGAGGTCATTGACCTCGATGACGTCATCCCTCAGGTGACCTTGAACTGAGCCAGCACCAACAATTTGACACTACTCACCTACAACTTAATAAGTGTACAGCTACCATTATAAATGTACTACCTAAAAATAAGTACCGGTACGGTAACATTTTACTTGAATATAAATTTACTTTTCTTAATTTAGGCTAATTTAGTCATTAATAAATCAAGATTATTCACGAACTCCATCGCATGCCTTTTTAATGAGTAAAAAAATGTATTTTATTCTAAGTACTAAATTAAAGTATTTAACATTGGGGTATTTTAAAGAGAATATTTTAATAGACATTTAAATTTTAAAATAGTAAACTCATTAACATATTTTATATTTATATAACTTCTGGTAATTCTCTTTATTTTTCCCATTGTATGTAGAGTTTCCTTAAATCCTGAAAATAAAACAAATCCAATTGCATACGGTATATTTTTAAATATCAAAGACCACGTTCACTAACAGCACTATTAGCATACTCTTCAACATTTTCGTAAAAGTATACGTTGAACTAAAAAATTAAACAATAACGCTTTGGGAATAAATTTTATACTACATTTTATACAGTTAGTTGTATTGTTTGTGTATACGCACTTTATGTCTATTAAACCCAAAGTTATTGAATTTTACGTAATTATTGTTAAGCAAATGGTTTTTAAAAATCTGACTTCCCGCACGTCCAGGAAAAGAATTCGAAATTTCTGGAATATTTGGAGTATAATGGGCGTGGGATGTGCAGCCCCTAGCATAAACAATGGGTCTGGAATGCAATCAGAGTCGCTTATTGTAAAACGCTTGTTCACAGCAGGGGGTAACAGTAATTTGGTAGGTTTTTTAGTATCGGTTGCGCGTCTACAATTTTACAATTCTCATGCCTTACATTTACTTCCTGAATTCGCATTTCTCATTTAACCTGGTCTCTTTATGATTTTTTCCAAGACCGTTGCAAAAATGCCTAAAACTAGTGGCTTATAGGTTAAAAGCCCCTAATCTTAAAGTTTAAATAATGTAGATCTTAGTGTATTACCAGTACTTTTCTAAGAAGTTTTCCAGGAGATTAAATTTTATCGATTATTTTATTAATATCGTTTGCATAGACCATCTTTCCACCTCCAAACCATTTTTTTTACAATGTTGGGACACACGTCATGAATGGATGCTTACTTTTGACCACCGTTAAAACATATATCGATTTAAAAAAATGGATTTTTAAAGAAATCATAGTCCTTCAGCTAAGACAAAATAACATAATGTAAAAAAGTGCGGCAATAAAAAAAAACAAATAAAAAAACAAAAAAACAAATAAAACATGTCAGTTGCCCAGCACCCGTTTCAGGACTACTACACGTTCAATATTGTTCATCTTAAACCATCCTTTTTTCAACACTTTGGTTATCTTGTTTGTCCATAAGTTGAAATACCGGTAGTATTTTCGCTCCTGTCAGATTTTCAGATTTTTAGACGATGGCGGGTGCGGCTGGTCAAAATATAACACTATTATAATATTTTATATATCATGGGAATGGGAGAGTAACCATTCACACCTGGTGAGAGTTGGAGAGTGAGACTAACTTATGGAGGCCACTTTTGTTTTGAGTTATAGGCCTAGCCGGGGCCTACGATAACTCCGGGCCTGCATACTCCCACCACTCCCGCTGCCGCGGCGCGGAAAGAGGCCGACTTTAACATGCGCTCTTATGGGAGAAACTGCTTTACGCGCTCATAACGCTCACATATTTTGATTTCAAACCTTTTGAGTGGTATCATTGTTTTCCTTACCTCAAGCCCTATTGATTTATGTAAATTCCAGTGCTCTAAGTTCTATAATATTGGAATAAATAGACAATTTATCTGAAGAAACCAGTAGATATAAAACTTTTTAAATAATATTAACTGCTTGCTAGTTTATATTCGCTTTTAAAAATTCATATGCCTTAGCTTCTGGGACTTTTTTTTACTAGTAAAATTTAGTAACTTTTCCGTGAACGCAGTAAATTATATAAATAAAAATAGCTATTATTATACAGTTTTGAACTGCGCAGCAACAACAAAAGTATTAAACGAAACAAATGTCATATTCAGACTATGGACATTGTTGCTACCTACATTAATAAAATAATGATCCACGTAAGACGTTTGATTTCAGTTACAATTTATATAGATAAATGAAATGTTTTAAAATAATTTAATGTCTGTGCATTTTTGCGGAAGGCGCCAAGAATCCGTGGGAACGGAAGTCTTCTCTATCTCCTGTTTATTTTTATCTCGTCTTCCACTTTTTGTAAAAATATACATGTGATTATTTAAAGTTCATTGACAGAGGTGGACTCATGAGACCTAAACCTGATTTAGTAAATATGTTAGTGCTAATGTTACAACTGTTTAAATATCTGACGAGCTGCTCTTATGAAGAGGAATATTTGAAAAAGACTTCTCAAAGACAGTTTTTTACAATTTTTCATTAGAACTCATCAATTAAATTATCATCGTTCAAAATACCAAATGTAAATAAATATTGTCACCAAAATTGTTTATTTTTACTTATGAAAGTAATTTACATTTTTCCCAATACGGTATCTTACTGAACAATTACAGCAAGATAATGAAGGACAAGGTATTATACAAGAGATCTATGAGAAACGTAATGTTAAGAAGCTATCTTCACAGCAAAAATAGTAAGGATAATATTTTTTGTGTTATTCAAAATTGTTGTTAAAATTTTATTTTTTACTCTCATAAAAGCCTTAAACAATTGATTTTAATTTTTAACCCCTAAGTGAAACTGACGAAATCAGCACTTTATGGGTTAAACATCGAAATTTAATTGAAGCTTTAGTTTACTGAATTTAGAACATTTTTTTTTATTAAGTAAATCTAATATGAATACAAAAAATAATTTTATAAGCCAATAAAACATAATTTTTGTCTTTTTACATTTTTTAAAATACTTAAATAAATTATTTCTTATTGTGTCTTGATGTTATAGTAAAGCTAAACTATCTAAGAATGTATGGTAATTTATCCAGTTCAATTAGCAGGTCGTATATAGTTTTAATAATGGATAGAAGTACGCGAAGCAGGGCGCGTCAATGCAATTCATATGGGACTGGCGCGCTGCGTAGGCCGCTTTGTGATGACGTCACGCAACAGAGCATGCAGGCCCGGAGTTATCGTAGGCCCCGGCCTAGCCCTACCAGCTTCCGGGACTCGGTTCCCAACGAGTCCATCTATTCCTGTCGTTCAGATGACAACATTTCCAAATTTCCAAATTAAAAAAAAAAATTGAGGTTACTTTCTGAACGGTTATAATACACTCGCAGTCTTGTCACGATATCGACAGTGCTGGAAGACGTTCTTCATTTTCTGTTTATGCTGAATAGTTAACTAAAAACTTTAAAACCCTAGTCTTTAAGTTTCGTTGGTGGTTTGAAATGAAAACTCCATCCGTTCGTGGTTTGTTTTCTCCCTTCCCCTTCTACCTGCACCACATAAGTCTCATCTAGTGTTTGTGTTTCATCAACATCTCATGGAGGCGGCGCGCAAACCTACATTAGATATGCATGGAAATGTTAATCAGGAAGACTTGCCACATTAGGCAAACAAACAGCAATACCGTAAACATTCGAGTTGTCGCAGCGTCTTGGAACACGGAATAGACGTTATGTTGACGTTGTACTTCTGTACGAAATTAACGTCAGGAGAGAGATCGACGTTTTAAAGCTGCGAATACAAATGAATACCAATTGACTAAAACTTAATACCAAACAGAAAACAAACGATTACTATGATATTTAAGTATTTGCAATGCAATGAATCTGAAGCCAATGACAGAGTAACAAAAATAAACATAAAAGAGTTCTTTTTAAAATTTTCACTTAGTTATCATTTGTTGTCGAATTGTGAATAAAAAAGTGTTAAAATGTGTATGGTTGAACCAAAGATGTTTCAACAACATTTACAAAATATTGTGTCAAGTTAAATTTTAACAATAGTTTTCCTCCGACACCTCGCGGCAATCCTCTCATCAATTATTAGGAGAGCAGAATCAACCAGTAATTACAGTATCTTCAATTATGATCCACGTGAATCAAGGTTATTACTGTATATGCTACACAATAATGAATTACAGTACTTATGTTTTAAAGCAGTTGGGTATGTTTATTAAAACAAGTCATCAATAAAAAATATTTAAAAAAAACTTTTCCTGGTAACATAAAGATGGCACTTCACTATGTTGTATAGTTTCTTCTGTGTCATTACTACAAAATCTACACAATGGAGAATAAATTGTATGAATAATTTGGGACAATCGTCTACAAGTGTAGACATAAATTACTCTTCTTCCCAAAGATTTACATTAAAACTTTGAAGTAGGACATAGCCCTGGGATATAGATTTGATTATATTAAGATTCTATGCTCATCTACAGAGCTACCTTTCCGTAGTATGCGAGGATTTTCCCTACGATAGAAACAAGCCGAGAAAAAAGAGGAAAAGAAAAATGCTTGCTTATGAATATGTAGGTATATTATTAACATGATTAAAAATGAATTAAAGGCACAAAATTACTACAGAATTTTCTTCCAGTGAGTTTCCAATATTAATTAACTCGAGTGAACAAGATAATTAACATTAAAATGTGCAAAATTCATTATTATTTATAATAGAAAGTTTATCCTGACTTGTCTATTACAGTTTAACACTTAAAATTACCTTTTACTAATAACTTTACCCATTATATCTCATTAACATCAGAACCGATGGAAGTGTGGAGTCTATGTAAATTTAAACTTTAAACAAAGTTTGATCAACAAGAGAGGCAGCTTTCAATTAGCACTGAACGACTCATTAGCCTCAGTCCTGAGACTGGTGGCGATTATAGAGCTGAATAAGATAAATACTTATCCGGTGAAAATAGGTGCGTAAAGGCGGCGCTTTACTTGTCACTCGTTGCGCATTTCTCCGCCACAGCTGGGCTGCGACCAAGGTCTGTAGAGGAAAAAGCACAACTTCTTCCTAAGGTCAGCTTAATAGCTATTTTTTGTGTTCCTGATATTAAGGGGCTTCACCCCTGGGCCAGTAGCCCATTGTTGCGCAGTCGGCAATGTTAACCATACGGCTTTTAATGCAAAACATGGTATTTGATTCCCCTGTTTCGGGCGCCGTTTTTCAACAGATTTTATTTAAAGTTGGAAAGTGTTTAGTTGAATAGTTATATTAGGCCCCTCATACCTCGAAATTTTGAAAATTTAACAAATATTACTCTCTGTGACATCGCAAAGTAACTCGATTTTCCTTAGTAATATCGTTAAAAGTTTAAAGCAAATCGGTTGAAAAACGGTTTCCGAAACAGGGGAATAAAATACCATGTTTTGCATTAAAAGCCGTATGGTTAACATTGCCGACTATGCGCAACAATGGGCATCTGGCCCAAAAGTGAAGATGACTCTTAAGAGTCATCTTCACCCCTGAATCCGAATTTTGGAGAAATCTTCTCCTTCAACCTTAAAATTGTTTATCCTTTAGGACTGTTGAAATATGGTGGATCCATGCCGTCTTCATGACTTATTACTGTAGATACCGGTACAGATTCTTTGAAACAAGCAGTGTGGTTAGATTTTGTTGTAGGCCTACCCAACAAGCAAATCTCAAAGCTGACTTGTTTTCCTTCAATTTTTCTAAGTCTGTTTTTAAATCTATTTTTTCATGCAAATTAAATTTTTTATTGTTTTCCAAGATGGATATAAAAAAGTTTCACCTGAGAAGGTAATCTTGTTGTTATCCGTATTTAACTCTTATAATCCATCTATACTTATTTAATACGCTAAGGGGTTTTTTGTGTTGCGAACTCCTCCTACAATTTTCGACAGATTTTTAAGTTTTTAGTGTCTTTGGATAGGGCTTGGTCTGTAGTTCTTTCCTTTCCGTCAAAAACTGATGAGAATCGGACTGAAAATAAATACACTATCCACCATTGAAATCTCAAAATTTCCCATTTAAATAACATTGGGATTGAACACAGAATTTTAAACGCCTGTTAATAATCAGCTGTAAATACGTGTAGTTTTGGTGATTAAAGATATTCACAATATTGGATTCGTCCGATGTAATTGATTTAGAGTTAAAAGTAACATTCGGATTGTATTAAAATAAATTTCTCGATTTCGAGAAACGCGTATACTAGTATACATAAAAGGGCGTGTTTAGATTTTTACACGATGAAAAACAAATCTTCATTCAAAACGTATTAAGGAAAAATTAAATCATGAACAAGTATTCAACCAATTAAATGCAGATAAAGAAACAGCTTTGTATGAGAGTCGGTGTTCAGTAAACGCGTCCTCAGCAGTTCCCTGGTTTTTTTAGTGTCATCAATAAAACAGTAGCTAGAGCTCCGCCCCCTCAGCCCCAGATTAAGTCCCTGGAAATGGAAGTGTTGGTCAGCCGATTGCTTCTGCTGATAGTAGAGGATTTGCTGTCAGTTCCATCAGCCGGACATGAGCGAGAGATAAAGAATCTCCAGTTCCGTCCACATTTTTGCTGGCATTATACAAGTAGTTAAGAAATCTACAAAGCTTATTCCAAATTACAAAAACACACAAAAATACACTTTTGAGACTTTTAGCCTTGAAGGGATTTTTGATGATTGGTGACGGATAGGCTTAATCAAACACGACTTAATATTTTAAAAATCGTAGATTAACATTGCTGTCGTTTAGTAAAACGTATATCTTACAATTATCCTATACTATAATACGAGGAATGTCTGAAGGGATGTGTGTTCCACGATCTCGAAATCTAGCTGTCAGATTTTGCTTAAACTTTGCAATTAAAAGTGTATTGGCCCAAAAATAAGTTTAGAAAAGGCCTCCATCCCAGGAAAAATCGAATTTTGTCAGAATTTAAGTTTAAAAATCGTAATTTTTAACATTGGTCTTATGGGTTGCTATTTTGGTAACGAAATAACAACGAAAGGTATACAAAAATAAAGGAACATTAATATTAAGCAGACTTTTTGAAAAAGCTGTTAACTGTGAAGAGGTATAGTTGGTTGTTGGGGGAAATTTAATAGCTCTAATGACACTATATCAAAACTGAATTAAAACCAACGAGCAACGCTCGGTTAACCTGGTACTTAACGATTAACGACCTAATAACAAAATGTATTAGGTATTTCTGATTTGTTTACTTTTACTACAACATTGTGCTGCATTAGTTTGCGAAATTGAGTAAGCCAATTGCATTAAAATAGTAGAATTGGAATTAATGTACGCTTATTATGTTAAAAAGGTGAATTTAGGGTGTTTTATTTTGAATTTTTTTTAGTTACTGTGAGTTTAATGACTCGGTTCTTGTTATGTTGTTTACATGTAAACCTACTTAAAATCCAAGGTTAGTAGATGAGAAAATATGGTATGTTCACCTGAATGTGGGAAAATTTTTTATTGTTTATAAAACTTCTGAGAACTATTTAATTTTTCGAAATTCATTTTCCGTTCCCTGGTCTAGGCCTACCTTTTCACACGGATGAGTTGCCTTTGTTGGAAAAGACAGAAGCATTTCATTTACCCTACTCACGCTGGGTTAAAATGCCTCACTCTGCTTGTCTAGCCACAACAGTTATCAGTATCACTTATCACCCTGTACAAATAAGGACACATTGATCGAATGACATCATGCTATGGCGTGAACGACTCGCGATAAAAACGTTGGTCTTTTTAAATACTACTCTATATTATTAGTAGATCATTGATTGGTAAACCTTTTGCTGGACTCTCTTTTTAGAATTTTGATATTTAAAAAAAGGGCCATAAAGGGCCTAGGCCCTGGGCGCCGCTTCTCATCAGTTTTTGAAATAACTGCAGACCAGTTAACTGCACCAAAAGCTTAAAAATTGGAGAAGTTCCAGTTAAAAAATACACATAGCGTATTAAATAATTATTGATAGATACAGTATTATTATATCTGAAACCTTTAAACTATAGATTCATTCTTAATAAACCCAAAACCCTAAAATAATTACTCAATGGTTTCTATTAATATATCAAATCAATAAATTTGTTTTAGTTTTAGTGTTTGACAATTTGTTGTAACATAACATACATCTACTGCATCTGTTGTACAAGTTTTACAGGCGGTTATGAATCTAATGTTGTTGTAACTTGCTAATTATCAATAATCCTCTCTCAGCTGCAAACATGCGCGCGACAGCAGTGAGCGGGACTGACAGTTAATTGCTTACAGTTGAGACTAACTCGCTGTAATTAGTGACACAACTCTTCAAGAAACTTCTTGATTGGCAAACTATTTCTTACTCTTGTCTGTTGCTTAGAAGTTTTTCAACAGTCCTAATGCTGCCTGTTTGTTGAAACGGTGAAATACGACAGTTATCTTGACTGTTAAATGGATTTACATAAACTAGTATGCGCGTTGCTTGAAATCGAGCAATGTATTTTAATACAATACAAATATTACTTTTAGTTCTAAATCAATGACATCCTACATATCCAGTATTGTGAATATCTTTAATCACAAAAACTACACGCATTTACAGCTGATTATTAACAGATGTTTAAAATGCTTTATTCAATCCTAATGTTATTTAAATGGAAAATTTTGAGATTTCAATGTTGGATTGAGCATTTATTTTCAGTCCTATTCTCATCAGTTTTTGGCGGAAACGACAGACCAAGCCCTATCCAACGACACCAAAAACTTGAAAATTGGTTGAAAATTGTAGGAGGAGTTCTCAACACAAAAAAACCCTTAACGTACTAAATAAGTACTAGAGATCGCCGACTGGTCGAAATTCGACCAAAAATTCAGGTGATCTTGAGCCAATTAATGTTAAAATGTTTTATAAATGAAACATCTGTTCTTCCTAATTTGTTAACATTTGTTATTATAACATGTGTCTTATGACTCAATCAATTATCCTTCTTCCATAAGATTAACATTGAAACTTTGAAAGCCTGTAGGGCGGAGCTCCTTGGGCTGATGAGAATTAAAACGTGATTCTGCTCATCTACAGCCCAATACCTTTCTAACGGTATGCGCGGATTTCTCCTACGATGCACACGAGCTGAGAAAAAAAGGAGGAAATGAAACATGCTTGCGTATTAATATATAGATAGATGGATGTTTCATCAGTGTAACTCTATAGATTTATGAACATTTTTATATACTACTTTGATTCAAAACCTTGATTCCGCTGTAGTTTATACTAAACACCCTAACGTATTCCTCTATTACAGGTATTAAGTGTCGCTCGAAACACAAATCTCCAATTTATACAATTATGGAATCCATTACCCATTAAACAGGGGGTCTCGGAACTCTCTGGAATACTTTTGTATATGAGGAGCTGAATGCTAAAGTGACTTACGATAAGTGATAAAATTGGCCAATTATATGTTATATTTGATTTTAAATCTTTTCGAACCAAAGTAGTCTAGGCGACCGGAAAATTGTTGGGATATTTTATTTTAAACTAAATTTAGTTTGGCAGCAATGTCAAACCACTTGTTTGCTCAATGCCAGACTGACTTATGTGCAGCACACCGTGTTAAAAGTCTGTAGAGTGCCAAAAAGTAGATTAATAAAATAAATTGAATTGTGTATAACATAAATCATTATAAATAAACGAGCAATATGGGAACTGTAAAATTATGGTAGTACATGCTTTTCTTTAAACACCATTTTCTCAGTTTCTCCTTTTTGGTGGTTAAGCTACTTTGGAGTTCAGCGCCTCATATTTATTTGTACCTGGAACGAGACAAACATATTTCACAATATAACCGTGGGTCTCCCGTGCCTAGTTTTCTTGTGTCTGTACATCCGTATGTAATTTTTGCTTAACTCATGATATCTTCAGTGCCACTTGAGACATTGAGCTGAAACTTGGCATGACTATTACGTACATCAGGGCCGTTTTACTTGTAAATTTTGACATTTATACCCTTTTCTGTTTCAAAGTGGAGGCCATTTTAAACTTTCATAATATTTCAAACGTTTTGAAAATATAATCTAATAGTATAAAACACATAAAATGTGTGAAATTTGATTGTCTATTCATAAATACAAAGTTTAAACTCATCACAAATAACGGAGAGATTTAGATTTTTCTATACGAAGACAGTATAGGATAACTATTTAAAAAATTGGGTTTTCGTTTTGAAAAGTCTCAATTTCTCTTTTACTCACAACTTGGTCGGGTGTTTTAAAACTTGGTATTTCTGGATATAAAATTAAAATATACACATTTTAAGTGTTAAATATTATTTCGATAATGCTTCACATTTTTTTAACATTTTACTTTAACAAATTAAAATAGCCGCCATTTTGAAACAGGAAGAGAAAGAAATGTCTAAATTCCACCACAAGATTTTGTTTAATACCTCATGAGTTAAGCCAAAATTACATACTGACGTACATGCAGAAAACTAGGCCCCGGAGACCCATGGTTATATCATAAAATATGTTTGTCTCGATGCAATGAACAAATAACAAAAGGGTTTTAGTGTGTTCCGGGACTCCCTGCATAAATCGAAAGAGGTACGGCTTAAAAAAAGGAATGCCGTTAATGTTTTCAGTATGTGGACATTAAAGAAATCTAACCCAAGGTAAATTACATATATATCTATACAGGGTGGAAAAAAAGTTTGGAAACGATTTAATATTTTTTAAAGTATTTAAGTAACACAACTAAAACCTTGCATATTGATTTTGAGTGATTAAGACTACTTCCCAAAGTACTTAGTATCCTTGGACCTCCAAGGGGGGACGGTCCACAAGGAGTAAGAGGAAAATCTTAAATGTAAGCATGGATCAATATGTACCTCAAATTAAAGGTCTCTAAGAATGGAGAACAATGCCGCAAACCCGATCTCAAAAGAATGACCGAGTCAAAAATGGCAGGTGATCAAACTTTGTATTAAAATCATATTACTGAAAACAAAAAATGCAATAACTCCCGATTCACTCGACCTTTTGAGGTCGGGTTTGTGGCAAATTGCTCATAACTCAAAACCCTTTAAAATGATGTATCATATGACGTAGGCCATTGAAGTTTTTCCCAAGACTTCCTCTAGGGACGTCCCTAGTGGAGGTCGTCAGATCAACTGCATTGGCCTTCGTCATATGATACATCATTTTAAAGGGTTTTGAGTTATGAGCAATTTGCCACAAACCCGACCTCAAAAGGTCGAGTGAATCGGGAGTTATTGCATTTTTTGTTTTCAGCAATATGATTTTAATACAAAGTTTAATCGCCTGCCATTCTTGACTCGGTCATCCTTTTGAAGTCGGGTTTGCGGCATTGTTCTCCATTCTTAGAGACCTTTAATTTGAGGTACATATTGACCTATGCTTACATTTAAGATTTTCTTCTTACTCCTTGTGGACCGGCCCTCCTTGGAGGTCCAAGGACACTAAGTACTTTAGGAAGTAGTCTTAGTCACTCAAAATCAATATGCAAAGTTTTAGTTTTGTTACTTAAATACTTTAAAAAATATTAAATCGTTTCCAGACTTTTTTTCCACCCTGTATATTAATAGGCAAGCATGTTTCATTTCCTCCTTTTTTCTCATCTTGTGCGCAATGTAGGATACATCCGTGCATACCATTAGAAAGGTTGTATCCTATAGATGAGCAGAATTCCCATAATTATTCACATCGGCCTTCAGGGCTCCGCCCTACAGGCTTTCAAAGTTTCAATGTTAATCTTATGGGAGAAGGATTGATTGATTTGTTAGACAGCTGTTGTATTGTAATAGCAAATGCTATCATGATATCATGAAGAACACATGCTTAAGTTATGAAGTATTTTAAAACTATTTGGCTCAAGATCAACTGGATGTTTGGTCGAATTTCGACCAGCAGGTAGCCGCTAGTAAATATTAATAGGCAAGCATGTTTCGTTTCCTCCTTTTTTCACAGTTTGTGTAAATGATAGAAGAAATCCTCGCATACCGTTAAAAAGGTATAATAGTCCTGTAGCCGCAGCAGAATCCCATTCAAATTCACATCGGACTCCAGAGCTACGCCCCATAATCTTTAAAGGTTACAATGTTTAATGTTAATCTTATGGAGGAAGGAGAATTGATTGAATCAATAGACAGTTGTTGTAAAATCAACTGCTAGAAAAACAGGAAGAACAGATGTTTTAGTTCTAAAATGTTTTTAAACTTCTAGGGTCTAATAAACTGAAACTTTGATCGAATTTCGTTTAGGAGGTAACCTCTAGTACTTATTTCATACGATAAGGGTTTTTTGTCTAGACAACTCCTCCTACACTTTTCAACCGATTTTCAAGTTTTTGGTGTCGTTGGTTAGGGTCTTTGGTTTCCGCCAAAAACTATGAGAATCGGACTGAAAAGAAAGGCGCTATCCACCATTGAAATCTAAAAATTTCCCATAAATAACTTTGGCATTGAATAAAGCATTTAATAATCAGCTGTAAATACGTGTATTTTTGGAGATTAGATATTTACAATATTGGATTGGTCGGATGTCATTGTTTTAGAGCCAAAATTGTATTACCGTAAAATAAATTGCTCGATTTCGAGCAACAAGTATACTATATAGTATGATTAATAGTGATTCCTTACTAAACAACAACCCTTCGGAATGAAATAGCAAACAGTTTTATTAAAACCTTAGTATGATGCAAAATTAAATTGTTTTCACATTGATCAATGGACCCTAAATTAGCTGTCTGACGGACGGGGAACTTGATTTGATTATAATGGCCCGTTCCTAATCAGATCAATTATTCTCAGATCAATTTGCATATCCATTTTGCATGTCGTTGTCTTGTATATGAGCTCGGGGATGATGCATTCCAAACAAAGCTCCACATCTCTTTCTCATGATGGCATTTTATTTGATCTAGTTAAAGGTTATGAGATTAGGTTATGAAAAAGCTTTTGAAATATCTAAGTATTGCTTACCGTGTGTTTTGAAGAGTATATAGCGTTACATAACAGATGGAAATTTATTGGAGCAATATTTTCAAATATTGAAATTCAAACATTAAGCTAGGTTTACACTTGAGAGTTTTTTACTCTCGGAAAGTTAGTTAGTTACTCTCATAAAAATCCAGATAGTTTTTTATAGCACTCGCAGAAATCTGTCTGTGTAAATTGTCATGGAAAATTCACTGGTTGTGTAAATACCTCTGCGAGTATCTCCTGAGAGTGAAAAACTCTTGGTACGAACAGAACGAGTGGGTCGCGGTGGAGGTGTAGGTCGCGGTCGCGGTCGCCGTCGACATCCATGTAAATCAAACACATTGTAGTTAACGAGGCCTTGCATAACGAGTAAGTCGCGGTGGAGGTGACTCGCGATGCCATCCAGGAGGTTTACAGCGATGCTTTTAAAAATCAAAATCATTTGATTTACATGGATGCTTACCTCGCGGTTTACCTGGATGCTTCGTTGTGATTGGTTCGTTTGGGGGGTGATGTTGTTCACGTCCGCAGCATTCCATTAAAGCTGCACGTACTCCCCGGGTTGTGCAAAACGAACAACAAATTTTGGCAGCTGAACTATTACGCAAGTAATCTCTCAGCTATCCCAGCTGTCAGACCAAATACTAACGGCCCGGATCCCGGGCCACTATTAAATGTACTGACGCAGGTGCTTTGAACTGCAGAACATATTTTATCTATTTTATTATTATTTAAGATGGTAGCTGGCTATGATAGCCATACGATACATACGGTATACATATTGGTTCGTTTAAAGTCGAGCCTCCCCCGTCGCGTACGCCTGAACCTTTCCCACCCCTCAAGGTAACCACAAACCAGTTATTACTTTGTGATTGTTAACTTAATTGTTATACTTAATTTAATTTTCAATTCTCCATCCTGTAATAGTAATAGCAACCCAAAATACATGTAAAAACGAGGTATGCCATAAGTGTAACTCTTAATTAGATTTAAGGTTAAAATAGTTTTATTTGACATCAAAATTAAATCAATTTTAATTTATTAATTTAAGGCCCTGGTGGCCCTTTCTTTTAATTATTGTACTGGTAGTCAACACAATATGTAATTATTGTACAATACTAAACAAATAAATCTGTTCTTACCTTGGAGGAATAATATATACTAGTGATCGCCTCCTGATCGAAATTCGATCAAAATTTCAGTTGATCTGGACCTAAGAAGCTTATAAACATTTTAGAACTAAACCATCTGTTCTTCATAATTTTCTAACAGTTGTTTTTACATCAGCTGTCTAATGATTCATTCAATTCTCCTTTCTCCATAAGATTAACATTGGAACTTTGAATGCCTGTGGGGCGTAGCCCTGGTGTCCGATGTGAATTAGAATGTGATTCTGCTCACCTATAGGACTATACCTTTCTAACGGTGTGCGCGGATTTATCCTACGATGCACACGAGCTGAGAAAAAAGTAGGAAATGAAACATGCTTGCGTATTAGTAGTAAGGAGGGGCCGATTCTGGGTCATGAGGAAGTATGAGAAGTATGAATTTCCTAACAGTCCTGCAGACCTATTTTTAACCGGTTTCCAGTGATTTTTTGCCTACATTTTAGCAATTTTACAGCTTTTTCATAATTTTCAAGGCATAAAAAATTGATGGGGCCATGAGAAAGTGCGAGAATTGCGAATTTCCTAACAGTCCTACAGGCCTATTTTTAACCAGTTGTCAGTAATTTTTGCCTACTTTTTGGCAATTTTACAGCACTTTTCAGGAATTACGATAAAAACCTGATAGAGGAGGGTGACTGCGCCATGAGTTGTGTGAGAAGTGCGAATTTCCTAACAGTCCTACGTAAGGACTAGTCCCGCGCAAGGACTATTGTATTTAGATGGTCCTGTGTGAGGACTAGTCCCGCGTGAGGACTATTGTATTCAGATGGTCCCGCGTGAGGATTATTGTATTCGGATGGTCCCGTGTGAGGACTAGTCCCGCGTGGGGACTATTGTATTTTAATGGTCCTACACAAGGACTATTGTATTTAGATAGTCCCGCTCAAGGACTAGTCCCGCCTGGGGTCTATCGTATTCAGATGGTCCTGTGTGAGGACTAGTCCCGTGTAAGGACTATTGTATTTAGATAGTCCCGCGTGAGGACTAGTCCTGTGCAAGGACTATTGAATTTAAATAGTCCGGGGTGGGGACTATTACATTTAAAGAGGCATGGGGGCTGTTGTATTTAAATCGTCCGGCGTGGAGACTATTGTATTTTAATGGCCCTGCGCAAGGAATATTATATTAAAATGGTCCGGCATGCAATTGAATTTAGATAGTCCGGTGTAGGGACTATTCCGACATAATGACCATTATATTTATAGTCCGTTGTGGTGATTTTCAACTCACAAAAGAAATTTCCACTAATATACGTACAACACTTGTTGTTTTAGCGAGTGATTCAGCATGACAGGAAAGAGATAAGAGATAACAGACCGGCGTCGACTGACCTCGAGATTGGCGATAAATTTTCAGTGAAAATGTCTGCTAATTAGGTTGCTGATAAGAGGCCGACGTCCGCTGACTCCGTCATTGGTGATAACAGTTTTAATGATGTCTGTTAATTATATCGCTTATCAAGCTCGTTTGGTTTTAACAGGATGATGCAATTTGTGCTTTGCCTGAGGCTATACAATTTTTTGTATAAAAGGAGGTTGGCTTTCAAGTAATATTCAGTTTGCTTCGAGATCTATCTCAATCAGGGTGAGTAATATTTGAGATAATACCACTATTAGTTATTAAATTAATAATCAAAATTGTCATAGAATATTATCATACAATGAGAATAAGCTAAGCGTTTTGAGTTATCTTATCAAACCGCCTGACCCAGATGTCATGTTTGTATGATAACGTGTTGTATGCTGGTTGATTATTTTCACTTGATCAAAATTGTTGTTGTGTAATCGACTTGTACGATTTTCACTTAAAATCAAATTAGTTTAATATATATTTTAAATATTTGGAGTTTAGCTGTTTTGTCAATTTTTTATTTATAGCTGTTTATTAAAAACAATAATATAATATTTTTCACTAGTACCCTTTAAAATTTTTATTCTGATCGGATTTTTATTTTTCTCTTATAGATCGCATAAGAAGATGGCTGCGATTAAAATTAATTGCAATTTCTGCGGCAAGCTTATATCAAAATCAAATATGACATATCATGTTAAAGTGTGTCCTAACAACCCAAATAAGGACTCGAGCTCCCGTTACATGAAAAAGTCATGTGATAAATGTGGAAAATTAATTTTAAACGTTAATTTTAATCGGCATTACAAAACATGTCAATCTACTAGCAATCAACCTTCCACTTCTACAGCGCAAAGTAATGAACAAGTGCAACCGATACCTAGCACAAGCGGAGTTCAACATTCAAAACCCCGGGTCCAGAAGAAAGCAAGTCATGAGTACAAAGCTAAATGCCCGAAATGTGAAAAACTCGTAAGAAAATCCAATATGAGTTATCATCTGAAAACACACGAAGAGTCCGCTTTGGTTAGCCGTGGTGGAATCGTTGATGAAAATGATGGACCCACTCCAGCAAAAAGATCTCGTCTGGATGAAAATAATGTTACAAATAAATCAGTTTTTGAAACTTTGCAGGGGGTTATATTTTTAACGATGGCGACAATTTGTAATCTGGTGAAAGGACCTATCGGTGGTGGTAATACGTTTACACCAAAAGATTCCGAAGTCGAATTAGTGAGATCGGCTTTCGGGGGAGTCGTCAACTTTTATTGCATTGAAAACATTCACGCTATCAAAGACCCGATCATATTTTTGGACGCATATAAAAATATTATCATTAGGAAGATAAAAGAATGGTTGGGTGAATTTGAATTGAAGGTCCGATTTAACTTCCGAATTGATTTCAAAAGGAAAGAACAAGTGGAGGAATTCAACTTTAAAACGAAATATTCTGTGATCGATTTGAGTACCGATATTTCGGGTTTCTATGATTTTGCTAAGGAAAAGTTACTCAACGAAATGGAAGAATTTCAAGCGAAAGGATCCGGTTGGTCTTTATTCAGTATAAGCGATTTGGAAATTCAAGTATGCCGCTACAACCCCCTCAGAGCATCCAGCTATATTCCTTTGCCCAAAGATATTGCGAATAGAAAAGCTGTAATTAATGTAAAAAATGATGATGAAAAATGTTTTCTCTGGTCTATTTTATCCGCATTACATCCAGTTGGCCATGGAGATAATCCCAATAGAGTCGGTAAATACAAACCGTACGAACACGAGTTTGATGAAGCTCTGAAAGACATAACGTTCCCCGTACAAGTTCAGAAAAATATTATAATGAAATTTGAAAAACGGTCTGGCGTGTCAGTAAATATATATGCTTATGATTTAACTAAAGACTCTGAAAATTATGATAAGTTTGAGGACTATCCCGGTGCAGGAAAAAAATCTAAAAATGCCAAGAAAAGTGACATCTACGTTTTGTATGTAACGAAAAATGAAATCCCCAACAGACATGTCAATCTGCTGTATTTGAAAAATGAAAACGGCAAGTCACATTATTGCTGGATAAAAAGCATGAGTAGATTAATTGGTAAGTAACTGACAAAGAAAGGTCATAAAACATTCCACTGCAATCGTTGTCTCCAATATTTTGGAACTGAAGCCTTGTTAAAAACCCACAAAGAAACCTGCAACGAGCCAGAACAACAGGATGTTGATGATTTGGATACAATCTTTATATGCAACAGATGTCTCAACGGATTCGATGATGAATTGAAATTAGAAAAACACAGGGAATACTGCAATCAACACGATGCTGTTAGAATCGTCATGCCCAAGGCGATTAAAATTAAAGACGATTACATCAGCCCCACAATACAGTTCAAGTACAAATACAGAAAGATGAAAGTGCCCTACGTAGCGTATGCTGATTTCGAATGCATCTTGACACCAGTGGACGACCAGCGGGGGATCAACACCAAGAAATATCAAGCCCATCAAGCGGCCAGTTTTGCATTGTACGTGGTGAATGCGTCAGACGACTATGACATTCCCTTCGATTTGTATTATGAATATTTGGGCGCCGATGCTGCACAGGTCTTCATAGATGGACTCGTAGATGTTTCAAAGAAAATAGCTCAACTCTACAGTCGTGAAGCAGCGAAGCCCATGACTTTGACTGCTGCCGAAAAGGCGGAAGCCAGGTTTACTTCGGTTTGCCACATTTGTGGAAAAGTGTTTGATGAAAAAACTGGAAAAGCCGTTCTCGATCATGACCATTTGACTGGGAAATTCAGAGGGGTAGCCCACAATTCGTGCAATTTGAATTTCAAAAAGCCCCATTTCCTACCGGTCTTCATTCACAACCTGAGCAATTATGACGCCCATTTATTTATAAAAATGCTTGGAGCGGATAAGAAAGATATCGTTGTCTTGGCCACCACCGAGGAACGTTACATATCTTTCGAAGTGAAAATTGAAAACGGGGTAAACTTGAAAACTTGAGATTCTTGGACTCGTTCAGATTCATGGCTTCCAGTTTAGACAGTCTGGCCAAAAATCTCACCAAACATCAATTCAAACACACTTCGAAATTCTTCTCGGATGACAAACTGGATCTGGTTATTCGCAAGGGTATTTACCCGTATGATTATATGGATGGTATGGAGAGATTTGGAGAGACGTCTTTGCCTTCAAAAGAATCGTTCTACAACAAATTGAACAATTCAAACGTCAGCGATGAAGACTACAAACACGCGTGTGATGTATGGGAAAAGTTTTCTATCCAAACGATGGGGGAGTACACTCTGCTGTACAATAAAACAGACACGCTACTGCTGGCGGACGTAATGGAAAATTTCCGTAAAGTGTGTTTGAAAACGTATAAACTCGATCCAGCGTGGTATTACACCTCACCCGGCCTGGCCTGGGACGCCATGTTAAAGAAAACTGAAGTAAGTCTCGATATGCTGACGGACACCGACATGGAACTGATGATCTCGAAAGGCATTCGCGGCGGTATCTCCCAGTGCTGCCACAGATACGCCAAAGCCAATAACCCGTACATGCACGATTATGACGCTGGAAAACCGAATGATTATCTTATCTATCTGGATGTAAACAACCTCTATGGTTGGGCGATGATGGAGTACCAACCCCTGAGGAAATTCGAGTGGTGCACAGACTCTGAACTGGCCCAGATAATGTGTAAACTCACAAACGGACAATTCATCAGTAACAAGTCCGACACCGGCTACATCCTCGAAGTAGACCTCGAATATCCCCAACATCTGAACGACTACCATAGAGACCTACCTCTAGCACCGGAGAACCAATGCCCACCGGGATCCAATCAGAGGAAACTCTTAACAACGCTGTACAACAAAGAGAAATACATCGTGCACTACAGGAACCTCCAACTCTATCTGTCCTTAGGAATGGTTCTGAAGAAAATATATAGGGCCATAAAATTTCAACAGTCGGCGTGGTTGAGTGAATATATTAAATTAAACACGGACATGAGAACCAAAGCGACGAACGACTTTGAAAAAGATTTCTACAAGTTGATGAACAACTCGGTGTTTGGCAAGACGATGGAGAATATCAGAAAACACGTCAATATCAAACTGGCCACTCACGAACAGCAGTTGCAAAAGCTAGTGGCGAAACCCAATTTTAAATCCTTGACAATATTCTCCGAGCACTTGACTGCTGTCCATATGGAAAAGACCTATTTGTATTTCAACAAACCCATTTATGTCGGTATGAGCATTTTGGACATCTCCAAAATAGCGATATACGATTTCCATTACAACGTCATGAAACCAAAGTATGGGGACAACATCAGAGTCCACTACGGAGATACCGACTCACTGGTCTATGGCGTGAGGACTGAAGATGTATACGAGGACATGAAAAGCATGATCGACTATTTTGACACCAGTGATTACAAAGCAGATAACGTTTACGGCATGCCGCGAGTCAACAAGAAAGTCATTGGAAAATGGAAAGACGAACTAGCCGGAGATGTCATGAGGGAGTTCGTCGGGCTGCGATCGAAGATGTACGCATATGACTCGGAAGGAAATAAATCTGGCAAAAAGGCGAAAGGTGTGACGAAATCCGTTGTCAAGAAGGAGTTGAAGCTTGAAGACTACAAATCGTGTTTGTTCAACGAAACGGAAGAATACAAGACGATGAACACCATCCGAAGCAAGGGGCACAACATTTATTCCATATCGCAATATAAAAAAGCGCTGTCCGCCAAGGATGACAAGAGGTACATCTGTGAAGACGGACTGACGACACTACCCTGGGGACATTTTCGGATACCCGTCAGTATGGATGTTGATGAAGATTTTGATCTGGACTGATTACAATTGATTTTTTAAAGACCTGTGCCATTGATGAAAATAGTGTGTTTTACTCATTTAAAAGTGTCTTAAATAAGTGTGTTTAATTGTTTTTTAACGATAATAATAAAATTCAAAACTCATTTATTTTTTTAAATCAGCTGTGATGGAAATTGCATCACAGCTGATGATTACATCAAAATTTAATATCGATAAATATTTTTTTTAATCAGCTGTGATGGAAATTGCATCACAACTGATGATTACATCAAAATTTAATATTGATCAAAATTTTTATCTCCAGGTTTTCGCCCATTGGAGTGATTGGTGTCTACCTCCAATCGGGACTTTTTATGCCTCAAAAAGTACTCTGTTGAAGGTGGGAACTTTGACGTAGTAACAGAGCTTTGTAACCAATATCCACCGACACCAAAGTAACCAACATGTTATACGATCCCCCTCGAATATTGATCGTACGAATTATACAAGCGTAAATCCCGTCAATATTTTTCATTTACTAGAATTGTATAAATGTATTAGAATAACTAAATCATCATCTGTACATATTCCTTTATAACGTCATAAGTGAACATGGTCTGTGATACCACAATGACGTAGGCCATAGTGCCTTTATCAGAGACCGGACCGGTAACCGCGTTTGTAAAATCCTTAGACCTAAGACCTAAGGTCATACACCGTGATCTAGACCTAAAACCTCCTACCATACACAATGGCCTAGACCCAAGACCTAAGTCCCTACACCGTGGCCTAGTACTCTTCTTAAGCCGTTTGCAGTTATTACTGTTTCGTCTATACCTTGAGGGAAATTGGCCTTTTATGTTCTTAGACCTGAGACCTAAGCTTTTACACCATGGTCTAACACTTGTTTTAAGCCGTGTCCAGTTGTGGTTTTTCATCTATAGCTAGAGGAAAGTCGGTCCTTAAGCTCTTAGACCCTAGACCTAATGCCCTACACCTTGGTCTAGACCCAATCCTTAACCCATCGGGGTCTAGTACTCGTCTTAAAGTTGGCTTTTAACTCCTTAGATACAAGACCTAGGACCCTACACCATAGTCTAGTACTCGTCTTAAAGTCGGTCTTTACGTTCTTAGACCCAAGACCTAAGGCCATACACCGTGGTCCAGTATTTGTCTTAATCCGTGTGCAGTTATTACTGTTTCGTCTATACCTAGAGGTAAATCGGCCTTTTATGTTCTTAGACCTGTGAACTAGGTTTTTACATCATGGTTTAATACTTGTCTTAAGCCGTGCGCAATCGTGGTTGTTTCATGCATAGATAGAGGAAAGTCGGTCTATAAGGTCTTAGACCCAGGACCTGAGGCTCTATACCACGGTCCAGACCCAAGACCTAAGGGCATACACCGTGGTCCAGTACTTGTCTTAATCTGTATGCAGTTATTACTGTCTCGTCTATACCTAGAGGAAAATCGGTCATTTATGTTCTTAGACCTGAGAGCTAAGGTTCACATTCATCACCCGATTTAAAAAACGTTCGCAGACGTTAATTTTAAGAAAACATCGTCTACATATCGATTTTCAAAAACGATGTGTACACGTTAATTTTAAAAAACATCGTCTACACATCGATTTTCAAAAACGATGTGTACACGTTAATTTTAAAAAACATCGTCTACACATCGATTTTCAAAAACGATGTGTACACGTTAATTTTTAAAAACATCGTTTACACATCGATTTTAATAAACGTCGCGACGATTTTTAAAATCGATGTGTAAACGATGTTTTTAAAAATTAACGTGTACACATCGTTTTTGAAAATCGATGTGTACACGTTAATTTTTAAAAACATCGTTTACACATCGATTTTAAAAATCGTCGCGACGTTTATTAAAATCGATGTGTAAACGATGTTTTTAAAAATTAACGTGTACACATCGTTTTTGAAAATCGATGTGTAGACGATGTTTTTTAAAATTAACGTGTACACATCGTTTTTGAAAATCGATGTGTAGACGATGTTTTTTAAAATTAACGTGTACACATCGTTTTTGAAAATCGATATGTAGACGATGTTTTCTTAAAATTAACGTCTGCGAACGTTTTTTAAATCGGGTGATGAATGTGAACCTTAGCTCTCAGGTCTAAGAACATAAATGACCGATTTTCCTCTAGGTATAGACGAGACAGTAATAACTGCATACAGATTAAGACAAGTACTGGACCACGGTGTATGCCCTTAGGTCTTGGGTCTGGACCGTGGTATAGAGCCTCAGGTCCTGGGTCTAAGACCTTATAGACCGACTTTCCTCTATCTATGCATGAAACAACCACGATTGCGCACGGCTTAAGACAAGTATTAAACCATGATGTAAAAACCTAGTTCACAGGTCTAAGAACATAAAAGGCCGATTTACCTCTAGGTATAGACGAAACAGTAATAACTGCACACGGATTAAGACAAATACTGGACCACGGTGTATGGCCTTAGGTCTTGGGTCTAAGAACGTAAAGACCGACTTTAAGACGAGTACTAGACTATGGTGTAGGGTCCTAGGTCTTGTATCTAAGGAGTTAAAAGCCAACTTTAAGACGAGTACTAGACCCCGATGGGTTAAGGATTGGGTCTAGACCAAGGTGTAGGGCATTAGGTCTAGGGTCTAAGAGCTTAAGGACCGACTTTCCTCTAGCTATAGATGAAAAACCACAACTGGACACGGCTTAAAACAAGTGTTAGACCATGGTGTAAAAGCTTAGGTCTCAGGTCTAAGAACATAAAAGGCCAATTTCCCTCAAGGTATAGACGAAACAGTAATAACTGCAAACGGCTTAAGAAGAGTACTAGGCCACGGTGTAGGGACTTAGGTCTTGGGTCTAGGCCATTGTGTATGGTAGGAGGTTTTAGGTCTAGATCACGGTGTATGACCTTAGGTCTTAGGTCTAAGGATTTTACAAACGCGGTTACCGGTCCGGTCTCTGATAAAGGCACTATGGCCTACGTCATTGTGGTATCACAGACCATGTTCACTTATGACGTTATAAAGGAATATGTACAGATGATGATTTAGTTATTCTAATACATTTATACAATTCTAGTAAATGAAAAATATTGACGGGATTTACGCTTGTATAATTCGTACGATCAATATTCGAGGGGGATCGTATAACATGTTGGTTACTTTGGTGTCGGTGGATATTGGTTACAAAGCTCTGTTACTACGTCAAAGTTCCCACCTTCAACAGAGTACTTTTTGAGGCATAAAAAGTCCCGATTGGAGGTAGACACCAATCACTCCAATGGGCGAAAACCTGGAGATAAAAATTTTGATCAATATTAAATTTTGATGTAATCATCAGTTGTGATGCAATTTCCATCACAGCTGATTAAAAAAAATATTTATCGATATTAAATTTTGATGTAATCATCAGCTGTGATGCAATTTCCATCACAGCTGATTTAAAAAAATAAATGAGTTTTGAATTTTATTATTATCGTTAAAAAACAATTAAACACACTTATTTAAGACACTTTTAAATGAGTAAAACACACTATTTTCATCAATGGCACAGGTCTTTAAAAAATCAATTGTAATCAGTCCAGATCAAAATCTTCATCAACATCCATACTGACGGGTATCCGAAAATGTCCCCAGGGTAGTGTCGTCAGTCCGTCTTCACAGATGTACCTCTTGTCATCCTTGGCGGACAGCGCTTTTTTATATTGCGATATGGAATAAATGTTGTGCCCCTTGCTTCGGATGGTGTTCATCGTCTTGTATTCTTCCGTTTCGTTGAACAAACACGATTTGTAGTCTTCAAGCTTCAACTCCTTCTTGACAACGGATTTCGTCACACCTTTCGCCTTTTTGCCAGATTTATTTCCTTCCGAGTCATATGCGTACATCTTCGATCGCAGCCCGACGAACTCCCTCATGACATCTCCGGCTAGTTCGTCTTTCCATTTTCCAATGACTTTCTTGTTGACTCGCGGCATGCCGTAAACGTTATCTGCTTTGTAATCACTGGTGTCAAAATAGTCGATCATGCTTTTCATGTCCTCGTATACATCTTCAGTCCTCACGCCATAGACCAGTGAGTCGGTATCTCCGTAGTGGACTCTGATGTTGTCCCCATACTTTGGTTTCATGACGTTGTAATGGAAATCGTATATCGCTATTTTGGAGATGTCCAAAATGCTCATACCGACATAAATGGGTTTGTTGAAATACAAATAGGTCTTTTCCATATGGACAGCAGTCAAGTGCTCGGAGAATATTGTCAAGGATTTAAAATTGGGTTTCGCCACTAGCTTTTGCAACTGCTGTTCGTGAGTGGCCAGTTTGATATTGACGTGTTTTCTGATATTCTCCATCGTCTTGCCAAACACCGAGTTGTTCATCAACTTGTAGAAATCTTTTTCAAAGTCGTTCGTCGCTTTGGTTCTCATGTCCGTGTTTAATTTAATATATTCACTCAACCACGCCGACTGTTGAAATTTTATGGCCCTATATATTTTCTTCAGAACCATTCCTAAGGACAGATAGAGTTGGAGGTTCCTGTAGTGCACGATGTATTTCTCTTTGTTGTACAGCGTTGTTAAGAGTTTCCTCTGATTGGATCCCGGTGGGCATTGGTTCTCCGGTGCTAGAGGTAGGTCTCTATGGTAGTCGTTCAGATGTTGGGGATATTCGAGGTCTACTTCGAGGATGTAGCCGGTGTCGGACTTGTTACTGATGAATTGTCCGTTTGTGAGTTTACACATTATCTGGGCCAGTTCAGAGTCTGTGCACCACTCGAATTTCCTCAGGGGTTGGTACTCCATCATCGCCCAACCATAGAGGTTGTTTACATCCAGATAGATAAGATAATCATTCGGTTTTCCAGCGTCATAATCGTGCATGTACGGGTTATTGGCTTTGGCGTATCTGTGGCAGCACTGGGAGATACCGCCGCGAATGCCTTTCGAGATCATCAGTTCCATGTCGGTGTCCGTCAGCATATCGAGACTTACTTCAGTTTTCTTTAACATGGCGTCCCAGGCCAGGCCGGGTGAGGTGTAATACCACGCTGGATCGAGTTTATACGTTTTCAAACACACTTTACGGAAATTTTCCATTACGTCCGCCAGCAGTAGGGTGTCTGTTTTATTGTACAGCAGAGTGTACTCCCCCATCGTTTGGATAGAAAACTTTTCCCATACATCACACGCGTGTTTGTAGTCTTCATCGCTGACGTTTGAATTGTTCAATTTGTTGTAGAACGATTCTTTTGAAGGCAAAGACGTCTCTCCAAATCTCTCCATACCATCCATATAATCATACGGGTAAATACCCTTGCGAATAACCAGATCCAGTTTGTCATCCGAGAAGAATTTCGAAGTGTGTTTGAATTGATGTTTGGTGAGATTTTTGGCCAGACTGTCTAAACTGGAAGCCATGAATCTGAACGAGTCCAAGAATCTCAAGTTTTCAAGTTTACCCCGTTTTCAATTTTCACTTCGAAAGATATGTAACGTTCCTCGGTGGTGGCCAAGACAACGATATCTTTCTTATCCGCTCCAAGCATTTTTATAAATAAATGGGCGTCATAATTGCTCAGGTTGTGAATGAAGACCGGTAGGAAATGGGGCTTTTTGAAATTCAAATTGCACGAATTGTGGGCTACCCCTCTGAATTTCCCAGTCAAATGGTCATGATCGAGAACGGCTTTTCCAGTTTTTTCATCAAACACTTTTCCACAAATGTGGCAAACCGAAGTAAACCTGGCTTCCGCCTTTTCGGCAGCAGTCAAAGTCATGGGCTTCGCTGCTTCACGACTGTAGAGTTGAGCTATTTTCTTTGAAACATCTACGAGTCCATCTATGAAGACCTGTGCAGCATCGGCGCCCAAATATTCATAATACAAATCGAAGGGAATGTCATAGTCGTCTGACGCATTCACCACGTACAATGCAAAACTGGCCGCTTGATGGGCTTGATATTTCTTGGTGTTGATCCCCCGCTGGTCGTCCACTGGTGTCAAGATGCATTCGAAATCAGCATACGCTACGTAGGGCACTTTCATCTTTCTGTATTTGTACTTGAACTGTATTGTGGGGCTGATGTAATCGTCTTTAATTTTAATCGCCTTGGGCATGACGATTCTAACAGCATCGTGTTGATTGCAGTATTCCCTGTGTTTTTCTAATTTCAATTCATCATCGAATCCGTTGAGACATCTGTTGCATATAAAGATTGTATCCAAATCATCAACATCCTGTTGTTCTGGCTCGTTGCAGGTTTCTTTGTGGGTTTTTAACAAGGCTTCAGTTCCAAAATATTGGAGACAACGATTGCAGTGGAATGTTTTATGACCTTTCTTTGTCAGTTGCTTACCAATTAATCTACTCATGCTTTTTATCCAGCAATAATGTGACTTGCCGTTTTCATTTTTCAAATACAGCAGATTGACATGTCTGTTGGGGATTTCATTTTTCGTTACATACAAAACGTAGATGTCACTTTTCTTGGCATTTTTAGATTTTTTTCCTGCACCGGGATAGTCCTCAAACTTATCATAATTTTCAGAGTCTTTAGTTAAATCATAAGCATATATATTTACTGACACGCCAGACCGTTTTTCAAATTTCATTATAATATTTTTCTGAACTTGTACGGGGAACGTTATGTCTTTCAGAGCTTCATCAAACTCGTGTTCGTACGGTTTGTATTTACCGACTCTATTGGGATTATCTCCATGGCCAACTGGATGTAATGCGGATAAAATAGACCAGAGAAAACATTTTTCATCATCATTTTTTACATTAATTACAGCTTTTCTATTCGCAATATCTTTGGGCAAAGGAATATAGCTGGATGCTCTGAGGGGGTTGTAGCGGCATACTTGAATTTCCAAATCGCTTATACTGAATAAAGACCAACCGGATCCTTTCGCTTGAAATTCTTCCATTTCGTTGAGTAACTTTTCCTTAGCAAAATCATAGAAACCCGAAATATCGGTACTCAAATCGATCACAGAATATTTCGTTTTAAAGTTGAATTCCTCCACTTGTTCTTTCCTTTTGAAATCAATTCGGAAGTTAAATCGGACCTTCAATTCAAATTCACCCAACCATTCTTTTATCTTCCTAATGATAATATTTTTATATGCGTCCAAAAATATGATCGGGTCTTTGATAGCGTGAATGTTTTCAATGCAATAAAAGTTGACGACTCCCCCGAAAGCCGATCTCACTAATTCGACTTCGGAATCTTTTGGTGTAAACGTATTACCACCACCGATAGGTCCTTTCACCAGATTACAAATTGTCGCCATCGTTAAAAATATAACCCCCTGCAAAGTTTCAAAAACTGATTTATTTGTAACATTATTTTCATCCAGACGAGATCTTTTTGCTGGAGTGGGTCCATCATTTTCATCAACGATTCCACCACGGCTAACCAAAGCGGACTCTTCGTGTGTTTTCAGATGATAACTCATATTGGATTTTCTTACGAGTTTTTCACATTTCGGGCATTTAGCTTTGTACTCATGACTTGCTTTCTTCTGGACCCGGGGTTTTGAATGTTGAACTCCGCTTGTGCTAGGTATCGGTTGCACTTGTTCATTACTTTGCGCTGTAGAAGTGGAAGGTTGATTGCTAGTAGATTGACATGTTTTGTAATGCCGATTAAAATTAACGTTTAAAATTAATTTTCCACATTTATCACATGACTTTTTCATGTAACGGGAGCTCGAGTCCTTATTTGGGTTGTTAGGACACACTTTAACATGATATGTCATATTTGATTTTGATATAAGCTTGCCGCAGAAATTGCAATTAATTTTAATCGCAGCCATCTTCTTATGCGATCTATAAGAGAAAAATAAAAATCCGATCAGAATAAAAATTTTAAAGGGTACTAGTGAAAAATATTATATTATTGTTTTTAATAAACAGCTATAAATAAAAAATTGACAAAACAGCTAAACTCCAAATATTTAAAATATATATTAAACTAATTTGATTTTAAGTGAAAATCGTACAAGTCGATTACACAACAACAATTTTGATCAAGTGAAAATAATCAACCAGCATACAACACGTTATCATACAAACATGACATCTGGGTCAGGCGGTTTGATAAGATAACTCAAAACGCTTAGCTTATTCTCATTGTATGATAATATTCTATGACAATTTTGATTATTAATTTAATAACTAATAGTGGTATTATCTCAAATATTACTCACCCTGATTGAGATAGATCTCGAAGCAAACTGAATATTACTTGAAAGCCAACCTCCTTTTATACAAAAAATTGTATAGCCTCAGGCAAAGCACAAATTGCATCATCCTGTTAAAACCAAACGAGCTTGATAAGCGATATAATTAACAGACATCATTAAAACTGTTATCACCAATGACGGAGTCAGCGGACGTCGGCCTCTTATCAGCAACCTAATTAGCAGACATTTTCACTGAAAATTTATCGCCAATCTCGAGGTCAGTCGACGCCGGTCTGTTATCTCTTATCTCTTTCCTGTCATGCTGAATCACTCGCTAAAACAACAAGTGTTGTACGTATATTAGTGGAAATTTCTTTTGTGAGTTGAAAATCACCACAACGGACTATAAATATAATGGTCATTATGTCGGAATAGTCCCTACACCGGACTATCTAAATTCAATTGCATGCCGGACCATTTTAATATAATATTCCTTGCGCAGGGCCATTAAAATACAATAGTCTCCACGCCGGACGATTTAAATACAACAGCCCCCATGCCTCTTTAAATGTAATAGTCCCCACCCCGGACTATTTAAATTCAATAGTCCTTGCACAGGACTAGTCCTCACGCGGGACTATCTAAATACAATAGTCCTTACACGGGACTAGTCCTCACACAGGACCATCTGAATACGATAGACCCCAGGCGGGACTAGTCCTTGAGCGGGACTATCTAAATACAATAGTCCTTGTGTAGGACCATTAAAATACAATAGTCCCCACGCGGGACTAGTCCTCACACGGGACCATCCGAATACAATAATCCTCACGCGGGACCATCTGAATACAATAGTCCTCACGCGGGACTAGTCCTCACACAGGACCATCTAAATACAATAGTCCTTGCGCGGGACTAGTCCTTACGTAGGACTGTTAGGAAATTCGCACTTCTCACACAACTCATGGCGCAGTCACCCTCCTCTATCAGGTTTTTATCGTAATTCCTGAAAAGTGCTGTAAAATTGCCAAAAAGTAGCCAAAAATTACTGACAACTGGTTAAAAATAGGCCTGTAGGACTGTTAGGAAATTCGCAATTCTCGCACTTTCTCATGGCCCCATCAATTTTTTATGCCTTGAAAATTATGAAAAAGCTGTAAAATTGCTAAAATGTAGGCAAAAAATCACTGGAAACCGGTTAAAAATAGGTCTGCAGGACTGTTAGGAAATTCATACTTCTCATACTTCCTCATGACCCAGAATCGGCCCCTCCTTACTACTACCAGTAATCCGAAATATATATAGATATTATATATATATAGATATATATAGATATCCGAATATATAGATATTCCTCCAAGGTTCTTACATATTGAACATTTACGGTAGTTATCAAAGTTGTAGGCCTACCTCTTATTAGATATCAACAAAATGTATAACATCTACTTATAACAACGTAAATATCGTCATTCCTGTAGTGGTAATCCCAAGTTATGACGCTCTAAGGTACTTATACTTTTTTCAAAATATAGGATTATTTATTTTATTTAATAAGCACGATACACACATCACTCTCCAATGGTCTGAGCTGCACTGACAGCGCGGGTGACCTCCTCGCTATGTGCGGTCAACATCGACCGCGACCTAACTTGTGGCATCGACCGCGACCTACACCTCCACCTCGACCCACTCGTTCTGTTCGTACCCTTACGTGTAAACCTAGCTTTAGATACTGTACTTGCTATTTTCAGTGTAGAAGGTTTTTTTTAAATTTGTTATTAATGATATTTTTCATAGTAATTGCTTTTAATTCAATTGCGTTATTTAAAATATTAGACAAATTTTCACATGTACAAAGTCAACAACACTGTTTGGCAATCGATTTCGGCAGGCCATGCCGTCATCCTCGCGCCACTAATGTCTGAATCGTAATCTTATTAATATATTAGCGTAACTTTTGAAATATATATATATATATATATATATATATATATATATATATATATATATATATATATATATATATATATATATATATTTGGAAATCTTCGTACTACCTTTGTTTAAATCAGTCATTCTATTTTAACTTTTTAAAAATAAGAATTGTTGTTTGTATCAATTTTGTACATTTTTGAACAGTAAGGATGATAGTGGTAATACAGTTTTGAATCTACTGTATAACAAATCGATTAAGGTTTCCATAAGGATTTTTTTTTTTGTGAAGGGTTTCAAATTTATTTATACTTTTCAATTTTCCTGTAAATTTATATAAACAAAATCAAATTTTTTGATTTGTACGATAAAAAATTGTTTCTACATGTTTTAACATTTATGGCTTTATGACTGCAGTAAAACTTGCTTGGAGATTCAACTTTTGGGGTTGTAAACAATTTGATTGCGGCAATAAATTCTGTTGAGTTAGTTAAACATCCTCCAAATATTGTTTACTGAAGAACTTAGTTGTTTACTTTATCAGCAGAAATACTTTATTTTTTTTTAACCGTAAAAAAATGCATATTAAATTATAACGGAAAACTATATAGGCCTAAGGTAACTTTACAAAAGAGTTAATTAAGTTTCAATAGTTAATTAATTATATACAGTTTCACTGTTAATTTGAGACGATATCCCACAACAGTTACTTCAAATGATTTATTAAAGCACACGTTTTTCAATCTTATAATCATTTATACGAGAGAGTTAATTTTGTTGCATAAAATTACGTTTTCCAAACAGGATAGTTATGTGTGTTAGTGCGCAAATAAGCACTTTGCTCTTTGCTTGTTGGAAACATTTAAGAAAATCTTTATCGAGTGCAGGAACGATACTTTACGCACGAATTAAACATGAAAAAGTTCGTACAGTTTTTATCAGACATTGTAAAAATAACATAATAACTATATAACCACAGTTTTTTGTTTATAGGCTATATCCAAAAGGTCTCCTTACCTGCTGCCTCTCTCGATCTATAAAATATAGTAGTTGACTCTCAAACGTGCATTAATGGGCTTGCTGATTTATAAAGCCAGTCTTGCCAACATATTTTCACAGCACGTTTAAATGAACCTTTCCTGCATGTTACGTTCACCTTATTTTGAGTGTTTAGATTGAAATTCTGCTGAAAATTATACAGTGTGCCCAAAATTACACACCGAGTACGCAAAGTTATTAAGTACATGAATCATCTGTTTGCGTGATATATAAACAACGTGCAAATGTCCACAAAATCGTGTACCAAAATAGAGGAAAAAAGATCTATTAATTTATGAATAAACTATAATTGAATCAGAGGACAAATGGAACCAACAAGTTTTGTAGTTTTTTTACTACAAGCCAGTTCATTGAAATCCTATTTACGTCTCTAAACTGCCTAGTTTAATAACAAAGTTTTCCAAATCTACATACAGCACAAGATCCCAAAAATGCAAAACCCTGTTACCGGTATTTCCCACACTATTTACTTTAATCGACGATAATTTACATGAAATCCACGTTCACGTTTGACAGCTTCTTCAGAATGCCAGTTTCGAGTTGTCACTCCACTGAGCTCGTTACCTGAGGTGATGTTCACTTGGTCATCAGACGGTCCGAGCTCACGGTTGACCGAGCTTCGCACGAGCTCACGGGTGACCGAGCTTCGCACATCGATGGGCACTCGGCTAATCGACTCATTCTGCCTTGCTAACTACAACCTCTTATTTGAGATTGGGTAACATTCAAATATGAATTTTAACAGAGAAATGGACTCAATTTTTACACCATCTTAAGAGATCTATGCGCTAGACGGTTGCAATGTTTTGGAAGGTTTTATCAGTGTTTTATTTAAATAACTGGGTTTGGTTCATGTTTATTCCCCCGTCAAATATTAGAATTAGAATATCCTCGATTGTAATGAATTCTTTTCAATTATCATTGGATTCATTCTTTTTTCATTTTGTTAAAAAAACTCATGTATATATTTTAACTTAGTATTTATTTTGCATTTTTATGTCTTCAAAACACCACAAACCACAAGATTATATTAGCCTAATGACGGGTTACAGGTATAGTTCGTGTTCATGATTTTTAATAAATTAGCCATGTAATAATAATAATATTTTTTATTGCTATCACAAAAATAAGTAAACAACGTTAACGATACAATAATTTTGATATGGCAAACTTGAATTAAAATATTTTAGTGTAGTAATTTATGTGTAACCTAGTTTAATTCCAGAGTTCTGAAATACCCGCCATATAGTTTAACCCAGTATAAAAAGAAATTTCGTTATTTTGTCAATGTTCAATTCACCAACACTATAAAAGGCGTTTTCAACTAAAAACATTTTAAATTGCATTGTTATCAATTTTGTACAAAATATTTGCATTTCAATCCCATGCGAAATAGAGCAGATCATTGCCATTCAAAGCGGATTATTGATATGTAAATTAATACAAGAATGATTGCTGCAATTAGTCACGAGGTGGCTATTGAAAACCAATCGAGCTCTTAGGCTTTTGATGCGAATAAAAAACCGATCCGGTCAACCCAGGCCTGATCTTATACCACCACAGTACCACTGGAGTAGAAATTTATGTTAATTTCTTCTATGGATCTTGAACTCTCCTTTTTCAGCTCTATCTACTCATATGCAGTTTTAATGGTCAATCGTAGGTTGCTGTGTACTGACAAAGCTCAAAGCTCACTATAAATTCCTTCAAAACATCCAGAAATTAAATTACTTAACCAAACCACCGTGTCCCGCGAAATGGTACAAAATAATTCGATTTCCACGCTTTGTTCATGTTGATTGACTCTGTTTGGGTTGGCTTTGGGTTTTATCGGTTGTGTGGACTAATCAAGTTCGGGTGATTCGGTTACACAGTGGGGGCATTTCGGAAAAATGCTTTTAAACCAACCTATATCGCTGTAACAGATGGAAGATTAAAACATACGAGCATTGTCTGAAGCAATGTATGTCTCAAGAGATCTCGAAATAGCTGTGTACATTTTGCTTAAACTTTGAATTTTAGTTCAACAATAAGTTTAGAAACAGCCTCAACCTCCAGAAAAATATTTTTTGTCTAAAAGTAAGTTTAAAAATTGTCTTATGGATTGCCATCAAGACAACGGAATAAAAGCGAAAGGTAAACAATAGTAGTTTTCATCACTAGGACGGAAAGTGTTTTTTTTTTATTTATTTTTTTTTATGTGCGCAATCGCGTTTTACGAGTGAGGCGAAGCCGAGTGAACACAATGGAATTAAATTAATTCAAATTTCATTATCTGTTTACGTTTATTAGTTGATTTCCATCTTAATTAAAATATTCCTTATAAAACGCTGATTAACGTTAAACGCTGATGAACGTTGAATTAAAGAAATGTCAAAATCTTGCATTAAAATTGTAGTCTACAAGTCGTTTTTTGTTCACATTGGCCTTATTTGTTTTCGATTAGTATGGTTTTTGCTTAAGAAAATATTAGTCTTCATTACTAGTCTCGAAAGTGACTCATTGCGGGGAAAGATCGCATTTACAAGCCTATCGAGCCCCAAAATGGCACTTTTGAGACGAGTGTTGAACATTATTTTTCATTACGATGTTGAAAAACATTTATATTTTTGTTTGTTCAACTTAGTACGAAGAAAATACCGAATTCATAACGCTGAGTTTCCTTGCTTATGTCGTGGTACACACCCACCGAAACTAAGCGTTGTGTAACAGCTGATCGGCCACAAATCATTTATGACCGTCAAAAACTGTACAGCTTAGGATTTACCAACAAATTTCCCCAACTGTTGGTCAACAAACACAGTGATTCTCTGTATTCATTTCTCTAAGGTTGGCGGAATCTAGAAGCCTATGGTTGCTATGGAAACAGGCGAGCTGTAAATGACGCGCGCTATGTCGTTCGCGGAAGCGGCGGAATTCGATGCCAAAGTTGATTCATTGCTCATATCTGTTTTTATTTTATGCAACAACACCAGAAACAGACACATTAAGCTGTTTGTAATTTTGTCCGGAAAGTAGCGTTTTTCATAGACTTGGTCAATGAAATTTCACGATAAAGAAATCAGAAATCTGACTGTTGTGCGTGGGCGATAACCTCAAAACATTTAGTTGGCAAGTTAGGCCTATTCAAGGTTTCTGTGATTCAAAACCAGACAATTATTACATTTTATTTTAAAAGTTGACAATGTATTAAGTTATATAATTAGATCGCATTAGGAACCATAGGCGTCATTTCAGCATTCTGATTGGGGGGGCAAGATTTTCATAAGGTCATACCCCCTCCCCCCTTCCCAAAAATACGCCAAACCTCTTAAATTTCGCTAAAAACTGTCAATAAAAGCTAATTCTGCGCGTAAAATGTGAACTTATAATATAATCTCACAAACCCATGAAAACAATACCCTAATGCATGTTAAATTTGATTATATAACATGTTTCTATTTGTAGAAAGTCATTATTCTTCTGGAACTGCCAGTGGTTACTGTGATGTAAAACACCTTAAGAAATTTAATGGGTTTAATTGGTTAATGGATGCTAAATCGTTAAAATAAAAAACATAATTTTATAACTATTTAGTTATTTTTGTTGTATATCATTTACAAGTTTTACAGTCGGATACATAGACTAAAACTCCATAACTATGGAGTTCCTATGGAGTACCATAACATAAATATGGTAAAACACATTGTTTTATATTTATCAAAAATTAGTTTTTGACAAAGCACCTTTGCAGTCTGCCGTATAAGGGACAAAAAAATCATTTAACTATTAAATTGTTGGTTAGGATCAGTACAGCTACGGTATATTGCCCATTACATTACCTAAAAAAATTAAATTGTTATTGAGGACAAGAAAGGTGAAAAATTACTCAGTGATTAAAAAAAGATAAATAATGATTTACAAAAACATCTACACATATTTAATACGTGATCGGGTTTTTGTACAAGAAACTCCTCCCACAATTATTTGCAATAGATTTTAATGATTTCAAGGCCATTGGATAGAGTTCGGCGTGAAGTTGTTTCTAAAGTGAATTGGTAAATTGTCCATTAAAAAGAGAGGACCTACAAGTCCTTAAAGTTTGTAATTTTCCCATTTGATTACCCATCAGTAAGGAAATTGATTGATTTTCAAGTAAAAAACAGTAAAGTGTAAACATCGGACATCAGCGAAAGTACTATATCTACCTTTTTACACGAAAGAGGTTATGTTTAACCAAGGCAAAGGCTCCAGTCTACCTGAGCCCGAACGACGTTACCAAATGCCTCCTCGCGGCCGTAGCGTTACGAGTTTGATGGCTGCAGACAGTGCAGAGGTTTACGGGAATCGTGTTTTAAAGTTAACTTTTTCTAAAAGTAGAGAGACGGATCTCGTCTTCTCTGGTTTTAGAATTTTTAAATACAATTTCTAGTTTCAGTTATAACTGTCTAAAATCATCTGTTTTTAGTGGCAAAAAGTTTTATAGATGCAGAGGTTTACGGGGATCGTGTTTTAAAACTAACCAATTAATTAAGATAAAGATTGGATCTTAACTTTTCTAAAATTAAAAAGACGGGTCTCTTCGGCTCTGTTTTTTAGAATTTTTAAGTAAAATTTTTAATTTCAGCTATAACTGTCTTAAAATCATCCGTTTTTCTCGATGCAAATGAAAGGGTTTTTAGAACCCTGTTATCTTTTGCTAAATGCAGCCTAGAGCTACAACTAATGTGTCATATTAAAGGAGAATAACGGTGCTAAATTTCTTTTCTTACACTTTGGTAATCTCACTTTGGTAGTGTTATCAAAACTAATGGAAAACTTAAAATAAAAATCGAGAAAAACAGATAATTTTAGACAGTTATAGCTAAAATTAGAAAAAATTGTAGGTATTAAAATAATTCTAAAAACAGAACCGACGAGATCCGTCTTTTTACTTTTAGAAAAAGTTAAGAGCCAATCTCTATCTTAATTGGTTAGTTTTAAAACACGATCCCCGTATACCTCTGCATCTATAAAACTTGCCCCTAGAAAAAACAGACGATTTTAGACAGTTTTAACTGAAATTATAAATTTTATTTAAAAATTCTAAAACCAGAGAAGACGAGATCCGTCTTTCTACTTTTACAAAAAGTTAAGAGTCAATCTCTATCATAATTAGTTAATTTTAAAACACGATTACCGTAAACCTCTGCAGCCATCAAACTCGCGGAACTCGCCTAGCGCTACGGCCGAGAGACGGCATTCGCTAACGTCGTTCGTGCAGGTAGACCGGAGAAGGGACTTCCTGCTACAGATGACGATTGCAGAATGAGTCAATTTAAGAGTTTTGTGTAAATAATACAAAGTAGACATTTGGTTTAAGTCTGATTCAGAAGTTTATAATTGTTATAAATATTTCACCATATTACATAGCCTTTTAATTTCCAATTTTAAAAAAATCACCGAAATTATTGGGGGGGCAACTGCCCCCCCTTGCTCCCCCCCCAAATGACGCCTATGTTAGGAACCATCCACAAAAAGGAAATTATAAAGATTCATGTGTCCCTGATGATTGATGGAAACACCAAAACAAACTGAACAATCTAATACCAAGTTTAGTCTTGAAGTATTCCTATTCACGTTGTCAAAACGTTGACCCCCGCACAATTCACTTTAAAAACATAAGAATTTACCTCTGTTAGGCCACATCAGTAAAAATTGAGTTTAATGTGTAATGTTAGTAATAGTTTTAGTTTTAATCTTAATCTTCGGTAATAATTGCATTGGCTCGAGACTTTAAAGAGATAAGTTATAGGATGTAGACTAATCCTGAGGATAATAGTGTATTTAAAGGAAATAATGCAAATATATACTCATCATGCTCTTTAAGAGTCATCTTCACCCTTGTAATAACACTGAAAATATGCCTGCGTATTCCTCTGTTTTGGACGGTGTTTTTGGATATTTATTAGTAAAATTTATGTTTGATTGTAAATTGTAAATATAAGTAAAAATGAATTTTATAATTACAAAAAAATCTTAAAAGTAATAAAATTGATTTACTTTGCGACGTTACAGAAAGTAATATTTGTTAAATTTCCAAAATTTTGAAGTATGAGGGACCTAAAATAACTATTCAACTAAACACTTACCAAGTTTAAAGAAAATCGGCTGAAAATGGAGTCCGAAACAGGGGAATGAAATACCATGTTTTACATAAAAGCCGTATGGTTAACGTTGCCGACTGCGCAAAAATGGGCTACTGTATTAGCCCAAAAGTGAAGATGACTCTTAATAATTGATACATAAATCATGAAAATTAGTTTAGTAGGTACTAAGAACATAGCGTTTCAATTGTATAACTTATTAAGGTATAGGCTTATAAATGTTTAAAAATGTACTCCAAAGCCGACATCCTAAAAACTTTCGCAGTTGTTTTTCTTTTTTTTTACAGGTTGCTTAACTAATAACTTTAAACAGCCAAACCTACATTTATATTAATTTCTTGATAAATGAAATACAGAAAG
The DNA here is from genome assembly GCA_030545055.2 of Neoaliturus tenellus. Classification (NCBI taxonomy): domain Eukaryota; kingdom Metazoa; phylum Arthropoda; class Insecta; order Hemiptera; family Cicadellidae; genus Neoaliturus; species Neoaliturus tenellus. The sequence continues at coordinate 122,848,084 of CM061536.1, forward strand.
TTTACGCAAGAATAATTTATATTTAGAACAGGACATTTTTCTGGTGGGTGGGTCACAAATTTTATAGCTGGTCCAAGGGGGGGGGAGGGGTACCTCTGATCGGCCTAATGCAACAGCTGATCGGATTGCACCGCAAAATCCCATAACGGCTACTTTCCGTGCACCACACGCATAAAAAGTTAACGTTATGTACTTTTGCAGTGCAGTAGCAAGAATAACCTATTTTCTTAGCTCATTTTACGAAAGTACACTTTCTAAACGTAAAATGAACTAAGAAAATAGGTTATTCCCGCTACTGCACGGCAAAATTACATAACGTTAACTTTCTGTGCATATGTGGTGCACGGAAAGTAGCCGTTATAAATGGTATTTTGCGGTGCAATCCGATCAGCTGTTGCATCAGGCCAATCAGCTGTTGCACAGCACTTAGTTTTGGTGCGTGTTCACCTCGACATAAGCATTGAAACTCAGAGTTATGAGTTTGTTTTTTCTTTATACTAAGTTGAACAAACAAAAATATTCATGTTGTTTACAAGTTTTTCGATATCGTAATAAAAATAATGTTCAATACTAGTCTCAAAAGTGCCATTGCAGGGCTTGATAGCCTTTTCCACGCTCGGCTTCGCCTTGCGCGTAAATGGAATCTCTCCCCGCAATGAGTCACTTTAGAGACTGGTAATGAAAACTACTATTGAGGTTAGCGCACAGAAAAAATTAACAGATGTTTTTTCGGTGTACTTTTAAAAGAATACAGAAAACGCCGACTTGGACCAAATACAGGCCAGAAAACGGCTGTTCTACTAGCAGGATGATGAAAAAAAAATAAATAAAAGAATGCTACTTCCAAGCTTTTCAAGCTTTGTTTTGAAACAGCTGTCACCTGTGAAGACCGAAAATGTTTAGAGACCTAGGCCTAGGCGTAGTTAGCGTAAACTTCAAGGACTGATTACCACGAAATAATACTAAAAAGTGAATAGAAACCAACGAGCAAGGCTCTGTTAACCCGGTAGTAATATTAGATTAGCCTAAGTCAGTGAACATATTACGTGCTCTTTATAGATACGAGTATAGGGTCTATTATATAATGATTTGGGATTTTAGATCTTAAATTAACATTGCACAATTCATTAAAAGGAGAAATTGATGGTACATTAATTGGTTCATTCAAACTCATAATTATATGCTATTATGGTACATAGAGCTATTTTAAGCAGAAGAATTAATTATATGCACATAGTTGCATAGTGCCCGGCTTCGCTTGATGTCTGTTTGAAGACATGAACATGAAATGTATATGGTATCTAAAAAGGATATCCTATCTAGCCTATAAAGGATTATTACTAAATAAACTCGATAAATCCCAAACCCGCGTTACTGGTTGCAATAGACTCATACGTCTCTAAACTATTGACATCTTGTCATCAGCCGTTTTTTTTATTTATAACGAGAAATCTTATACTTAAATCCTCTTCCTTAGGCCTAAAAAATTATTAGAACCTTCGTCGTCATAATTTTAAATTTCTTAGCATTTTTACAAAAATAAATTTTTCTTCTAATTTCTAATCGCTGGTTTCAACTCCAACACTATAATATGTCATTTTTTTAACTTTTCCTTTTCTAACTTATTGCTTGAAAAAATAATTAATTCACAAAATAAAACACAAAGGAATATTATTAAGTTTTAAAATATTTTAGCACATCGTGATGGATTTGTCTTATAATAGTTGCCAAATTACTTTTATTTTTATATTGTAAATTTACTTTTCCAAAAGCCTTCTGAACAAAGTATCTGAAAGGCAAGTGGAGCGCTAATTGTTGCAATTAATTCATCCAAGTCGGGCCAACAAGACAGCCGGCTTTCAATTAACACTGAACGACTCATTAGCTCCAGTCATTAGATGCTTAGTAATTAGAGGATAAGATAAACACTTCAAACGGGCAAAAGGATCCGGCACTCTACGCTCCTTGTCGCTCTCTGTTGCTCTGAAGCTGGGCTAGGGAGGGTGATAGCATTCTGGTTCTAACTAGCTCCTTTATCTTTCAGAATCAAACTATACACGGATCGTTCTATTTTGCCGGTTTTCCTGGTTTATTATGATACTATTGTATATTTCTCTCCTACTCAATCTCATATTGTCTAAGGAATAACATGTTATAGATCCACATCTCATAAAAATTTAAACAAAATACTTATACTTCAGATGAAAGCCTTGAGAATAATGCTAAACTTGAAATATAGGGAATCAGTGAAGAAATGTTTTACCAAGATGGAAATTTTGGATATACATTTTCGAGACAGTTAAATATGCAAAGAGAACGCTACCTAATCGAAATTAATACTGTAAATCATAATCATTACACTATAAATCATAAGTATTCTCCGTCAAATCACCATATTTAAATATTTATAATAAAATTACAAGTTACATAGGTTTAACTTTTATCCAAAATTTACCAAACCATATAAAATTAGAACAAAATAAGAAGTGTATTTACCGAAAGCTGAAAGAATATCTTATTTAAAAATCCCTTTATTCATTAGGGAGTAAAGAAGATTAAATTATGAAATTAAAATGGAGCAAAAAGAATTGATTGAATGTGAAATTCCTGTAGTGTTTTAAGTTTGCTTATTTAGGCCTAATGTATATTACACCTAAAAAACATACAATTGTATGTAGATGTTTAGAATAAATAAATAAATGTTTAAATCAAAAATTTATTAGAAATTTAATTTAGAATGATAGGTAAAAATATTAATACACTAGTTATAAAGAAGCAATCATTATAAGTAGTATTTTGACGTAGAAGATCAAAAGTAGACCTAAGCTACTTTGAAGCAAGGTTTAGTTATGTAGCAATCCTTAAAATACGTAAAATTTTGTAATTTATTTACCTCAATACCTAAAACTTTAAAAAATCGCTGTTTCTTTCTCATGCTGTCTTTTACTCAAAATGATAATAGTCCCATGGTGAATCTGAACTAAAATGTATTTATTTTGTAACTAAATAAAACGTATGTATTTGTAACTTTAATGATCTAAATCATCCGAACCATCAAAACACGTCCCATGTCAAAAACTCTTTGAAAAGATAAATTTTACATGAAACGTCTCAATGAAATAAAATATAACCGAGAAGAAGTTGGACGTCAATTTGATCTAGAGGACTTATTTATTTAGTGACCCCGGGGAATGCCGTGTCCACCCTGGCATTTATACCGGTGAATATTGTAGCCCTGGGGTCGCACCGCCGTCTTTGAATAACAACTTTTATTTATTTATGTTCCCGACAGACGTGGAAGTTTAATAAAAATAATGGCTCGCTTACCCTTTTTAATTTTTGGCTAAAGTTTTCCCCTTTTTGTGTGAAATGACTTATTTAAATTGATTAAAAAGAGTTGTTAATAAAAAGTTAACACTGTAATTGTGAATTCTTTTTATCAATGGTTTTTAGAACACATTTGAGGATTTATGATGGATTATGCATCATTATAATTGTGTTGAGATTATATGTTTCGCTAAGTTAAAATTATAATTTGTTACTCTGTGGACTTTGCCACTTCAGTTATTTCAATTAATGCTAATAGATGATTTAACACTGATCTTTGTTTTATTCTTAGAAAATGGAATATGTAAAAAATAAAATGGAGTTTTTGAGTTAAGTTTAAAGAAGTCTTATTAATTCTGAATTATGGTTGTAAGTCCAAATAATTTAGTAACTACTATTTTGAGATTCTCGAATCTGTTTCAATAGTCCTGAAACCTGAAACATGGCAAAAAATCTACCAGTGTGACTAACACTTCAAAAACAATTTTGTTAAAATTAAAACATTTTAATCTGGGATCAATAACTACTTTTTTACCATCAAATTAATTTAGTTTGTTAGGATCTGTACAGCCTCTATGTAATGCCATTGATTATGTAAACTATCGTGAATAGACCTCTCATCCAATGCATTTAGTTGCATTAAGATTCGTATGTTACAGTTAAAACTACCCAAACTGAATTCCTCGATATCGAGCTACAAGTACACTAGTGATTATGAAAGTGCTGAAGTGTGTTTCTGACACAACTACAATACTATATAAACTAATAAAAAATGACCTTATTAATAATACCCGGTAATAAATAGAGTGATTTTATTTACAATTAATTTAAAACTTGAGTTCCAAAAAACATTATTAATTTTATGTTATCTCTACTAAAAATCTTAAAATGTATAGGCTACTCCAAAAGTAATAGGGAAAATTGTGTGATCATTTGACTCCATTTGACCTAGGCTTATGGAAAATGCCCAATAATTTTTTTAGGTCTAAACTATTTTAATTAATTGTTACTTAATCTTTTGATAAATATGTCTTTTCTTGAGCATGAACAAAAATATTCGAGACATTTTACAAAGTACCCTCTGATTTGGAATCCCTCTTCCATCAAAATCAGTTAAATCCACATCTGAGAGTCCAGATGAATGACACAGAGATCTTCGCTGATTTGCATGAGGCCTGATGGATTCTTCTGTATAGCCGTACAAGTACATTTCACTGTTTTCCTTTTTCTTTTGATGTGTCTTTCGGTTTCTCTTTGGAAGTTTAGGACCAGAACCAAATGTATAGGAATTTCCTTGATCTTCACTATTGTAATTGGTTGCCATTTGTCTGTGTATTTTGATCTTATTGAGTGAAGACTCTTCAAATTCATCAGTGTCTCTTGGGTTTACCCAATCACAGGTTTCACTTTCTTCATAGATCGGTGGCTTCTTTTCTCTCTCCTTTAAAGGGTCCTCTCCAATTCCTATTGTCTGGTAAATCTTGGAGCTCAATCTTTGATTTTTAATTGTATCGAGTGCTTGTTTGTTAAGCGATATAGAATTGCTACTTTTTCTTATCCAATCACAACTTTCACTGACTGCATCTCCGTATAAAGACAGTTTATTACATTTTTCTCTCGGTCCGTTAGTGTATTTTTTTCTTGTACTGCCTTCATCTGAAATAGACCCAACACTTTCATAAACATTAGTATTTCTTCTATGCATTTTTATTGAACTTAGGGCACCATCATTGAGCGTCAGTGATTTTACAGAATTCCTTGACCAATCACTGAATGTCATCTCTGCTTCCGTCTGATTAGCTTTATGTATTTCCCTTTCATGTTTTACAGGAGATTTTCTTTTGATTGCATTCATCCCTTTAAGTTTTCTATTTTTCCTCACAGTTGAGTATGTACCGCTACTTTCGCTGTCCTTAATCGAAGAATTTTCACTATTATAATTTGTTTCTTTTTCTTTTAGTGTCAGAAGATTCTTATTTACTATTTTTTTACTAGATAATTTTGATAACTCATTACTCGATTCGCTCACACGAGACCTTTCCTCTAAGCATCTGTTTCCATTCACCTTGATCTCTTCCTCTCTCATAACAGAGAATGTGCATATAACCCCATAAGCTTCCCACTGTTGTTCTTTTATCGCATAATCCTCTGCACTCAAGAACATCTTGTAGTCCATCAACTCTGGATCTCCCCCATTTACCAGAAGGATCTCCAATACCTTGCATCTTCCCCACATCGCTGCCACATGAACTGGGGTCAGCCCTTCTTCTGAGCGGACATTTGGGTCACCACCACTTCTCAAGATCGCTTGAAGAGTAACTGTAGAGCTAAAATCTTCATTTTCCAAGCCTGCTAGCAAATGCAATGGAGCCACACCTCTCTCAGGCACAATTGTGTTGGGATTCGCTTTCTTGCTCTCCAACAAGTGACGCACCTCGTTGAGGTTTTCTGTCATTATGTTGTCCACCAGTAAATTGGCATAATAAAAGTCCCTGCTTAATTCTCCGAAAGTTAACTCATTCCCTACCTTCCATCCGTACTTCATATTTATGGATTATAGAATTGAAAGCTTACTTACAAGAGAAAAATAAACTAAACAAAAAAGTAAACAACAACTAAATAAGATTAAAATGTTGACTAAAGTATATCATCAGATGTTCATTTATTTAATTGGCAATTGTGTACTTTTTTTACAAGAGGCAAGTTTAAAATATATACAGCCGTTGGTGTAACTGACTGACTTACTCACTTACATGGGATATAATGTTTTCAACTTCAGATTGAGGTAACCCTTACATATTTGGCATAATAATAAATTTAAGTATGAAATTTTAAGGAATAGAGTTGGAACATAACATATTTACATGTTTAAGTATAAATATTTTAAAATTAAAATCTTAGTTTCTTGGTTGGACATAAGTCACAATGTTAAAGTTAAAAAATTGTCCACTGAAAAGCTGCTAGCCGTTGGTAATGTACTTCTAGTGTGCTTACTTCCTTGTAGTTAGAAATTCTGGCATGAAATGCTGCTTCTTATTCGTTCTTGTATTCAACTCATTAATTTGTTGAACAACACTCTAAGTTGAGTAGTCAGTTGGTTGAAATGATTTTCTGTATAATTTAGATTGATTGGAAGACAAACTGACCTCGCCCCCCCCCCCCCCCCCAAGCACACCTACATGTGCTGTCACTGTTCCATCATGGTGATGTGCGCTTTGCATTGACCTCTTTAGCAATTACTGGTAATGGCTCACTTTGGCATGCTACTTTTGTACTTTAGTTGGCATTACTTGAAGAGGGAGGGTATCGTGCTCTATAACTATAACTATGTTTTACAAGTTATAATGTCATGGATAGTTATATCATGGAAATTGCGGTACAAAAATTATTGGCAAGCATATCCCAACTTATATCCCTTTCCTCATAAAAATAATTCACATATTGATGATTGAAATAAGTTCAATATTATCTATCTTCTTATTTCTATAAGGGTTTCGTCTGTTACGTCCCTTTTTCTCTCGAACTACTGAACCGATTTTTAAGATTGAGGTGTCATTTTAAAGCTTAGGATATACCGCAGTGACGAATCGTAATTAAAAAGGTCATATTGTTTCGGGCTTCGCCCCCCTCGCCTTTGATTTATTTCTAGAGGGCGCTTTAAAATGTTGACCAACTTTTATTGCAAGTTCTTTAATGTGAATTGTAATTTATCAGCTGATTAACTTCAGATGAATTTTAAAAGCCAGATAGTAAACAAAAATAGATTTCTGTCACTTCATAATCAACATTCACGATCTTTAGATGAGTTTCACTAGCATACAGAATCATAAAATGCGCAATTTGCGCACGGGCCACCTCGTTTCACCTAATCTAGGAGTCAGTCTGGATCAGACAAAAGTCAGTTGGCCTTGGGTCAAACGACAAACAACCAATGTAGTAAACCTAGTTTTGCATTGTGGTTTGGAATGTGATCATTTTCTTGTATGTTACCATGTGTTCATAAATATTTGTAAATAAGACTCATAACCAAAATTAACAATATTAATTATTTAATCTTCATTCTGGAAATATGGAAGGTCAAAATCAGACGTGTAATTTAGTTAAACCCCCTTGGACGGCTTTTGAAAAACAGTATGAGTCTTTTCGGCACAGTCAGTGTGAGAACAGTAATGACTTATATGAAGCCATCAAGCAGAGAATGCAAGATTCTTCTCTAGCAAGTTTCATCTTCCATCTCAACAAAGCCCAAGAGCAAGATACATACATTCAACAAGACAAACTGGATAGATACTTATTTGATATTGGAAAGGGCCTTGTAAATATAAAAAAGATGGAAAGGTTGAATGATTTTTGTGAAGACTTACTACGATCAATTGATATATACCTAAGGAATAGCAATACAGGGAAATTGACCGTAAAGAAAGTTTTGAAGAATTTGAATGTTCTTCGACTCATTGGTTCTAAGGTAGGAAACATATTTAAAACAGTAAGGTAAAAAAACACCTTTGGACAGTTCGTCTGAGACTTCTACAGAGCCGATTTACATGGAGGTTGTACCAAAACAAACCTATATTAGTTGTTTTGATCCTATATTAGCAGGTTTTAATTGTATTTTGAAAATATTTATGTTAAATTGGTCAAAAATTAAAATAAACTTTTCTTTTAGAAATTTATCATGGGGAAAAAGTAAACTTTTTTATTCCTATAGACAGTTGGTCTGAGACACTGGACCGATTTACATGCAGTTTACCAAATAAACGCTAAACTTGCCTAATTTATTTGGGCCAAACAACTTATTGTGTTAATAAGTTTTGATTGTCAAATTTTTTAAATCAATTCATTATGTAAAGCAGCTTATTAATTGGAAGAAAATAGCAATTTAAAAAAGTACACCTTTTACACGACTCACCATCACAGGAGCTGTATCCGTCGAGTATCAATGGGTAGGGCAACAACTCGTTTTATAAGACTTTAGGCATGATGGATGGCAAGGCAGGGGTTTTATATAAATTTCCTAATACCGAAAAATTCCAGCTTGGGGATGAGCTACAAGATTTAGAACACCCCTCAGTTACATTTTACATTTTCAATGCTTTATTATAAAGAAGTTATGTTTACATACAGTGTCAATCCCTCCTAGCCCTGCATAAGGAAAAAAAGAGTTGTTATTAAAAAAATGTTATTATTATTATTAATAATTATGGAAAGAATGTCTTGATTCCTAATTGAAATTAATATCTTCTAAAGTAATTCATCGTGTTGTGCATTTTCTGACGGCTTATTTTTTATTTTATTTATTTATTTGTAATTTCTACCAGAATATTAATTAACAGGCTTATAAAACCTTTAACTTTTTACTAATTAGCTACTTATGTATTGTATTAAAGATAATAGTAATAATAAATTTATTTGTCGTAAGGATACATATCATTGACAAAGTCATACTTGCAGTGAAATAAACCAAGTCACAAAAGTACAAAGCATTAGTACAATACAAGAGACAGAATTAAAACTTAAATAGGGTGATTAATACTAATAAATAGTAAATAACAAGTTTGGTTGAGATTGAGATTTGACTATGCACTGAGTCCCACTTATAACTAGTTAAATCATATTAAAACACATCAGTTTTTTAAAAGTTTAAGACAGTACAAACTTAACAAAAATAAAATATGTACCTACAAAATTAACAATCAAGATACTTTATTTTACAACTAGTTAGATACATTATTTGACCTATGTTAAAAACTTACATTTTAGGTAAAAAAACTCGTCAAGGGTATAGAATGGCGATTTTAATAACCAGTTGTAAAATTTCTGTTTAAAACTTTTAACATCATACTTTCGAATAATTTAACTTATGTACTGTAATTCAAAACGCTGACTAAGATTAAAGCCAGAATGGATTACAAAAATGCTATTGTCAACAATTGCATATTTTTTTTTCATTGGTTACTGTTAAACGGACTATTGTTGTCCAAACATTTGCCACTAACTTTTCCTGAAAAACAAAAAATCAACAGATTTTCTAATAATTTCTATAATTTATATTTGGATGTCAAAGGAATTTAATTTGGATGTCAACATCAAAAAAAAAAAAAAAAGCTGCGACTGGGGTATTTATAAATTTACTAATTATTTTTATGTATTAAAGCCAGTGATATTTTAGTTACCGAAGTGACAATTGAAAGCTTTTGTGAAAGTGGTCTAAGCCCCTCAAAGTGTGTGGGAATCCCTGGGATCGAACACCTGACCTCTCGAACTGAAGTCCAAAACAAAACTCTAACCATTAGGACACCTCCTATTTCACACCTTGTATTTCAGATAGCAAGCATGGACGGCTCTCTCAGCAGACTAGAGGACCTAGATGTTCTGGTGTTGGCTGGTAACTGCCTTTCCTCGTGTCCCGGAGGTAGTCTGCCCTGTGGGCTGGTTGTTCTTGAGCTCTGCTGCAACTTTTTGGAAAACATTAGCACACTGTACACCTTAATTACACATTAACCCACCCCCCCACCTCCTCTACCTGGGACTGGCCAGAAACAAACTCTCTTGCGGTAAATATTTACAGCCTGTAACTCTTATTGTTGCTTGCATAGCTGGAATAAGGATAAAAATTTGAATTGAATTTAAATAATGTTGTGGGATTTTAATGTGTACTCATCTACGGTACGGCTCAATGGGTCTCTGTCCCAGCCCCCTAGTTGGTTAAATTGCTCGATTTCAAGCAACACGTGTCCTAGTTCTAGTAATTATGCTTAAATTCTACGTATACCATAATAGTAATTGTTGCCCTATTCTGGGAAGACTAGAGGTGAAAAACAATTACAGTTTTCATTGATATAAGTATAAAATAAGGGATCCAAGCTGAGTGGTACAATTTCTCAGCGGTACCCTACTTCAGCACTATTCTTTGATTATTTTTGTGATTTGTAGTGGAGGGGGGAAGGAAAGGGATGAGAGGGGTATTGCAAGAAGCAGGTTCGCCAAATGAAATTAGTTGCAAACCCAAAATTCCAAAATATTTGATTACATTATTAAATAGAACTTAAACAAAAAAATTAATTTGCAATCGTTAAAATTTTTGTAGATGTGCTCAGCCCCTTGAACAAGTTCCAGTTTCTGTACCACCTGGACTTGGCGCAAAACAATATAGAGTACCTGTGCGAAGTGGTATCTGCATGTTCTACGCTAGAGAATCTGTCCTCTCTATTGCTGATCGGTAACCCCTGCTCAGTTAGTAATGTTTGTAGGTATAAAATATTGTACAATAAGCTTTACCACTGATTAAAATATTGTTAAAGTAACATATCATAATCAATCTAAGAGCCAAAATGTTATATGTCTTTGTTCTTTGACAACTGAGTTAAAAATATTTTATATAAAAGGTTAAATTACCTGGTTAGTCCGCCGTTTGACCCAACTTGTCCTCACTTTGGATGGTGCGTTTCGGAGGTTAAAATGCCATCTTCAGATCCAAGAACTTAAAAATCTTGCCTATAATAAAAATTTTAAATGATTTCTATTAATTAAGACATAAAGTTCATCCTTCGGTATATTTCACTTTTCAAGTGCTCTTTCTATATTAAATTATGGTATGTTTTTAGCTAACTTATATCACCAAGTGAGTTAATTATGCCTAATACAATTAAAAACTAGTTATAAATTCAAATCTGTGTAATAATTTTGTATTTATTAATGAAGAGAATTTGGCATCAACCAGTATCAACCAGGAGTGATGATATGCTGTGAATGATCCAATATTATGAACATATAAGTTATGAATCATTTTTTCGTATCATAAGTTATTTATCTGAAAAAGTAAATAATCTGGAATAGTTCCAAAAAATAGCTGTACCTTGCCAAGAAAGGGCTGAGGCCTGTCTTGCTTAGGTAGAAAAAATAATCCCCCTTATAAAAATATCATTAATCTATAATACTAATTTTTACTTACAGTACCAACGTATATTTTTACATTCCTACAATTCTAAAACTATGCCAGAGAAAAAGAGAAAGTTCAAAATTGTTTGACACAATTGACAAAAATGGCAATAGGCTTCTCCCCCCCCCCCCACGCCTTCCCCAAGTTTAGTATTGACATTGTTCAAACATTTTAAAATATGGAATTAAACTTGATACTAATCCATAATTATTTAATACTGTTAAGGTTTTTTTTTGCAATTGGAACTCCTCCTACAAGTTTAAACTGATTTTTTAGTTTTTGGTGTCGTAATTGACCAGGGCTTGACCGATAATTGTTTTTATGTTGAAATTTTATGAGAATCGGACTTAAAATAAAAGAACACTGTCAATTAATGAGATATTTAATTCCCTTTGTGACATTCTATAATAAATAAATAAATAAATAAATAAATCTTTATTGTCGTAAGAATACAAATGATCATTGACAATGTCATAATTACAGTGTGGCTGCACAGTCAAAATGCCTTAGCTCTAAAGAAGAATGTCTAAAATGTATAATATAAAATATTTGTTATAAAATATACATATATCTTTAAAATTGAATATTTTCAAAATTAAAGAATTCTTCCAGTCTATAAAAAGGGTGACCCAATAACCAATTATATAATTTTTGTTTAAAAACCTTGAAGGAATAATTTTTAGCAGAACCTCCCAAAACATTGTATACTTTCGCAGATATTACAATGTGGCTGTTGGAAGTTTTGCTTAAACGATGAGGTTCCAATAAAGCATTATGTTTTTTACGTGTATTGTAGCTGTGATTGCTGAACTTTAAGTAGTCTTGGTTTTTTAAAATGTTTATCATAACATCAAATATGTAGAGATTTATTACTGTTTGGACTTCCCATTCTTTAAAGAGGGGTTTGCAGTGTTCTTCTGGATCTGATCTGCTCATAGTCTGTAACGCCTTTTTTTGCAGCTTTAAAATGTTTTCAATTTTACTAGACCCTCCCCAAAAAAGTAAACCATAACGAAAGAATTGATGATTGAAAATTAAAAATTGATTGAAGAAAAAATGAATATAACAATTAGGTTGAGCATCTGTCAATATACATCTGTTATACACAGCTGATTGGGCAATTACTGAAAAAACAATGGTTGGGTTCAGAGTTCACGTTCATCCACCGCAACCGGGATTCGGTGGATTTATTTTGCGGTTAGCAAGAAAGGCACGTGAACGTCAACAATAAAAATCCCGGTGGGTTCATAAGACGGCAGCAAAATGACGTCACTGGGATCCACCGGGATTCATCACGTGACCGTTGGGATCTGTCACGTGATGATCTAAATCCCGGTTGCAGTGGAAGCGGTGGATGAACGTGAACGTGAACAATATTTTATTGCTTATAAAAACATCAATTTGGATTTTTTATTAAACAATGGCAGATACACTAAGTAACAAATTGAATTTGAAGAGTTTAAACAGTTAAAAGTATATGTATAAAGTTTTACTTTTTCAAAACTCAAACTAAATTGCTTGATTTTGAGCAACATACACACTAGTAATTAGCAAAAGCACTTCATTCTAAATTAATACAATACTGTTTTTACAAATTATTGTCAACAAAACTTGCACAACAATTATTCAACCTTTGCCACAGTAAGAAAAGGAAACGGTAAGAAAAATAATCACTCCGGCTCAGAGGCACTCATCACCATCGCCCTTGGGGGGTGGTTGTCTCCTCCTATTGGGGTCATTGTTTCCTCCGATTGGGGGCGGTTGTATTCTCCAATTGGGGGGCGGTTGTCCGAATGCAATGTATGGCCCTCAGGCTGCGTCGTCCTAGGTAGTCACCTCTAATTCTACCATTATGGAAGAGCCAGCGCTACAAAGAAATAAATTATTATCATTAGTATTCAACCAACAGTTATACGTTTCTCAGGATTAAAATAATCCTTGAAGTTGACTATTTTTTACAAAATTGCACAAATTGATATAGAGCAGTGCCATCAGTTGTCATGTTTTGTCAAAGATATGGTGACTTACTTTACTGTGTACTTCATTCCAGATGTCACCAAATTATTCTACATTCATACAACACAATTTGCAAAGATTGATATATTTGGATGGGGAGAGACTGAAGAGAGAAGAGAATGGTGCGAAACATGAATTACAAATAGAACAATTGTTTTTTGGTTCTTTACAAGTAAATTTGTTTCGTATAATGGGTTTGCCACAACCCGCAAATCAAAAGATCAACAAAAAGGTATTTAAAAAATTATTATAAAACCCAAGACTAAAAATGGGACAAAAATTAAGCCTTAATTTTAACAAAATGAGCTTTTATATTGACTTGTTATATTTTTTTATTTGGACTCTGACAAAAGGTTATACTCCATGCTTAGTTGCTACATAATTTTAATATTATTTATCAATTTCTTGGACATTTGATTAAAATACAAAATACTATGATGAGCACACTATCTGTACGTCAGGTTTTTTTTTTATCCGACTTATCAGGAGTCTAGAACTTTTGATCATGAGTCTAGAACTTTTGTTGTTGTTGACCCTTTGTGTAAGGATTAGACAAGTCAATTAACATTATTACACATTATTTACAATAAATAAAGTATTTTTATTTTTTTAGAACCCTTTTATTAACTTTAGTATTATTGAGAAATATCAATATTATGCCTAATTAAAACACTATCAATGAAAAGTATGGAGTTATTTGGGGTGGTTATTTAAACCATTTTATGTTTTATTTCTATATTTATAACTGCATGCCAAATATTTAATGTGATTCTCAGTTTTGTATTATATTTTCTGTAACTCTTCTAATACACTGCTCTGTTATGTGTCGTAATATTGGAAAGAATATGAAGGGAAATGAACAGGGCCGATTTTGTAAATGGGCCCGGTGGGCCCGGGCCCAGGGGCGCAAGGGCCAAGGCGCGCAAGGGCCAAGGGGCGCAAGAGCCCAAAGGCTTTCTTAGGTTTGTTGGGAGCGAGACAAAGAAAATATTTTACAATTTATCAAGCAGATTTTGAATTTGACGCCATAACCACGGGGCTTCGTACTCCTAACAGTAATAATGATAAATGTTTTGCGATCAGTAGAGGTCGCAGTATACAGCGCGTACTGTACTGTGTAGCACACAAGTGCGGGAAGGCAATGTGGCAGGAACACCCGTCCTCCCAAACGGCGCGCCAACGACATACAATAAAAATGGTTCTGTCTTTGTTTCATTTTGTTGTTATGTTGTGAATGCGCGTCTCAAATCGTCAAATGCCTATTGCATTGGGTTTGTTTATTTGGTGATTCATATCCTCGGGAGAGAAGTGGGGAGGGGTGGAAGGGGGGGGGGCGCAAACATTTCTCGGGCCCATAGCGCGTCACATACAAACCGCGGGCCTGGAAATGAATACACTGCATTGGACACCGGCTAGAAACAAGATGTGATGAGCTATGATATATAGACCTATGTGCAATTTTCTTTGATAGAAAATGAACAATCTTCGATTGCTTGAAAATATATTGGGAAGATTACAAATAGAACGCTACACAGACACTCTGTCCCTAAGGACCCTATTTAGGACAGTATTTAGTTTTAATTACAGTAACTTTATAAAAAAATTCTTATTTTTACGATGTGAATCTGTTTCTTTCCTTTTGAAAATAGTTAAACTATTTGTTGCTGTTGAGACTATGAGTAGTTAACAAGCATTTGGAGTTGTGTCTATCGATACTCCTAGTAACATTCAGTTTTATTTATTTTTCAGAAAGTCATTCATTCTTATAGACTAGAAATGGAAAGTCCTCTTTTACAACAATTTTTACCCAAAAGAGAAAAAAGTTTTATAATAGATGAATCATTAGTCCAATATGATGGTGAGGTAAACGAATCTAACAAGAAAGACAATAAAAAGAAAAAGGATAACAAAGAAGATAATCTAAAATCTGATGTAACGAAAGAAAAGAAATATAATTCATCAGGAGAGGTAAAAAGTAAGGGAGGTAAGAAAAAAGATAGCAAAGATGATAATGTGAAATCTGATAAAACAAAGGAAAAAAGTAAATCATCTGGTGAAATAAAAAGTACGGAGAAGAAAACATTGAAAGGCAAAAATGAAAAAGAGAAGAAAAAAGGGAATAAAGACGAAAAGGAAAAGCTATCTTCAGAGGAGGATCAGGAAGCTCAGATGTATGAACAAGAACTGAAATTATTAGACCAAATAAGTAAATCAGATTGTTTTAAATCTGAAAGAAAAAGCTGGGGTAAAATAATAGAATTTGATGAGCCAACTATAGAAGTTTCTAATTGTGATTTATGGTCTTTAAGAAATGTCTTCAGAACTGGTTTAACTTTAAGAATAGTTCATTTAAAGGTTTGAACATTAAAAACTATATTATGTAATTTTCAAGTATAAGTATCAAGTATAAGTATCTAAGTAAACTTATAAAACTTACAAACTTATAAAAGATATAAGGCTTGAGTCTATCAATAAACTATTGGAGCATGGTGATTTTAAGAGCAATAATTTTGACGAACAAGTTGTATGGTATTATTAAGACTACAATAAAATCAAAAGGCTCAATAATATATTAGGAAGAACAGTTCAATGGTTTGTATATTAATAGTTAAGATCGTAAAGTAGTTCTTTCATGTTTGAGCTAAACAGGTATTTTTAGCGAAAGCGAGAAAGACACTTTACACTTAAAATACATACAAAATTTTTCCTGCTACTGCAGTTTTAATTTCCCAAACGATAATTTAATCAAAGTTACTCACCTCCATTGAACCTGAATGGACGAGCGGAAAGGAGCTCTGTAGCGCGCCGTGTAACAATGCAATCAGCTGGAGAGCATTAAAGACTTTCAAAGACTTTATCGCTTGCTCCTCAGTTAACAGCTGCTTTGCGATTGGTTTTTGGTGCGTAAACTAAGGGTACGAACAGAACGAGTGGGTCGCGGTGGAGGTGTACGTCGCGGTCGCGGTCGCCGTAACATCCATGTAAATCAAACACATTGTAGTTAACGAGGCCTTGCATAACGAGTAAGTCGCGGTGGAGGTGACTCGCGATGCCATCCAGGAGGTTTACAGCGATGCTTTTAAAAATCAAAATCATTTGATTTACATGGATGCTTACCTCGCGGTTTACCTGGATGCTTCGTTGTGATTGGTTCGTTTGGGAGGTGATGTTGTTCGCGTCCGCAGCATTCCATCAAAGCTGCACGTACTCCTTGGGATGTGCTAAACGAACAACAAATTTTGGCAGCTGAACTATTACGCAAGTGATCTCTCAGCTATGCCAGCTGTCAGACCAAATCCTAAACGGCCCGATCCCGGGCCACTATTAAATGTACTGACGCAGGTGCTTTGAACTGCAGAACATATTTTATTTATTTTATTATTATTTAAGATGGTAGCTGGCTATGATAGCCATACGATACATATACATATTGGTTTGTTTAAAGTCGAGCGTCCCCCGTCGCGTACGCCTGAACCTTTCCCACCCCTCAAGGTAACCACAAACCAGTTATTACTTTGTGATTCTCTGTTAACTTAATTGTTATACAGTACTTAATTTAATTTTCAATTCTCCATCCTGTAATAGTAATAGCAACCCAAAATACATGTAAATACGAGGTATGCCACAAGTGTAACTCTTAATTAGATTTAAGGTTAAAATAGTTTTATTTGACATCAAAATTAAATCAATTTTAATTTATTAATTTAAGGCCCTTTCTTTTAATTATTGTACTGGTAGTCAACACAATATGTAATTATTGTACATTACTAAGGAAAAAAATCTGTTCTTACATATTGAATATTTACAATAGTTTTATCAAAGTTGTACCTCTTATTAGATATCAACAAAATGTATAACATCTACGTATAACAAAGTAAATATCGCCATTCCTGTAGTGTTAATCGCAAGTTATGACGCTCTAAGGTACTTATACTTTTTTTCAAAATATAGGATTATTTATTTTATTTAATAAGCACGCTACACACATCCTCCAATGGTCTGAGCTGCACTGACAGCGCGGGTGACCTCCTCACTATGTGCGGTCAACATCGACCGCGACCTAACTTGTGGCATCGACCCCGCGACCTACACCTCCACCTCGACCCACTCGTTCTGTTCGTACCCTAACACTTTATGTGCGGTTGTAGAAAAAAGCTATTTATATTATGGTTTTTAATTCTTTAAGTGTAGGTAATATACTAATATATAAAAGATAATGCCTAGTCTGTTGAGAAACTATTATTTAAATCGCTCGTAGGTGGCTTTAAGAGGAATTTTGATCACCAAGTTGCATGGTTTTGTAAAGACTATAACCATTGACTCTACATACTAAAGTATGTATGTAAGTTTGTATGTAAAGTCTATGCTATAACCCAATTAAGAGGTTTAATAATCTATCTATATATATAATACGTGATGCCCCTTTGTTGTTAACACTACTCCTTCCTTATTTCTGGGCCAATTTTAAAGTTTGAGGTGTCAAAAGAATGGTCTCAATTCGTAGTTTTGCAATAAGGTTTTAGATTTTTGATATTTTAATTCTGGAGGTCACTGGAAGCCCTCAAAGTTAATTTTTTGTCCATAAGATTAACATGGGGAACAATTTATTTTGAATTGCTAAATAACACAGCTGTTGATAGTTAAACAAACAAACACATAACATATTATGTTAAAAGCTGAATAGAAGCAAGGAATCTAGAACAAATAAAGACAAATAATTTCTTTATTTATTTTAGATTCCTTGAATAGAAGCAAACAAGCAAATTGAACTGGTACTGAAATATCAACACAATTTCATACTTTAATACGAGGAGTGTCTAATCTGAGGCTTTAACCTTTTCTCAAAATGTAGCAGGTATATTTTGCTTGAAAGTTTTATTCACGCATATTTGGGCACAAAATAATTTTTGTAACTAAAACCTGGAAAAATTTATTTTTGTTTCCGAAAACAATTTTTAAAATTGAAATTTTTGACATGGGTCTTATTGGTTGTCAGAGTGGTATTGAAAGAATAATGACAGGTAACAAATACTAAAATAGAACACTAAATTCGTGTGCATGGGTTTTCAAACTGCTGTAAACTATAAGGAAAAGGGATAGTTGGTTGTAAGTGTAATAACCTTTTAGCGAATTTCCCCATAGGGAATACGCTATTAAGGTAGTAGTCACGGTAAGACCTAAGCCCGGGACCATGATACTTTTTCGTTTTGAGGTCCCTAAAAGCCAAAAACACCGTTCGTTCGAGATGATATATATATATATATATGTGTGTGTGTGTGTGTGTGTGTGTGTGTGTCCGTGAACACGATAACTTTTGAACGGAACCTCCGATTTTGATGAAATTTGGTACAGGGGTGTAAGCCAGCATCTACTGTACTAGGTTGAGTTCGCGAACCAGAATGATCGGACCATTGGAACGGGGTTTTATGTGGTTTCAAAAGGGTTAAAAATGGGTTTTTGGCATTTTTCGACCTTAATTTTTAAAATTCAACAATTTTAACTGAAACCATTTAAAAGAGCTTAAAAAAACAAACAATTTGGTATTTTGAATTTTTATCTTAGCATAACTGGTTACGGGGAAAATCCAAAAATGTGTTTTCCATGTTATTCTTATGGGAAATCAAGAAAAGCCTATATCTTGCTTATTTATTAATAAAAAAACATAAGCTTATTGGGTGAAAATATTCATACAAAAGGACCTTTAGGAAGAAAATACTTGTTAAAACTGTTAATTGGAACTAATTCTACTAAAAAATATCACAGTTATGGAGCAAGAATGTCCAAAGAAGGTGTAATGATTGGTAATAGCAAATTAGATGTCGATGAACATGATAATATTCGCGTAGGTGATCAAATATATAAGGGAACAAGGGGACTATTTGAATTATTATTTCAAAATAAACCTTTAAAAGCATTGGTAAAAAATGATGATTTGGAAGTGTATAGCAAAATTTTGGAACAAAATAATGCATATAGAAGAAATTATTTACCTGAAGCACCCATATATAGAAATAAATCTGTAAAATATAAAGATTTTGTTTCCAAATTAATACCGATTATAAGAAGAAAACCTGTAAAAAGAAGATTAGTAGCATCCACTTTAGATTTAATTGACATAACTTAATCAAATTTGGTATGTACATTATCTAGATAAGGTTTAACTTATACTTGCTTACAAAACCCATATGGCGGCAAACCTACATACTCACCCCCATGGGGTTTATGGGGAAAATAAACAGAACACCATAACCTTATAAAATTTGGTATGTACAATCACTAGGTAGGATTCAACTTATATGTACCAACTAAACCCATATTATGGCGGCAAACCTACATACTCTCATCCCCATGGATTTTATGGGGACATAGAAAATATACCAAAATTCCATCGGAAATTCGCTGAGTACGCAGGTCTGCTGCGACGGGGGTATTTTATTTACTATTATAGTATAAACATGTTTTATGTAGAATGCTACACATATTTAAAAAAACCTGTGTAAAAGGCAACATTTAAAAGTTTTTTACCTCCAGTAGCCTATAGAAAACAAGCTTATTACAAAAATGGTTTTTAGAAAGAAAAATGTTGACCAAAATAAAAATGCCACTAAAAACAAAATGGACCACACCAACAAAGATGTAGATTCTCTTAATTTATGTGATTTCTTTTTTTTAATTTTGCAATGTCATGGAAAGTTAAGTTAAAGAGGATTCAGGCATAAATAGTAATTTGGACTCATACACTATGTCATTGACTACCTCATACAGTAGTACTACAAAAACAGCCGCAGTGAGTGCTGCATAACTCATGCAGTACCAGGGAGTAATGAAATGTTAATTTTTATTCTATTGTCATTTACGTTTTATGTTTGATGAACTATGTGGATCCAACATCTGTGAATTTGTTCTAAATTTTATAGGAGGGTTTAGTTAGACAAAGGCCCTAAGACATATCGGCAAAAGAACAACTACGTAATCTTAGCTAATTTAGACCTAAAAGAACAAGCACCACGCCTCAGCACTATCACATTGGGAAGTTGGAGAATTGGTAATGAAGATCGATCTGATTTTCCAATAGTGAAATTTATTTTCAAAGTATTACCATGGAGCAAAGTTTGATCACCAGGTACCCTAATAAATGCAGCGCATTGCGCTGCACAGGTCCCCTAGTATGGTATATTAAAAGACAACCATGTAGGGACTAAGAATAAAAACCCATAAAAACTGTTTCCGAAATTCTTTTACCTAGATTATGTTAGCAATAACTTCTTACATAATTTTATCAATTCATAACATTAAACAATGCTTTATGTTTCTTAGGTACTGCCACCTGACCTGAAGTCCAGAGGTAACCAAAAGAAACAAGAAATTAAAGCTACTTTAAATGAAAATAACAAAAGTGAAGAGGTGAGCTTTAAGTATTTCTGTTTAGTAGTGAGTCAGTCCAGTGACAGGCTATAGCTAATATTAAATCAAGGCTTATAGCTTATTATCACTTTAAATACGGTACTTCAAAAAGATATTGATTGATCCATCCAGAGTTAATTGTTTAACACAGTTCAATTAAATACTTGTTTAAAGGTTGACAGTTAAAATCATCATTTAGCTTTGTCCTTTTAACTGGGTGTTTTCTTCCAAATTTTCTTTACGTATTGTACCGAATACTTCTCAACCATCTATCTACATATATCAAAAATGCAAGCATGATTCTTTTCTCCTTTATCCTTAGGAGGTCTGCATTGTAGGAGAAATCCACGCATACCATTAGATAGGTTGTGTTCTGTAGATGAGTAAAATCTTAATATAATTCACATCCGCCACCGGGTATATGCCCCACAAGGCTTCCGAATTTCCAATGTTAACACGTTGGCTACCGACGGTAGGAAATTCGGGTCGCCGGGACTTCAAAGCAGACCTATCCTAGTACTCGATCTCTCACCACAGACCGAGTCATTGTGACTAACACTAACCCAGAGACCAAAAATTTTAATTCGCTATTTCAATATAATTTGATGTGTAACATATATATTTGCTCATAAAAGTTGGGAAATAAATTTATTTCAGTACTCTTTTAGCATTTTTATTGCGTCACATATGTGTGATGTTGGTCTATAGTAATATTTTGTATTATGTTTGTTTGCTATAGACCGACTGTCTCACATATGTGTCATGAGTCGGATGACTGGGAAATGAATGAAAATAGTTTTACTACACTAAAAAATACTAAAATATACAGGACAATGTGTCACGCAATAAAAACCGCCATCTGGAATGTTTAGTAAACAAACACTAATGGCAGCATGTGAGCAGACCATATGGCCAACTTTGAAAATCTGTAAAAAATCAAATTGAGGTCCTACCCAGAGACCAAGCGACACACATGTGTGTCACACATTCCTATAGACCGATAAACAGGTTTTAGGTCGATTCAGTGGACCAAATGGGTGTGGCGAGTCATTTAACTGAACCGTGACTGCGTCCCATATATGTGTCGTCGGTACACTGGATTTGACCTGAGCGTCCCATGTATGTGTCGTCGGTAGACTGGAAACACCTTGAGCGACACATATATGTGACGCTGGTCTATATTTAAGGTTTTCTTTTAACATTACGTCACATATGTGTGACGTTTGGTAGCCAACGTGTCAATCTTATGGAAAAGGTGTAATTGGTAAAATCTTTATAGGCTACAGTTGTCGT
Source organism: Neoaliturus tenellus (assembly GCA_030545055.2). Classification (NCBI taxonomy): domain Eukaryota; kingdom Metazoa; phylum Arthropoda; class Insecta; order Hemiptera; family Cicadellidae; genus Neoaliturus; species Neoaliturus tenellus. The sequence continues at coordinate 122,870,063 of CM061536.1, forward strand.
AGTAAAAAATGCTTTAGATGATAGCAAATCAGGAAGAACAGATGTTTCATATTGAGGAATTTTCCTTGTAGTAAGAAATAAAATTCTGTCTTTCGACCGCATATTAATTTTGAACGGGGTATAGAGATGGCCATTTTGAAATTAAACCAAAATGTCACTTGATCTGGATGATACAATTAGTTTATAAATATTTTATAACTATATTTGATAAACTAGAGAATTATTACTAAAACCTTTCAATTGCCAATGATTTATATCTGTATATTTCAGGATGTTAATAAAGAAATATTAGTATCAAAGTCAACTATTGCTCAGATTAAAGTACCTTTGCAAGATATTATATGGAATACAAAATACCTAGAATATTCCTGGACTATCAAAAACCCATTTACAGTTGAAGCAACCAAGGACTTGAAGGTAAAAACTGTTGAGTTTTGTGATTTTCTATTTTTGAAAAGTGATCAAATTAAACACAGTATCATCCTCCTACTTAATAACCCATGAGTGAAAATTAAAAATTTGTAAATGTGTCCATTTTCAAGAACTTTTAAACATTGTGTAAGATATTTACCTTAAATTGCCTAAGATCTTGAGTTGTTGATGTCTCTCCTATGCACATTTCACTGCAGGTGCGGCATCTTCAGGGAGATTTCACTTAAATTACATTATAATACTAAAACACTATATACAAAATTTACAGGGTTCTACTTATTTATTTAAGAGTTAATTCACAACACTCGCAGACTGCGCGGCGCGTGCAACAACGGCGACGGCTTGGTGGTGGCGGTGCGTGCGAGACATTCCAGTACCGGCGCGGGCGGCGAAGACAGAGGCGGACCACGTTTCTTTGTCGGCTTCATCAGCTACACTGTTTGGAGACCGAGATAGTGTGGAGGATGTGTGTTTTGAACGAAAGGTGTTTTTGGCTTCTGGGTACCTCAAAACAAAAAAGTAATATGGTCCTGGACCTAGGTTTCACCATGAGTACTATCCTAATAGCGTATTCCCTTATATCATAGGGAAATTCGCTTAAAAAACTTGATATTATTATGTATGTCAGTCTTAACATAACAATAAAACAGATTGGTTTTGGGAATATCAGTCAACAGAAAAAATTTTAACCAGATTTTTTACTCATGCGTTATCTTTTGTTTCAGGATCTCCACTTTGTGGTTAAGAAGAAGAAAGAACGTAAGTTACCATGACAAAAATATTGTTCTTTAAAATTTGTAACCATAAATTAATTGTTTACAGTGGACTAACATTTTCACCATTAAGTACTGGAGCATTTTTTTTTCTTTCTTTTTGTCCCATTATTTTAACACATTTCTGTGATTTGTTTCGTCTTGCCATCAAGACCATTAGAAATGTGAATGACTCAACTTCAAGTTCAAGATTTGGAAATATTTATAGTTGTCAATCATTTTTTTATGGAAAAAAATGACAAATGATTTACAGCTATTTTTTATGTACATATATTATGATCATATATTATTATGTACATATATTTATGATCATATATTTAAGAGAATTGCTGCAAACAGACTTCAAATAAGCTTATCTCAAATGTAAAAAATTAAATGGGTAGGACTGTTAACTTTACAGCCTCTCTTTTGAATCTTTATATAATTATATAATTAGATACATCTCTACAATTATTATAGTGGATCACCAATTACCCAAAAAAGTCATATTAATATAAAATTTATTCATGAAAAGCTATTTACGAGCTGAGGAGTAAAAACTGATTCTTTTTTAAAGCAAAAACCAAAAAAGGCGGAACTGAAGACGTATCAACAGAGTTCACAGTGCCCTCAGCTTTGACATGTCACATTGGCATCGGGGTGATGCGGAAAGTAGCGGAAAAAGTGCCAGATATTTATCAACATAACAAGACTATTTAAATTGATATTAATTTCATAATACAATCCTTAAGTGATCCATGGTGCTAATCATCACGATATTCATATAAAAATAAAGCCTTCAATTGTTACCTCTAGATTGTTTCTTTTTCTTTCATTTGTAAAATTTAAGTTACTTACAGAGAAGAAATAACTGAAAGAAAACATGTAAAAGTAGGTAAATAAACAAGTGATTAACCAAAAAATTTATGTAAGCACTTTTGAAAGGAACAGACTGAATGCTCATGGAGTGCTCAACGTACTGTTAGAAGCACAGCCGATGCATACCGGGGCCTACGATAACTTTTTGTAGGCCCCGTGCATACTCCACTGACATAAAATTTCGACCTCTTAAGTATTTCCTTTCTGTGCAAATCAGCAAATGACAAGAAATTAGTTGCATAATGGCTACACTTTATCAATTACTAGCTTTCCCGGCATGCTTTGCAATGCCAACTTGAGAAATATTTTGCCCTTCAGGTGAGCTTGTTCGCTACGCTCAATCGCCGTCATGTTTATCTCGTTTGCTGCTCTCACTCCACGTCAGGTTTAGCTCATTTGCTATGCTCACTCGCCGCAAGTCTATAATATTGTCTAGTTTTTTCTTTACCAATCTTTCCTCAATAATTTGAATGAGAACAGCTGTTTATAAAATTACTGATCCTTTACAAGTTATCATTACGGTATGTTAATACAAAAAATGTTGTTTCCATAATAATAACATGTTAACTTTGATATGAGAACGTCTAGGACATATAATAGCACTTTTGTGGACAATAATGTGAAAATAGTTAGAATTTCCTGTTTTAAGCCTAAAGAATGAAACTAATCAATCTATTTGCAAAAATAGATTGATGATAATATGAATAAAGATATTAATATTTGTTAAGCAATAAACACACGTATTTACAATTTTTCACAAAATTACTGGCTATGGTTTATAAAATTAATTTTAACACAATACATGAAGACAATTAACATAAAACATGATCAAAGAATTGCATTTTATTGCATGTATTGCTATTCTATTTCTATTCTAACATTTAAGGATTTATTTAGGATCATTTGAGACTACAGTACTTGTATAAAAGAAGTATGGTTTAGCAAGAAACTTTTTAGCCTGTCTAGTTTTTTTCATGTGTCTTTTTTAGAAAAAAATATATTAAAAATTAAGTTATATAGCTAGGCAAAATAAACAACTTTTGAAGTTATTACGTTAAACAAGTTATAAAATTCCCCTAAACAACCTGAGAGATGTGCAGCTATCATCACAAATGGCACTGAAACATTTATACACAAACATACTAAAAATGTGAACCAAAACCTTAAACTAAGATACGCTATACCACACTGTCCACTACTGGATTTTCATTGAAATTTGTATACCAGTAGTGTATACAGTGTTTTATTCTTGCATCTATTCATCAAAACTTGCAAATTATTACTCTAAAGTGACCTAAATTTTTCTGTGATTACATATCTATACAATTTATAGACCTATAACTCTTTATAACTTACAAAAATTAAGAATTTCCAAACTCGCCTCCTTATTAGTTTGAATACGAGTGACTCTTCAATCGAAAATTTAAGTAGGCCTAGGCCTCAAATAAAAATACTCTTCATCACTTTAAAATAAAGCATAATTCATAACCTATGTTTAGTGGCAAGAGAAAAATGATCAAAGATTATTTCAACAAAAACATTACGTTTTAGATGAAGAATAAGGTAATTATTACCTTTCAAAGATGAAAGTGTCCACTACTGGCACAGTGTCCACTACTGGTGCAGTTACCTTATGTGGATTCTTATAAACGCGCTCATTGGTAGATCCACTGAATTCTTGTTTGTTTACCTTATTTTACTTACCGCATTAACCCCAACTAGTGCAAATTGCCTAAACGCCTCGTTTTTGCAGCATTGTTTTTTATTTTGTTTTGGTCTATCACTTGACTAATCCCACAAATACCAGTAATGTGTCTTGTCTTGAATTTTTCACGTGATAGGCAAAAGCAGTTTGCGCTGGATGAACGTGAACGAGCTCTTTGTGTTAGCAATCCAGATGTAATTGTTTATATCTATGGACCCAATGAATCTATCTACCCATGCAAACTAACTCCCTGGACAATAAAGTAGGTGTCTGGTTTTCCTAAATAGCCACAGTAAAAAAAATCGGAAGAATGTGGCTGTGTGTGGAATGGGATCCACGTCAAAACCCAAGGTGACTATTATCATTGACTAAGGATACAAAGGATATTTTGTATCCTAAGTCAATGATTATCATTCTATTATGCTTCTTTTTTTTACAGACCTTGGTCAAAACCAGCCTGTCTAAAAAAACTCCTTGCTAAAAAAGCAGACAAGAAACATCCGTCTCGATCGAGGAATAATCCTTGCCTATTGCATGCTATTGCGCATGCGCGAGTAACTTGTTTCGTGGAACTGTTACAAACGCAGCAGGAGCAGTTGCAACGAGTAGTATTCCTCCGTCCCTGATACTGGTCTTGTCTTGTGTGCCTGTGTGCCAGTGCCACTCACTGCTGCTGTTAATGATTGAAACAGGTATTCCTGGCTTCCTGTTCCCTGACATCGCTATCTCTGTGAACGCCCTTTCTCCTGTGTGCTACATGTGCTTACAATTAATTACTCATTTCAGCTCATCTAGTTTAATTGTATTCAGTACTAAGTTACTACAGTAAGTTATTGTAAAAGTAATCATGGTGACCACTCCATAAATTGCAAGGTTAAATTAGAATAGAATGTGTAAAACTGCGTCACAACAAATTTATTATTTCTCTCACAGAGCTATTTTATAATCTTGAAGCCCTTACTCGGCCTATAGGCCTATGCTAATTTTTCACAGCTTATGTAAGTTACAGCATCAAGCACAGTTAGCTTAATAAATTATTGTGACTCCGCTAACTTTAAAAAAAATACTAGTGAAACATAGGTAGGCCCTAAATTTATTACCTATTTTTCCAGATAAAATTAATATACCCCCCGTCGCAGCAGACCTGCATACTCAGCGAATTTCCAAATTAGTAATATTAATTTTGACCAGCTTAACCTGTAAACAAAATTTCATAATAAGGGGCTCATAAATAGGGAAATAAATGTCTATTCTCCTTAAGATAAATATAGGGAAAGAATATGCAGGTATGCTGCCATGGGGGACACTAAAAGTAGGTTTTTAGCATAATAAAATTTATTTAGACCATATGAAGCCATACACTAAGTTTCATCAACATCTGACCATAAATAAATAAACGAGTTTGCCTATTTTCCATATGAATAACATGGGAAAAGAGTATGCAGGTTTGCTGCCATGATAAGCACAAAAACCAAGATTTTTTACCATAAATGGATTAATCTTAACCAAATGAAGCTAAATACCAAGTTTCATCCAAAAATATTGGTTAATAAGTGGAATATTAACTTATTGTTATTCTCCATAAGATTAACATAGGAGCCCAAAAATACAATGTACTGTCTTTAGACTTTTTAATATCTCGGTAACCAATGGAGATAGAGCAAAACTTCAAAATACTAAATTGTGTGTTTTTTTTAAGCTAAATCCAATAGTGAAAATAAAAATTTAAAATTTTTAAAAATTACATATGAAAAATGCAAAAAACCCATTTTTGGGGTACAAAACCCCCCAAAACTACCCCTTCCGGTAGGTCGATATGTCTGATTTACGAACTCATCCGAATAAACGTAGGATTACACATCTCTACCAAATTTGGTGTCGATCGGACCGTTTTTACGAGAGTTATCGTGTCTAGGGACACACATATATATATATATATATATATATATATATATATATATATATATATATATATATATATATATATATATATATATATATATATACATATATACATATATACATATATATATATATATATATAAATTTTAATGACTATTATTTTTGGTCTCTGGGCACCTCAAAACAAAAAAGTAACATGGTCCCGGACTTAGGTCTTACCATGAGACCTACGGTAATAGCTTATTCCCTATGGGAAATTCGCTAATAAATAGCCTAATATACAGTAGAGCAATTTTTGAGGAGAAACCTGATTACATTGAACTCAAACAATTAAAAAATTACCCAGTTATTCAAGAAATCTTTTTGTAAAAGTACTAACAAGTTAAAAATTTATCTAAAAAAATTCTTATTGAAAAGAGTTTTTACCCTCTACCAGATTATAAGTTACTGTTTAATGCCACCACTCTTCACATTTTCACAACCAATATACAAGACAAAGATATGACTGGTCCTATGGCCCAGAGAGGGGTCTCAAAGGACGACGTGGGAAGTAAAAGGTATGTAGTAAAACACAAGATCTCAAGTCATGGGTCAGTATGGTAGTAGAAGGGTAGTCCGTGTAAAAGAAGCGTAAGTTAGAAGAGAAAGCAAGAAACGGTAACAGAGTAATGCTCTTATAGTTGAATTAAAATCAAAAGAGTATTGGGACTCTCGGTGCTTCGGCAGTGCTCGGGTACGTTCGGGACTAGTCGGCTCCTGTAAGTAAACAACTACAGAGTTGTTCAAATGAACGAATCAATCAAGTGAATTGAATGAATCATATGTCATTTTCTAAAAGAGTCATTTGAATCAGCGACCATAGAGAATTCTTTGTTCGCCGATTATTATCGATTGTAAAATGATAACTTTGTTTCGATCGCGATCTGAGAACCAGGCAGATGTTTCATCGGTTTTGTTTACAAGGTTTCATATCCTTTTTATCATACAAAGGTTAGCGTTATTTGATGGATCTCACAAGTACCTACGTATAGGTACTCACAAGTACCTATATAGTTCCTACTTCATACTAACTTATTTATTCTCTATTTTGTTACATAAATATAAAAAAATTAAGATAATTGCTTATAACCTTGTAGAGTTTTTTTTTTTTTTTTTTTTTTAATTTGTCAAGCTATTACATCTATTTTACAATTGTGAATGAGGCTTATTAAAATGGCCAAGAAACTATAAATAGAAATTTAAACCCTCAATTTACGCCTTTAAATTTGACGACACAACAAATGCACGACCCCGACACGGTATTGGTGATGGTGAGCACCTTTGACCATATAGGTTACCACGTTCGCTACCAGCCGCAGCATATATGCGGCATTCAGGCTACTCCCTCAGTCCACCAACAAAATCATGGACCTCCTGTAGACCAGCCCTAGTGGCTGTGTCTTACGCCACAGACTACGAATGGAATCAATATAATCTGTCCACAAGAGTTGCCAACTGGCCAGGAACGTCAGTGATCGTCCTAGCCACAGACCAAGCGCCGCACACACGCGGCGGACAAGACGGACGCAATCGGTTCACAAAATGGAACAATGATGTCTGACGTAGGCCTACGTTGAAGGAATTTGAAAGCTACATTTGAAAAGCGGGGCATTTTACACTTTAGAGTAGTGGGAGGACGGGTCACGTGATGGGAGGGGAGGCGCCACAGTATAGGGGTAAAGCCGAAGGACCCCGACAGAGGTGGTCAGTCATTCGACGTCGTCTTACCTTGGTTGAAGAAACCATTACTATTTATTATTACTACGATTTATTAATAAAGGTTTTATAAATAATTTATATATGAAATATTCTACTTCAACTATTAAAATTAATAATCGACTACCTTACCTGGGTGAAGAAACAATATACCGTAACTAAATTGATTAGCTTTCATCCACTGCCTAATTATTCAATCAGTACATCACATTAGTGAGAAACCAACGTACAAAATCAAACGGTATAATTCATCAATCGTAATTCAATTGTGTTAAGAGATTATAGGCATTTACGTCACGCGAACCCTGTAATTAACCTCTTTTTTAAACTCAGTGTATCCCTGGCAACTTAACTCTTTTTTTACTGTTACGTACAAACTTAAAATTAATTAAATATTCAAGTGACCCAAAACTACGTCACAGGTTATTAACGTCAAATAATCGATGAAATTCGATTTTATCGCATCAAGATGGGTGTAGAAAAACAGCTGTATCATACGGAAAAAAGAATAGGTTCAAAATTCTATTCGGGAAAAAGATCGATTCAAATGAATCAATTCGCTAGATGAGCCGAATTTTCCATTAACAGCTGATTAAAACAGCGGGTTTACCCGAGTGTTGCCGAACACTGCAGAAGCACCGCCAGTCCCAATTCTCTTTTGATTTTAATTCAACAATAGTTGCATCTCTAGAGGAATGCTCCTCGTCGCAACTGTTCCTGATGCGTTTGTAACAGTTCCACGCAACATGTTACTCGCGCATGCGCAATAGGCGAGGATCATTCCTCGATCGAGACGGATGTGACAAGAAAGGAGGAAACACTGGAAACAGTAAATATGGCGACGTTATTTCATAACCTAAACCATTGACTATTGATATACAAGTATTTTATTGATTTTATTGATATACAAGTATTTTTATTTGTGTATTCATAGTCAATGCCTAAACCTACACAACATAACAACCCATCTCAAACTCAGAACTCAGTTCAAGTTCAGTTCGGTAAGTCAAAGAAAGGCACAGGCCTCAGGTCCTAACCTCTTCCAGATAACAACAAACAAAATAACTTTTCATTAATTAAATTTAAATGAGTTTTTTATGTTTATAGCTTATTAGTAATGGTTCTTAAAATCCATATATTGCCGAGGACGGTGTGATATAAATCCGTATAAAATGTTAAATGCATATCAGGTAGCAAAAGGAGATAAAGTGTTGTTATTAGGAGAAGGCAACTTTTCATTTTGTCGAGATTTTATTATTTATAACGAATCTTTACTAGGAGAAGAATTAAGTGCTGTTGAAATAATAGCTACTTGTAGAGAAAATCTAGCCGAAAACCAAACTGAGTTCAAGCAAAATAACATCAGTTTTATTCGGTCAAAAGGTAAGTTTAGTAGCCTATTGGCATAGGTTTTGATAAGTAGTGTAGGTCCTAGGTATAGTTAAATAATACCTAAATAAGTTTAGATGAAAAATACATGAGGCTACTTACTCGGATAACGAAGTTTCGTTAAGTGAGGTTAATGATATGGATGCCGAACCGGAGTATGTTAGCCTACAGTATCAAATTTCTAATTCTGTCATTTAACCCGGGACAACTCGCGCTACCGAAAGTCCCGCGGTCACTCGCGCCGTTAGAGCGCTCCTAACATTTAACAGCATCTTACACTTCAAAGTAATTTCATAATATTTGTTTGGTAGATGAAATAAATAAATCGCTACACATTTAAAATAATATAATAACATATTTATTGTAATTTACAACTTTTTTTTACTCAAAAAGTAAGACTCCGGCAGTTCCGCGATCACTCGCGCCGTTAGAACTATTCTAACATGGAGAGTCACGCGAACGCTCGCGCAGTTAGGCGGGCGCTAACAAGGGTGGAGGTGCGAGCCTTTTCCCCTCTAAAACTAACCTCCCCACCACACTACCCACCCCAAACTGCTGTAGCGGATGCATAGAATACTGAGGAAAGCATTCTTAAAAGCTCAGTCGCAAGAAATCATTATTAAAAAAATTTTCTTCAGAGGAACTGAAAATGTTAGAATCAATCTAATAGCGCGAGTGATCCCGGGTTAAGTTTTAGGTAGGCCTAAATAAATATGATATTTTCATGGAACATTTTAAAATATCATTGTAACTCCTGTGTGTGCCTATCAATATAGGCCTACATAATAACAACAATAAACACGAAACAACGATAAAATAAATGCGTTTTATTATTTTCAAAATGCAGGCAGATAGGAAATAGGGACCTGTTCGTGAAAATTTTTGATTTTGAGTTATTCATATTTTTTAATTCCTAACAACTAGGTACAAGTCCTGCGAGTCTACAATTTTTTTTTTTTTTTTTTTTAGATATAGGACTTAAAATTGTGCGAGAAAAAAGGGCAATTTTGAGGAAAATCGATTTGAATATTCAAATTAGCATAAAGAATTTATTTTTCATATTTAAGAAACGATTTTCCTATCAAAAGAAAGCTCTTAATGTCTTCTTTAATGGGAATGCCTATTTTTGTCTTAAGTCACAGTAGTTTTCTAGAAAATAATGTTTTTATCGAAGCATGTTGTGAAAAGTGATATTTCAGAAAAGGAACCACTTCGCGGTCTTTTGTTATTTCTCCATAATGAATTGCAAAACTGCTGAAAGCGCCTTTTGCCGGCATTTTCTGGTTTTTAGTTATTAAAAGATGTTCTAGGCTATATTTACAATAAACTTGTAGTAACTTAGTTCACCTCGTCGCTGATAGAATTCATCAGAGTGCAGTTTTCAAAGTGTAGCATAGCTTTTAAACTGGTTTTGAAAAGGGACCTGTTCATGGATATGTTAAGTTATTTCTCCATAAACGCGAAGAGGTATCTTTTCTAAAGCTAGACATTGACAAATGTACGGTAATCATTAGTTTGAATGTTTTATTCCATTACAAGTGTTTTGTAATCTATTTCAACCGGTAAAGGACAAAATGGAGTATATTAAAATGCAAACAACCGAAAATCAATATTTTTGACCTCAATAAAACTTTCCATACAGAAATTTTTACGTTGCCGCAAAGAGGTCCCTTTTTCCTTTCTCCCTCACAAATAATGTTTCATTATTAATTTAGATGTTATTTATTTCCAAAAAAGGCTTTGTGAAAAATGGCTGCACATCCGCAAAGCCCGGTGGAACTATTGAATGAAAATTATTGATCGATTCGATTGATATACCGGTCGTATTCAAACGATAAATTATCGTATCTTTTGTAAATATTGATTAGGCCCTATTCGTAACTCAATGTATCATATCGGAGTAAATGAGTAAAGTAAAAGTCTTTATCTAAGATTTTATTTTATTGTAGGCCTAACTAGGTTCATTAAAAATTATAAACAACAAACATGATTAAGCTCAATAAGTTTATAATGTAGGTAATAAAAAAATCTTTAAAACAACATCATATAATATAAAGCAAACATCCCTCTTCTACAGGGATACACTTTTTGTGGCATTTAAAAAATGTAAAAATTTATCTGCTCCCGACATTTTATTTATTTATTTATTTTGAGTGTATCTACGCCAGTGGAATTTTTTAACGTTTTGACAGGGAACGGTCCAAACCCCAGTCTTGTTACTATCTAACATCGACCAGTTGTTAGAAAGCATCATTAATTAATAGCCCAATGACAAATGGCAACTGGGTCCGGAATCGAACCTTTAAAAAGCTACTAATAGACATTTATATTTATAGAGGTATTCAGCTAGGCCTAGTTAGTCGGCTATGTTAGATGATTTGAGTCCTGTTTCCAATGACTTTTTATTGCCCTCCATGACGATTCTATGGTTGGCAGATGTTATTTAATTTTATCAGTAAGTTACCCAATATTTTCATACATGAATTAGGCCTATAGATAGATTCGATTGTACACTTCGATAGTTTCCAGTCGATATATTGATTGAATTGATCGATAATTTTCATTCGATAGTTTTACTGGGCGTCTGCGGAAGTGCAGTCTCAAAAATCCTTTTAAAAGTTTTTCACACTGAAAATACACACTTAATCACTTGGCAAATTAACCGTGGCTACATTGCAGTGGAAGGGTGGTCCTGTCAAAGGCCCATCCTTGTTTTGTGACGACTCTTGTTTTTCATCGCTATAATGCGACTTGTTTTGAAATAGGTAATGTCTTTAAGACATCTTGAGCAAAAAAATACATAGAACCTAACAGCTGCAGAGCCCCGTAAATTAAGGCATTCAAATTCAAATTCATAATTCAAATTCAAATTCTTTATTCAGCCATTCAATCAATTGACAGTAGGCCATGCCATTAAAACTAACTAAAACTAAGGAGAAAAAAATTACAACCAGATACAAATCCTCTTGATTAACAAAAAGCAGTCCATCAAGGGAAATCAAGTTCATAGTCTATGCAATCCATGCAGCACACCACACCATGTACAGGTAAAAAAAAAGAAAAAGAAAATTTAAAAACCACTTGCATATCTCTGGGCCAGTAATTGTTCTGTTAGGCAATATTAGAAAAATCTGCTTCCCAGAATTCTTGTAGGCTATAAAAGGGATTGGCCAGCATCCACTTTTTCAGAATTATCTCAAATGTCCTGGGTGATTGTTGCCTAACTTGCAGAGGTATGGCATTAAACAAACCTTATACCTGAAACAGGAAAACAGTTTAGGGATTTGCTTAATCTATATCTACATCTATATACATTGTGACTTGTTCTTGTTCCATAATCATACACATTACGGTTTAAAATAAGATCAGACTCCTGTTTCTTTACTTCAACTAGGCACTGATAAATGTATACGTTGTACACGGACCTTATGCCACATTGGATAAACAGAGGTTTACAATGCTCAAGATGTGGAGCTCCGCAAAGGATCCTTACAGCTTTTTTTTGCAGGAGCAAAACTTTTTGAGTGGCTGGTGTATGCGCCCATAGCCTTATGCCATACTGAAGGTGAGACCGAAACAAAGCAAAGTAAGCGAGGCGAACAAATTCCTGAGGCATGTCAAACTTAAGGCGTCTAATCAAATAAGTCACTCTACTGAGTTTGATTAGCTGATGAGTTTGATTAGCATCCTTATATAGGCCCTAACAAACAGCCCTAGCTACCGTTAGGTTATCAGCAACCCAAGGACTTAAGCCCTGCTGGCAGTAAGTACCTATTCCCACATCTCTAGTAGCTATCATTGCTCAAATATTCAGCATTAGAAAACATTAAATTATTAGAGACTTACCAAATTTGGACCCCGAATAATCAAGACTGATGATATTTTTTTAAACCCTATTTATTATTTTTGAAACTTTAATAAATTAGGTAAGAATTTTATTTAAAAAGTGTGGGCCTATTTTTTGCAGTTATTACACAGTCTTTAAGAGTTATTTATTGCAGTCTTATGTCACACTTGGTAGAAAAATAACAGAAGTTTTCTTTTTTTTTAAATAGATAAAATAATGAAGAAATACCGTACCTTGAAAAAACATACAGTACCGATAACTGTATTGTGACCTAACGACGTTACTGTACCAGTAGGCCTATTATATAAATTACATCAGAAAGTTCATTAAAATTCTGTTGGTTTAATCTGTTACCTAACAATAAAGACTAGTTTATGTTTGAGCTATGAGGGGGAGAGAGAAGGATAGGAAGGGTGGTGTTAGTCAATTTTTCATCAACCAAAAGGTTGAAAGGAAGAAGTATTCATAAGGCTGTATTATTTTACTGTGTGGAGCACTTTATAACTACTTCATTGTTTCAGGTGTAATTGTGTATTATAATGTGGACGCCACCAGCCTAAAATGTCATCCTATTATTAAAGATCAGACATATGACAAAATAATATTCAATTTCCCTCATGTTGGAGGAAAAATGAAAATACACCTGAATCGCAAACTATTGAGGGATTTTTTTTCAAGTGCTTGTGATGTTTTGAATCAAGATGGGTGCATTGTTGTTGCTTTGTGTGATGGACAGGGGGGGACTGGAGCGGACAAGAAACAGCGAAACTGGAATGATTCTTGGCAAATAACAGAAATGGCTGCTCAGTCAGACCTTATTTTATACAAAGTTGAACCGTTTGATGTCACATGTTTTCCAAATTATGTAAATGTAGGATACCGCAGCTTAGAGAAAAGTTTTCATTGTGAGAATGCAATTGTTCATTTGTTTAGACGGCAAAAGCCTCTACGTATTCTTCAAGAGGACCCTGAAACTTGGATGAGAGGTGAAGGAGACGTTGAGAATCTTATAGTTGATTCACTTGAAAAAAACCTTTATATGCCTTGGTCAAATTGTCATTCAGCACCTTCTTATATTTATCAGAAGCTCATCGAGAAATTTAGGACCAGTTTAAACTTTATTGAGCTCACACCTGTGAAGAGATATTCTTTGTCAACACCTTCTGATGGGCAAAGTAAAAGTTGTGAAATATCATCAAACTTGTTTGATATTTACAAATCAGTAACTACAGACAATTCTAGAGATACCGGTAGCTGCATTGTTTTAAGAAGCTTAACAATAAAAAAACCAGTCGTTCTGAAAGAATTCGCCATTCCTCCTGTTAGATGTCAGGTTTTAATATTTGGATGTGATATTTTATCTACACTACACCTATTTTTAACTGATTTGTTAGACTTGTTAGACTCTAAGTTGCAAGTGTACGTTGACAGTTCCGGTGGACTAGTACAAAATAAAGTCTCTTTAGTTGAACCAAATTCAGATAAAAAAATTGAAAAGGATATTATTCAAGTTTCTTTTCTTCCAGATGAAGTTTCATGTTACATTATTCACATTGACGAATTGGCTGAAGTATTGTTTGAAATAAAGGATTGGCGGTCACTTTGGAATGGTTTTGTCAATTTTTCATCTTCCGTCAGACCAAAGTTTTGTCCTATTGTCCTGTATCCTAAAGATTACGCTTTTGATTTGGGGTTGTCTGTTCCGCTTCAAATGAAAGATAGATTTGAAGAAGACTTTTATCTTACTTTGTGGCTCCTTGCAGGAGACATAATTGTCAAAGTGGAACATCTCACCACTTACAAGCCTACGGATAGGGACCTGATATGCTACTGTTATCGTATTACTTATAAATCTCACAGTGCTCCTCTTCACAGGAAACGAGTTATTTACTTTCATGAAAAAATTGTTGCCAGAGTAGTTTCTAGAATATTGCAAGTTAATATTACTTAGAGCATATCATGATGTGGGGTTTTTATTTTCAGTGATTTGGTTGCAAAGTAAAAATGCTGCAGAGAATTTCAAATGTGGGTGTTAAATTTGTGAGGTTTTGCTCAAATAAAGCAAACCCAGTACCACTTAGAAGTAAGAAACCAAAATCAAAAAGTGATGTGGTAAGTCATTCCAAGCTTTTGACTAAATTTATTTCTTTTTCTTGTAAGAAACTTTAAATATGTTTCAACAAGAGAACGTTTTCTAAGCACCGTAACAGTTTTTAAACTTAAATCATTTGTAAGTTAAACATGTTTTTTAAAGGAATTAGGCCATTGAAAATAATGCAAGACCGAGGGGGGCCACAAAAACACTTTTAGTATGTACCATTTTCATTTGTGGACCTTTTCTTATGAAGGAGAAAAAAAAATTCACCTGTTGATAATTTCAATGATAATTTGCATTCTTAGGAATGAGACTTGTAATCCTTTAGAGGTTTAAAATAAAGCCTGTCACTTATTGCTGTTATAACTTGTTAAACCCAACCAACACATACAAATTTGATTTAATTTTGTAAATAAATGTATTTTTTCACTGTACATTGTTTACATTAATTATTTTCAAACCTTACTTTCCCTAATGTTTTATATTATTTAACAAATTCAATTTAATTCACTAAAATCACTCTTTTTATATTTTATTTCTCATGTCAATTTCTGTTATTGTTGTGATTTTCATAAACAAATATGCTCATTTTAACATTTGTAATATAGAAAAAGAAGTGATTAATAACAACAATTAGATGAAGTGACCCAATAATCAGTGCTGTTGTAACAATCACAATTACAATTATATTAACAGTAATTATTTCAATAGTCAAAAAGAACTTAATTTTACTCTGAATTTCTAAAATGGAGTAACAACAGGTTATTACATTACAAAGAAAGAATTGGGGGAATTCAGGATGGTATACCTGAATTCCCCTGATGACAGACAGGGGGGGGGGAATTATCCTCATATTCGCAAGTCAAACTCTTACTTTAATTATGAGCGGAATATACCATAAGCATTTGCTCTTTGATTTGGATAAATTTTAATTTGAAATCGCACCTCTTCCAAATCTGTTGATGTGCAATAAAAGTTATGTTCAGGAAATGCTGAGTATAATATTCAGCCTTACCTACAGTAGACTCCCTCTTAACGTGCTATCAGGGGCGTCGCTATAGGGGAGAGAAAGAGGGGGAGCCTCCCCCCAAAAATCTGCAAATATCTATTAGTTGCAAACTTTAAGTCTAGAGTTGGGATTTTTGAGAGTTTTTTAGACGATTCGTTAAGATATATTTGAAGTTTCTGGGTGTGTTCTCTACTAAAATATTGTAGATATAACAGTATTAGTCTTTATTGTTTGTATTTCAACTTTCCTCAAATTCCAACTCAATTTTCTTAAAATTCCCAACTCTTACTATGCAATACTATTTTCCTAACCCAACAACCTCAATTCCCAACTTTGCCTATAAAGTTACTGTAGTCGACTTGGAAGTTTTATGATTTTTCCAAACTATGTGGTTTTAAAATTACCGCTATTTAAAAAATACACATAGTAAAGCAAAATGTATTTTTTATGGACATTGGTTATTAAGTCCTATACTATAATACGAGGAATTTCTGAAGGGATGTGTGTTCCACGATCTCGAAATCTAGCTGTTAGATTTTGCTTTAACTTTGCATTATATTTCAATGCCAACAACAATTTGGTGTCAAATTCGGCCCAAAAATAAGTTTAAAAACAGTCTCAGTCCCAGGAAAAATCAAATTTGATCTAAATTTAAGTTTAAAAATTGTAATTTTTAACATTGGCCTTATGGGTTGCTATTCTGGCAACGAAATAACAACTAAATGTAAACAAAAATAAAGGAACATTAATGTTAAGCAGACCTTTTGAACAGCTGTTAACTGTGAAGAGGTATAGTTGGTTGTTGGTGAAAATATTAAAATTGAATCAAAACCAACGAGCAAGGCTCGGTTAACCTGGTACTGGAAAATAATGTGGCGGATATCTAGGTAAATATGCATTTTAGGATAAACCATTATATGAATTTTTTTGGTTATTTTGACCCAATTAACTATATTATGAAGTTTGGTGATGTACTTTAAAGATACCCTGCACATGATTTTTTAAAATCAAAATGTCGTGCATCTACTACATGGACAAACCTTCAGTTAATAAATCATTAAAATAGTTCAAACAGGTAATCTCTTACTTGGAGTCTAGAAAACGCTAGTGCAGTTCCTCATTCCTAGGTTCCATAAAAACTGACCGAGTGTCATGACTGTATTCGTATCCCCAAAGTACTTGTATCAGATTTTCCTATCCACCATAAGTGTTTACTTCGGCTGTGTGTGAACCTGAATGTAGAGGGTATTGGTATTAAATTTCCTTTATCACTGACCTTCGGTGGCCAACCCAGCAATCAGAGGTAAACTCCGCCTATGACCTGGTCCCAAGGTGACCTGTTAAGAGGTAGTCTAGTGTAATATGATATCCACCAAAATTCATATTAGGTCCTGGAATGAGGGTTTGTAAACTACAGCACGACATGTGGCATCCTAAAAGGGTAGAAGAAAAAAAAAACAATAAAAAATAACAAAGACAAACCTAAATTGAAACATGACAACTCACCACATACAACCGAGTACTAGAACCAAATATGCATTCAATGCCAAAAAATTTTGCTCTATGGTGCCATCAATTAGCAATAACTACCATCTCTATAAGGTTGAGAGTCTTAGTCAGTTGAAAATATTTAACATCTTAAGCATGCCTTAAAATTGTTGAATACGTAGTATTGTAGCTAAAATATTGTTTACTATTTCTTACAGCGGTTTTTAACAAATGCTTTATGAAATTGTGCATTCTTGTATAAATATTTTAATGTTATTTACAGATACAAAGTTTTGATGATATGAAAGTAGTGAGGGTTGAGGGGGGCAAAGGGGGGGACGGTTGCATATCATTTCTTCAGCTCTGGTCCAACGAGAAAGCCGGCCCGGATGGTGGGGATGGTGGTCATGGTGGACATGTGATTTTTGTGGTAAGTAGGCTACATTAGTGTAAAATTAAGTAATAAGTTAAACTTGTTACGTGGTGTGGCTTACCGTCAAAATAGGCTACTGTCGATAAGTTTTGAAAATATTATTTCTGAGTGACATGACTTTTTGGCGAGGGAATCTTATTAGATGTGGTTAATTTTTGGGCAATATTTACCTATTTTTTACCCAAGTAGTGATATATCCAGTCGTCTCAAATACAAACACAATAACACACAGTGCAATTAATGTTCGTGGATATCACGCTACCCAACGTTTCACGGCAATAATTGTAACACACCTCTTGATCATGGCAATTAATTTGGCCTAGGGGTTTTGGCCGCTAGTTGCTCAAAACGTCGTGTCGTGACTAACTGTGCAGGTTCCTTATCAGTGTTATCAGAAGGGGCTGGGGGGAGTGTAGACCATTCTTGCTTTCATAGTTTTCGTTTTTATTTTTTCTTTTATCAAAGGGATAAACATCGGATGAATGGATTCGCAAGGTTGGGAAATAGAAGTTACATCCACAGCCATACACGGCTGTGAATCCTTTGTGTGGTATTCCTTTAAATTCCTCTCTTTCCATTTATCTTCCCTGAGCACAATGCCTGCTGACGACCTAGTTACTCTATGCTCAGTCGACATGACATGCTCAACAGAGTTCTTAGTATCGCCTTAGAGAATAAGTTTTATGTTCTGATATTCAAACAGGGCTTGCCGTAGGGCAAAGGTCCCTCGCTTATAGATAAGAGAAAAAAAGTAGACAAGGTTTAAGCCTAGCAGTGGAAGACGAACTTTTATACTGTAGTTGCACCTTAAAGTGACCCAGGAGATGGCCATTTGGGTCCAAACAGTTTGCACTAAAAAAGTGGTGAAAATATATTGAATTCCTTGATGTAACAAAGTTTTCCCATTCCCTTTGAACCTGAACATTCATCTAATGTTATTTTTACCACAGAATATCAAAGGGTTAGCCAGGGTCTAAGTTTTGATTGCAAAACCTCAACGTATCAAAGTTAAAAAAGAACAAGAAAGTGAATCGTTGAACTCGTTTATTTTCTTTCTGTTGTAAGAGTGGTTTATTTAACAGATGTTTATTTTAAAGTATTTATAATCATATGTTTTTGTTATGACAATAATGAATGTAAATAAATAAAGTTAGTTTTTGGAGTTATGTCATACAACTAAACAGTGTTTCTATGAGTTTTCATAATTGCATAAAATATTAATAGTACATGGTGGCAGCGGTGGGATCATGCCTCTGAGTAAAAAATCTAGGAAAAAACAACGTGACTTAAATGATGATGATGAATTCTTGGAAAGCAATATCCATCAATCAACTGAACTTGAGAAGGCTATCATCATTTCAAGAACACAACCAGCTATTGAACCGCCAAAAACCTTTTCATTTATTCCAGCAGAATGGCCTTCTTGGAAATCCCGGTTTGAAAGATATCGATCAGCATCTGGATTATGTGAAGAATCTCAAATTAAACAAATCAATACATTAATATACACATTGGGGGAGAAAGCTGATGACATATTTGCATCCTTCTGTGTAAAAGATGAATCGATCTTGACATACAATGAAGTTTTGGACTTATTTGAGAAACATTTCATTCCAAAGAGAAACTTAATTTTTGAAAGAGCAAAGTTTCTAAGAAGGCAACAAAAAGAGAATGAGCCTATTGAAGATTTTATTATTAGTCTTCATTCCTTGGCTAAAACTTGTGATTGGGGCTCTCTAAATGATGAAATGGTACTGATGGTACTATTACTCGGATTAAATGACCAAAAACTCAGTGAAAAATTATTGATTGATAATGAAATGAATTTACACAAGGCAATTACAGCTATAAGACACGCAGAGGATGTAAAAAAAGAGAAAAAAGAAATCTGCGGTACAAAAAGCTTTGGCATTGAATCAATGTCGTCGAAGAGTGCAAGTCGACGTGGAGAGTTTAGCAGCCAACATCGAGAGGACAAGTCAGCTCAACCAAAACATGAATACCCGGCGCAATGTGTTTGGTGTGGCAGTAAACCATCTCATCCCAGAAGCCGATGCCCAGCGAAAAATGCAACATGCAACTCGTGTAAGAAGGTGGGTCACTTTTCAAAGGTGTGCAGGTTCAGAGACACACAGGAAGTGATCGAGGGAAATGAAGTAAGTGAACTTGAAACTTCAAGTAAGAAATTATTTGTAGGATCGCTTGAGGATGGGTCGAATTGTAAGCCGTGGAAATTAGAATTAATGTTTGAGGGAAAGCCTCTAACATTTAAAATAGATTCAGGGGCAGATGTAACTGTGATTCCTCCTGGCATAATCCCACAAAGTAGGATTCAACCAACTTTGGTAGAGTTGTATGGGGCTAGTAGAGCTAAATTAGAAACAGTAGGATATACTCGAGCCAATATCCGCTTCAAGGATAAAAGTATAAACTATAAAAACTTTCTAGGGCACCTCTACCATTTTCGACTCATGATGACCAGGAATTAGTGGAAGAGACTCAAGCGTTTGTTCAAATGGTTTTGTCATCCATAGACGTGACGGACTGCTTAGTTGCTAAAATACTGGAAGAGAAAAACAGAGATACAACTTTACAGGAACTGAAAAAAGTTATCGTACAAGGTTGGCCATCACAAGCATCATTACGAGACGACCTGAAGCCTTATTATTCTGTCAAGGATGAACTAAGTATGAATGACTCTCTCATTCTTCGTGGTGCACGAATGATTATACCACCGGCTATTCAGCCTTGGGCACTTCAAAGAATCCATGAAGGTCATTTTGGGATCACCAAGTGCCGTTTGCGCGCAAAAGAATCCGTCTGGTGGCCTGGTGTCTCAAAAGCAATTGAAAACATGGTAAAATCTTGCCCCACCTGCATTAGAACTTCAAAAACAATCATGAACCATTGCTTCCGTCTCCATTCCCTGATAGACCATGGAAAATTCTTGCTATGGATTTGTTTAAACTTGATGGGGTTTGGTTTTTGACTGTGACGGATTATTACTCACGGTATTTTGAGATAGCTGAACTTCAGTCATTAACATCTCAAGAAGTGATCGTGAAATGTAAAGCCTTCTTTTGTCGACATGGCATACCAGAAGAAGTGAGGTCTGACTCAGGATCTCAATTTCAAGTCCTTGAAAACTCCGACTTTAAGAACTTCTCATTAACATATGGGTTCAAGCATGTAACTAGTAGTCCCAAGTTTTCTCAGAGCAACGGAGAAGCAGAGGCTTCGGTAAAAATCGCCAAAATGATTTTAAAGAAGAATTTGGAAGATCCTTACTTGGCACTTCTGGCATATCGGACAACACCTCTCCAGAATGGTTTTAGCCCTTCGCAACTATTAATGAATAGAAGATTAAGAAGTACACTACCCCAGACCAATCATGTGCTCAGTGACACACCAGATCTAAACCATCTTAAGGAGAAGGAAGAAGCTTATAGAAAGAAATATAAAACTAACTATGACCAGAAGCACAGAGTACAAACTCTTAAACCCCTTATAGTAGGAGACACAGTATGGATCGTCGATTTAAGAAGGCATGGCAAAGTTGTCAAAGTTCTTGACAACCCACGTTCTTATATAGTCGAAACAGATAAGAGAAATGTAAGAAGAAATCGATTCCATCTCAAACCGGCCCCTTACTTACAAAATGCTCAACAGAAATGTTCCTCAGAAACACATGATCAAAATACTTGTTCTTCAGACTCAGAAACAAATCATCGCCCAAAAAGAAATGTACAACAACCACACTGGTTAAAAAACTATCAAACTTAAAAGGGAGGATGTTGTAAGAGTGGTTTATTTAACAGATGTTTATTTTAAAGTATTTATAATCATATGTTTTTGTTATGACAATAATGAATGTAAATAAATAAAGTTAGTTTTTGGAGTTATGTCATACAACTAAACAGTGTTTCTATGAGTTTTCATAATTGCATAAAATATTAATAGTACACTTTCATGTTGCATCCTGTCGCTCTACGTAGTCATGTTATAGTGTCTATTCTCTTTTGTGTTAGCTGCACTGTTCTTTTTCTTCATTTGCATAGTTCTTAGTTGCACAGTAATCGTGTTAGTATTGTTCCATTAATAATAAAATTAATTGGTTAATCATTCGTTTGCATTTTTTTACAACTGCATTATTCTCGGGAGCACTCATTTTACAAATCAATCTTTACTACATCTATAAGACTACAGACATCTTCCAATCACGCTTGATGCTTGTTTTCGTGTTTGCAGCACTGTTTAGTTTTCTGTGTCACCGTTTATGGTCTTTGTCCTGATCGGTTAGAGGCAAAAACTCCATTGAAGGATTTGTAATAGATAAAAATGTTAAAGTGGACTGCTACTCTTTTATGCAATGATTTATGCAAGTTATCCAATGACAGTAAACTATATTAACTCCTCACTTACTGTTGTGGTGAACCTCAGTATATCGAAGATGGTCAATAATCTAATAACCTTGATATAATGAACCTTGATATTGTAGACCTTCATACTAAAGAGTTTTCACATTCCCTGTCAGATTGGATATATCCAGGTTCTACTGTATATTGAAGGTTTACTCATATTTGGTTTAGAGAAGCATTCTTTAAATTTCTTATGAAGTTTGAACGATTCTACATTACAACTCTTTAATCCCTTTGCCATGATTTTTCTGAAGGCTCTTTTTCTTAAATTATAATATTCAAATAGGATAATTTCATACAAATATTTCTCTGTTGTCTCATACTTTTGTAAGATTGATTTTGTTTTGCCAATTTGTTTTTCTTGCTCATTTTATAATATTTTTGAGCAGGATGTTTTGGTGCAGGCAATTATAGATTAATTAGACAGAAATCTGGAGAATTTGATTGCATTTTCATTGAATTCTTTAAAAGCCATTTCTTGTGAGAAAACATCTATTTGTTTAATTCATAATTTATTGCCTATCAAATTATCCTTAACAATATAGGTTGCAATACCTACACCGTGGTCAATTCAAAGCGATGACGTTTCAGGAACAATGTCCCATTGTCAAATCTTCTAAAGTGTCGAAGTATAATACACGGATTAATATTGTGTTGTTGTCAAGTAGCCTAGTTAAAATAACACCTACACACTGGAACACAAATGAACAAAACACTTTAAAAAAATTAAGACCAGCCAAATACAAGTTCCAAAATTTCTGAGAATTCATTTTGACTGAGATATATTTGTTTCCTCTTACAGGAAAACCAGGGGCAAAACAGAATACCTTTACGTAAAGGTACTTGTGGAAACAAAATGTAGTCTTCCTATTTATTAGGTCGTCACGTACATATAATAAAAACTACCACACTCTTACTACTATTAGACTGGCTAGTTAAAATCATTTATCTTCTTAATCTTAACTTGTTCCCTGAGTTACAATCCAGTAGTTAACATTAAGCTTTCTCTTGACAGGCTTCTCATAATGTTGCTAGTTTAAACCACATGAAACCGCGGCTGTCAGGAATGCCAGGAGAAGATGGTCACAACAAGGACTGTCATGGGAAGAACGCAGAGCATACCATAGTTGAGGTAAGTTCTTGTTATAATTACTTCGTGAAGGGCTAAACTTCAAACAAATAACAACAGGGCATCATTTTCATTTGGATTGTCATTGTTTTGGAGTAATATTATTTGTGTTGCATCATGAACAAACAATGTATTAGAACAAACCAAGGTAGGTGACACAAACAGCTGATTGAAGTGGGTCCTGCACCTTTGACGTCATGTTGTTTCTCTTGACACATGATTGGTTTGCTTTGAATACTTTTAAGTGCTGCACCTTTGATGTCATTTTTGACGATTAATGACGATTTTGTTATTGTTTTTGTTGATGTCACCTACATCCTTCTCATTCTAGATTTCTTGTGAACAAAATTCACTGACTTCCGACTGATTGCAATTAATTTTTAGCACAATTGTAATGCTGAATTTTTACAAAACCAAACCTGACAATGGCTTCACATTTTCATAAGTAGTGTAAGTGGAAATTACTGATGAAAATGTGAAGCCATTCACAAGTTTGGTTTTGTAAAATATTCAGTATTACAAGTGTTTATAGATTTTTTTTATGATTCTCTAACTCAAAGTTGCATTTCTACAATTTCCACACTTCCAATATCTTTATACTGTATAGCAATTAACAAAAAAATCTTGATTGCAGTAGCAATCCCAGCCCTGCCTAAAAACTTAGCACGCCTGGCAGAAAATTGAGGTTAATAATGATTACCACAATAATGATTAGCAATATTAATATTCCATATTGATTTCCCTTCAATTCTACGTAAGAATTCACAGCCGGCATCATGTCTTGATGCACTACATGAAATTAAAATTGTGCAGTTATATCAAACACCCTGTACATTAGAAGTGGACTAAACGATTTCTTTTCAGTACCGATTACAACAGATACCGGTACAAGCCAGTAGCGAGTACAGAGTAGTGATTACTTTGTATTGGCGATTACAGCTGTATCTGTATACCGCTTAGCATAGGTATTAGGAAGAGTCGCTACTTTTAGGAATCGTTTTGTCTCTCTATCTCAATTTGGTTAGTCGGTACTTTTGTCTTTGCGATTACAGCTGTATCCGTGTACTGTTTAGCATAGTAGTTATTTGAAAGAGTCGCTACATTTATAAATTGTTTGGTATCCCTGTCTCAGGTTGGATGGTCGATGCTTGTAATCGCTGTACTAGTAGGTACTTTGTATCCGGATACTTTGCTTTTCAGTATCCAGATACCTTTGCGATTACCGATCTTTAGCACACCTCTACTGTACATTACTAAATCGCTGCTACAATCCCCTTTGAAGGTCCCGATCGGCACGATAATCAAGAACAAGCGGCTGGATGTGGTGGGGGACCTGAGCCAGGAGGGGGCGATGTTCATCGCGGCGCGTGGTGGCGCCGGCGGCCGCGGCAACGCCTACTTCAGCACCGACGTAACACAGTCGCCTAAGATTGCCGAATACGGTGCCGGCGGCGAGAGCCTCTCATATGTCGTCGAGCTCAGAAGCATGGCGCACTTCGGACTGGTGGGTACACATTGGGAACCAACATTTTTTAAACATATTCAGTGATTTTCTTACTAATTTTCCGGGAATAAAAAATTTCTTGCATAAATCCCAATCTGGCTTTAGAAAAACATGAGTACAATAAAAGCACTAGCCAATTCTTGGAAAAGTAACCTAATTGCCAAGGATGGTTTACAGAATACTGCTGCAGTGTCTTGTGATCTCTCTAAAATGTTTGATTGTGAAATCAAGACTTGTTAATTTCTAAAACGGTTAAAACTGGTTTTAAGGAAAATTATGTAATGGATCAAATCGTACCTAACAACCATAATTTAGATAAATTCCAACTTCAAAATTCTTTTCATAATTATGAAATGATAAAAGGTGACCAACAGGCGTACGATGGACACAATTTAAATACTTACACAAAAAAACCGTCATATAAGGACATTAAATTTTTGAATTTCTTGCCAGGAAATATTAAAGAGATTAAAGATAAAAAATTTTAAATACCCCCGTCATAGCAGACCTGCGTACCCAGCAAGTTTCCAATGGAAATTGGTATTTATTATTTTCCCAATATACGCCAAGGAAATGAGGATGAAGGTTTGCTGCCAAATAAATGATAATTTAAACAAAAAAAGTATGCAGGTATGCTGTCATTGGGAACACTGAAAGTAGGTATTTTCAACATAAACAAATTTATTTCGACCATATGAAGACTCAAAATCAATTTACAAAGTTTTTGTTTTATTACTTAAATACTTTTAAAGATATTATGTCGTTTGCAGACTTTTTTCCACTCTGTAAATGTTTTGCTGTCTGTACACTCTTGAGTAATTTTTAGTAACTACTGTGTTGTGTGTATTTTCAGCTGGGCATGCCAAACGCAGGCAAGAGCACATTACTGCAGGCGATATCAAGAGCCAGGCCCAAGATTGCTCCTTACCCCTTTACAACGGTGAAGCCTCACTTGGGAATGGTCCAGTACAGTGACTACGAGCAAATAGCAGGTAAAGTTATGATTTTATCTTGACTAGACCTTAAAAACTTAAGCAAAAATTCCAATCATGTAAAAATTGCAATTGTTATTTGGGGCCGTCTATAAATACGTCATCGCCTTTTGGCCATTTTTGGACCACTCCCCCTCCCTAAAATCATCCTACCATCATCATTTGTCTGATCCCCGCCCCCTCTCAGAAAAATGAGGTAATTTTTAACAAACCTCCATTTAAGTAAAAATAATACTTTTTCATCAAAGCTACTTAATTTCTATTCTTTATTGATTTATTAAGACTATCAATTAACTTTTGAAAACCCAATTTTGTTGGTAGTTTGTTGAAAGGAATATTCAAACCGGATATTTTCATTATAAACCACTGAAGTACCACATTTTTTATAGGATCGGAAGTTTTTGAAAAATTTGATGTATTTCAATACCCCCCTCGTTGTATATGCATCATCACTGCTCTCTTCCTCTACTTCTCTTGCAGGTGACAAGTCATTCACCCCGCCCCGCTCCTGCCATTCCTTATTATTTCCTTTCCTATTCCCACAATAAATCAAGAAAAACATTGACCAATCAAATCTGAATTTACCTTCAGAAATAAAGCCAAAATGACCTTCTCAATGGAAAAATAAACTATAAAACAACAACTTAAAATAGTGTAATGTATTTTCTTAGATAATTATTTTATAATAGTTGAATTGTGTAAGAATTTATCATTGTTTTACTGTCAAAATTTGCCATTGTAATGTGGCATCTCTGTGAGCTTTTTGAGCAGTCGTCACTTGCTCGCCCACAAAAAAGTTTTAGTATTATTGTAGTATTATAGAATTATATTACAGTATTATAGTAGGTTTTGTCTTTAGGTGCACTTTGCCTCTGTATTTGGGGAAAGGAAGTGTGGTTTGTAAATTACATTTCCCTTTTTTGGCGGAAATCAAAGTAAACCCAGCTTAATTAACTAAGCTCAAAATAACTACTTAGCTAAATAATTTGTACTTTCATGTAATTTCTAAAAACCATTCTTCAAGACTCATTGAGTAGGAAATTAAAATAAAATAGCTCATAATTGTAGTTGTTGAATTTCATGTAAAACAGACACAAGAACAAAACACCGGTAATACGAAAACTAATAAAAATATTTTGTTCCATATAATCAATACAAAAGAGGGCTAATGATTTTGCACAGGTTATGAAGGACTACTGATGGAACTACTGTATTTGCTTTTCTGTACGTTGAGAAACTTTTACTGAAGAAAAGTTTTTTTCAGGATACGATTTAATACCTTTGTCTGTGTTTCACAACATTTTGTAGCAGTTTTCTCATATTGTATTGGTTAGTGTCGTTTTGGTCTTTTTTGGTATCCAAAATTGTGTGAATTTTTTAGTCATATGGGCCTGGAAAATTAACATGAAGGTGGGAAAACATTTAATGGCAACACTAAGAAAAACGTTTGTCACTTGAAGGCAGGGTAATTACCTTCTGTCAAGTTAATTTATTCTAATTAACATTTCATAGGAATAAAAGGATGTGACATAGTTAACTAACCCAAAATGTTCTGATGAGCCACTACACAGATAGTAAAAACTAGTGGCTCATAGGGGCAAAAGCCCCTAATCATAAAATTAAAATAGTATGAACCATAGCAGTTTACCAGTTTGTCACTACGAAAGTTCCCAGAAAATTTTGTTTTAATCTAAATAATATTTTTAACAATACCGTTTGAACAGACCATTCACCCCCAAGCACTCTTTACAATCCTGTACTATTAGGCCACACGTTTGTAAATGCTTCATTTTGTCTGTTGTTAAACTTATATCGGTTATGAAAAATAAGTTTTGAAGGAAATCATAATTCCTTTGCGCTATGACAGCTTTTTAATATTACATAGAGAAGCGGCAATGAGAAAAAAACATGGCGGATGTTCAGCACCCATTTAAGAGTCAATAAACTCTTAATACTTTGTATCATACATACTTGTTTCATTGTCTTGTTTGTCCTAAAATTGAATGGATTTTTTAGTGACTGTCAAGTTTATTTTTTATTTTTAGTCACAAAATTGAAACACAGCCCCTCAAAATAGATCATCTTCACTTACTGTCAATATCCGTCCCTCCTAATCCAAAATTTTGATTTTGTGTAAACAAAGCAGACTATTCTTTTAAAATCACTATACATGGAGAATCTTAAAAAAATTTCAGTAAATAATCTTTCTTATAAGTTTCTTATTTTGTTCTAATGTTTTTGACCTGCTACATTTCCCCCTAGTATGTAGGACAAACGTCTCTCCTATAACTCTTCAATCTATGAAATGACCAAAAGGTTTCCTGGAAAATTCAGCTAACAGAATCCCGACACTTTGTTGACTGATACACTTTAAGTTTCAGTTAATGTATCATCATCACTCAACATGATCATTTGACATTTTTCATCTTAAAAAAAAAAACAAAAACCAAAACATGTTGTAATGTAATTAATGAAGGCGTTTCTCAAACCACAATTCATCACCCATTGCGTCCCTATTACGATCAGAATGTATTTTATAATTAATTTGCATACACACTTACATTTTTTTCAATTTAAATTATTATAACAGTAAACATCAGCAGTCAATTTGAAATCTATATATATAATTCCGTAAGCGAATCGGTCCCCACGAAATATCTCGAGTTAGAAAAAAGATAGGGTAACGTATGATGGCTCATTTTAAAGCTTGAGTGCCAAGGACGCAAGGAAAAATACCAGAATCATCAAAAGTTACCTAGGCTTCGCCCCATTGGACCTTGAAGTTCCAATGTTAATCTTATGGGAAGAAGATTCTTACATCTACACGTGTGATTAAACAGATGTCCCAGTATTTTATCATAAACTCAGCTGGTTCTTGAGCAGATATTTTGAGTTAAGATAACCGCAAAGTTATAACTTTTTTTTTAAATTGGAATGTACTATAAAAAAGGGGAGCACTAATAGTCATGAACGGATTACGGATCCGTTTAAAGTTTAGTTTGGCTTAGACGTAACATGATTGAAATAATGGTTAATTGACTTTACTCAGTGAATGTAGTTTAGTTATTACGTTACTGCTTTATATATTGGCTATTTAGTAGATAGAGTTGTAAAGTTGAATCGTTTTGTTGAGTGTTTGTTTATTTTCGACTGAATCAATATATGTAAACTACTAACATTGGATAACCTCCATATGAGGAATATATTGTTTTGGTTTTATCAATTCTCTGCTTTTTTCATTACGTATTTCATATGGAAACAATAAACGGCCGTTAATCCACTAAGACGTCGAGTTTTTCATGTAAATGATTGTGTGCGAAAACTAATAGTACATCAATCAGCATTCTACTTCATTGACGAACAGACAAAACAGACTGCAATCAAAGTACGAGGGACGTCGGTGGCGCGAAGGGTAAGGGGACATGGGTGCACGAGGGAGACGTGGGGAAATAGGGTAAACGGCGCGGTGGGGGGCACAGGAGGTTACGGAGGTACGGGGAGGGACGGCGAAGATGGCGACATGGGACCATGGGAAGGACAGGGGTTTAGCTAATATTAGGCACGAAGGGCACGAGGGGTGTCGGTGGTACTGGAGACAGGGGGCCATGAGGGGCAGGGTGGAGGCATGGGCAACATAGGGACACAGGGAAGAACGGCGAGCATAAAGGGCACGAAAGCATTTAGGTTACGGGGATACGGGGGTATAGGGGCACTCTGGTGAGGCATGGGGATGCACTTGGGCACGTGGCGACAGGGGTGCGGGTGCATGCACAAGGAGCGCTAGGTCCGTCGGTGGCATAAGGGATAGATGGGCATGTGGGGCACGGTTGCCACGGGGAGCAATGTCGGGCAAGGGGGTACGGAAACATAGGGTGCCGGGGGCACGTGGTGGCGCGGGGATGGAAAGGCACAATGAACACTAGGGGCGTCGGTGGCACGTGGCACGAGGCACAGGGGGCAGATGGACATGGGGGATATAGTGGGCAAGGGGACCACGGGCTCTACGGTAAGCATGTGGGCACGGGAGTACCATGGGTGCGGGGGCATAGGGGCAATGGAGTTAGGGGCCATAAGGATATAAGATGCACGGGGAGGAAGGGTGGGCATGAGGCACGGGGGTATGGGGGCATGGGAATGGAAGCACAAGGGGGATGGCTTACTAGAGACGTCGGTGTCACAGAAGTTGATTGGGCATGTGGGGAATTTGGGAAGAATGAGGAACATAGAGGGCACGGGGGCTACGGGGAAGAACTGCGATCATGAGGGCACGGGAGAATGGGGGCACAGGGGCATGAGGGGGCAAGGGAGTACGGGGGCATGGGGGTGCTTGGGCCCTGGGGAATAGGGGGTACAGGAAACACAGGTCAGGAGAGGTGAACGGGAGCACGGGGAGGCATGTGGTCACGGCGAGTGTTAGGGAATGGAGTCATGAGGGGGCAAGGGGGATTATGGGGGCAGGGGGGGTACTCGGGCCCCGGGGGCATAGGAAACACAGAAACACAGGTCAGGAGAGGTGAACGGGAGCACGGAGAGGCATGGGGTCACGGCGAGTGTTCAGGAATGGGGGCAAAGGGGTCCAGGGTGAAGGAGTGTACAGTATTAATAGACTTATGTTGTATTGAACTATTTTATTTATTTGAGTTAAAAACTCATCATGAACATGTTTAAGTTTAAAACTATTTTTACCGTGTTCGTTTGTACAATAATTTCAATATTTTTCTATTATTCCACCCAATAGACTATTGTATTTTAATACAGAGAAGATTATTGGTAATTAACTGATTTTATACCGATCAAAAAGTTTCGTCAAGATTAGGAAATATTGTATTAGAAAATCCAAACGTAAAATCACACTACAGCTTGAGGAAAATACAGTAATACTGCGAAGTGATAAATTGAAACCTACTTTTGGAGACAACATCACCATTTTGATTTTTAGGGGCATTTGCCCCTACACGCCACTAGTAGCTTGTAAGGTTAGTAACGCTCCAAGTAGAATTTTTAGTCACTCAAAGCCACAAAACGTCTTATTACAGTATTACCACTCAAGGTGTATTTGTGTCATTTTGTTATTGATAGTTCTTCACTCAATATTATCATCTGTCTCTCGGTTTAAAATCAAACATAACATATGTTTTAATGTACACAAAGCAGACTTTTATCGAATCCCCATGCTATTCTTATGGAGGACGTTTTACGTGATTTCTCATTTCATGTTAACATTAATTTTCAGGCCGATAATTTTCCCTTGTGCATGGGACTGAGACCTTTAATTTAAGACCCCTCCATTCTTTCTGCGATTTGTATAACACTCACAACTCTCAAGCAATTTTGAAACATAATTATACATATGGATGATTGATTCTCTTGGTGTGAATTATTTTATCATCTTCACTCAATGTTATCATCTGTCTTGTTTGAAAATTAAACCATAACACATGTTTTAATGTACACAAAGCAGACATTTTTTGAATCCCCATGCTATTCTTATGGTGGACATTTTACGTGATTTCTCATTTCCTGTTAACATTATGGAAACGCCGATAGTTTTCCCTCGTGTATGGGACCGAGACCTTTAATTTAAGACCCCTCCCATCTTTCTATGATTTGTATGACGCTCACAATTTTGCTCAAGAAATTTCGCTTACAGAATTATATATATAGTTATAACATAATAACTTTTTTATGTATCAGCGTCGCCTTTTAGTTCATTAGCACATTTCAAAGCTGTGTCCTATCTTTTTTCCTTCCCTGAAATGTTGCCCAGTGTTTTTTTCTGTAAAATCTTAACTTTATTCTAATTAAGTATTTGAAGATCTAAATATTAAAAAAAGTTTGGAGGTCAAGAGATTTGAAAAGTTTATTTCACTACTAAGTACTACCCGATGCTCGTGCCTCCTGTAGTTGCGGACCTGCCCGGGCTGATAGAGGGGTCGCACCAGAACCGTGGGCTAGGCATTTCGTTCCTACGACACGTAGAGCGCTGCACGGCGCTGCTGTTGCTGGTCGACGTGTCGGGGCCGGAGCCGTGGCGTGATGTCGCGCTGTTGCGACACGAGCTGGCGTGCTTCAGCGAGGAGCTGGCGCAGCGGCCGCAGCTGGTGGTGGCCAACAAGATGGACCTGCCCGGCGCAGAGGTGAGTCCTTCACCCTTATAGTGATGTTTATCAGGAAAACAGTCTGAAAGTACCCTGACAATTATTATAGCGTCCTCCAGGGCTTTCTACGATCTACAACACTTTGCTTTCTACCTTAGATGTGTCAGGACTGCTGTAATCAGTATTTTGTATCAGTTACTTTGAGTATTTGATACACAAAAGCAGAAGTAGGGGGGAGTGGGGTAAAACCGGGTGGCTAAGCTTTAGTGACATGTAGTTGCCATGTTTTTATGCAGAAAATTTGAAATAATGGCTCAGTTAATCTTGTTTATTTGCTTTTAAATTGCTTCTTTAAAAAAATGTTTAAGTCTTATGGTTTTTTTCTGTGATTTTTTTTGTAAAAAAAGTGCAAGTACCTGATTTTACCTCACTAGCGGGGTAAAACCGGGTGCACATGTTAAGTATATGGGAAATAGAAAAGAAAAAAATTTTTAATAGGCCTAATACTTTATTACTAAATACACACAAATACGTGAAATAGTATCAAAGATAAAATATACAGTCAATGTATAAGCGAAAAATCAGAATTAAAATATTTAGATCATATAACATGTTTAAATACGACCCGATTTTATTTTTTATTTTTTTTTTTTGTAGTAGGCGATCAGAGTGTCTGTTTCATTGGGAAACAAAATAACAAAATCAAAGAATTGCTCTTCACAGCCAGAGTTCTCCTCAGAGACTAATGGCATGATGTATGCCACTTCCCAACTACATGTTATTTTCTTCATTTACCACTAGGCACCAGCACTTACTGGGTCAAACCCCGACCACCCGGTTTTACCAACCTCTCCCCTTTCTGTTACAAGTACTCATGAATACCAGTTACTGCTCTAATCCGTTCCTGTCATGAGGACTTTGTACTTAGTAGCTGTATCCATGGTAGAATACATGGCTTTATAGATGGGTAAAAGAGTATATTTTATTATTTTTGTTGAATGCTGACCATACAAGTACAAAGTACTCTTTCTATTACAGTACACTCTCGTTCATCGGAACAAATGTGGCGGACGGCCGGTTCGGATGTCAAAAAATTCCGATGAAGCGGAGGCCGTCGTGAGTCATCATTTCCGCCCGTACGGTGACCTATCGTGATTGTATTCACTCTTGTTTTTAAGGCAACACTAGAGATTTTATATAAAAATAAGGCACTCGAACTTTGAACATGGTAACAAATGAACATATAGGAATAAAAACTACGCAGGAAATAAAGATCCAAAATCGTTATTCTCATATTCCATATTTATATTCCACTCATATTCCAGCAGTCAACTGACTTCCACGTACACAGGTGCAGTCGCGACGCGAGACAGACTGAATGACAGTTTGGGAAGCGGTCGAAACGGAAGTTCACTTCCTGCCCCCTTCCTCTTTCTATTTTGTGCGAATACTCCACGGCCTCGTAAATCACATCGATACTTACAGATTATGGAAAACGCCTGATGACGTTAGACGCAAAATGTGATACTTCACTGTTGTGCGGATAGAACGAATGGAAATTGAAGGCGCTAAAACGGAAAAATTATTTATTTCGTAAGAAAAAAAATTAATAATATCCAGATTTTCAGTTCCGATGAAGCGGAGTTCCGATGTCGCCGAGTCCGATGAACGAGAGTGTACTGTACTAATGTAAGCTCTGGACTACATGCAAGAAACGCCATGTACCGTAATGTAATGTTTGCATATCACACAACTCAGTTTTGGCCTACTCCTGTTGTGAAAGGGGAGGTTGTTTCTATTTATATAATAAATCTGGTGTATGGTTTATTTTTATTTTGAGTAAATTATGACTACATCTGCCTCTGCACTTGCTTATAGAGTTTTGTGTTAGTGGGTGTTGTTAAGAGTGATGTTTTAGGTTGTGACCTTGGATTAATTTGGATGATCTACTCTCTACTGTAACTGCTTATGTTTGGAATTATGAATAATTTTTTATGTGTAGAATTTTCCTTAAATTACCTGATTTACTGTCACAGTCAAAGTAATAAAGGAAAGAGATTACCAGGGTACCAAAAGAAGTATAGTAGATTAGTTTAGTCCGTTGGCACAAAAGCCCCAAAAAATAACAAAATACCCCCGTCGCAGCAGACCTAAGCGACTACTAAGCGAATTTCCAAAGGATCTTGAGATTTTTTATTTTCCCCCTAAACACCATAGTAATGAGTATGTAGGTTTGCTGCCATTGGATGTTGTTAGAAAATGTTAGTTTTGTTAGAAAATGTAATAGTTAGGTAAGGTAAATATCAAATTTTATTAATATTCGACACTTTTAAATTTTCCCCATAAACCCCATGGGGGTGAGTATGTAGGTTTGCCGCCATATGGGTGTTGTAAGCAAATATAAACCCTACATAGTGAATGTACAAACCAAATTGTATCAAGTTATTCCAATAAATAAGAGAGATACAGGGTTTTGTTGATTTCCTATAAGATTAACATTGGAAACCTATTTTTAGCTTTTCTCCGTAACCTGTTAAGCCAAGTTAAAAATTAAAAATACTGAATTGTTTGTTTTTTAAGCTCTTTTAAATGATTTTAGTTAAAATTGTCGAATTTTAAAAATTAAGATCAAAAAATGCCAAAAACCCATTTTTAACCCCTTTGAAACCCCATAAAACCCCGTTCACATAACCCGATCATTCTGGTTCGTGAATTCATGAAAATAGATCTGGTCTTACACCTTCATACCAAATTTCATCAAAATCGGAGGTCCCCTTCATAAGTTATCAGTACCACGGACACATATTTTATTTACATATTACAAGTATTGAAATTACCTGAATACCCTTCAAATTCATTTTTTTATTAATCAACTGACAATTGTTTCGGCGATAATGCCAATCTTTAACAAAATAAAAGAATACAAAGAAAAAACTGCACCAACTAGGAAAATAAATTAACATAATTAATCAGATGTTTATAGAGATAAGAAATCCAGCTTGTTGATTATAGTTTGAAGGTTACAATATGTACTAAAAAAATTTATTGACTTTGAAAATGGCATTATCGCCGAAACAATTGTCAGTTGATTAATAAAAAAATGAATTTGAAGGGTATTCAGGTAATTTCAATACTTGTAATAATTATAATAGCCCTATTCAGTGAACTTAAACCTATAATATATACATATATATGAAAATGAACGAACGGTGTTTTTGGCTTCTAGGGACCTCAAAATGAAAAAGTAAAGTGGTCCCGGGCTTAGGTCTTACCATGGCTACTACCGTAATAGCGTATTCCCTATAGGGAAATTCGCTAAAAGCAAGTTTTTAAACGGATTAAGAAAATAGCATATTGCTACAAAAATATCACCTGTTTCTTGTACATTTTTGTGACTTTAGTGCCAGTGGACACTACTTGTCAACAGTACTTCTGTTGGTACTTGGCGATCTCTTTCCTTTATTAGTCTACTTTGTCTTTTAGAGCCACCCTGCCCTCTGTTTATTCACATACCAACAGTATGTGGCCAACAGCCTGTGGCCACATACTGGCCACATACATATGTGGCCAACACATACCAACAGCCTGTTGTGGCACATGGTGCAGTAATTTTTGTTTATTTCTCAACAACTCTCGTAAATCAAATTGTTTCAAATCAATATTTACAGTTTTGTCTTTCTAAAAAATTCCAAAATTTTAATTATTGTTCTATTTTACAGGAAAATCTGGAACTATTGAAGGAAAAATTGCAAGATGAACTTGTTCTCAACATTTCTGCAAAGATAGGAACCAATGTTCTGTCTCTTCTAAAGACATTGAGATCACTTTATGATGAGAGCATGAAGAAGCGAACCTCCAGTAGTAACTCGGGCGGATAATTTAGTTTTAGTGACTATCTGTATAGTTTATTAACCTTTATGCTAATGAAGTAAAGTTTATTACGAATAATGTATGTTTTTCCTTTGTGTGCCTCAACAACTACTGTGTTTAACCCTTTTAGTGCCATAAGAAAAAAAAGTGTATGTGTGAGTGCCAGACTTTTTATGTTTACATGCGAAAATTGCTGTTACTATTTTAGTAAAAGATTTATTTGTTAACATTTTTAGTAATCATTGTTTGTTTTTTTCATTGCTTTAAAATACTTTCTAAATATGTACAGGATTTAGAAGGTATAACATCATACTATTAACAAATTAATTGATGCTGTGACAAAAATAAGTTTTTTGTACATACCAAATTTTAATATATAAAAAAAAATTATGTACAATATGGTTTTTTGTTTAGAACTTCTAAAAAATATATTTTAGTTTTATAGTTAAGTTGTTTTTAATGCTATTAATGGTTTAATACCCGAGTTATGGTAATCCAATTGTTGTCGAGCAATTCAGCATAATTCAGGTATTTAAACCATTAATAGTATTTATTGGTAATCCGGAGGCTAACATTCCAATATGTTTTTAATGGTTTCATGTTAAAGTACATTAAAAATAAATAAAATAAAAAAACAGGTGTATTATAAAACGTCAATACATTGCCTTTGGTTCTGAGTAAAAAAATAAAACAATCACCTGTTGTCCAGTAAAATAGTACATTGTGGACTGTAGTGTGCAAAAGGTCGGATAGTTTTTTATTTTAACGAATTTCCCTATAGGGAATACGCCATTACGGTAGTAGCCATGGTAAGACCTAGCCCGGGTATATACAGGGTATCCAGCTTCGAATGTCCGAAACTTTTCCATGTTGTTTAGCAAGCCAGAATAAACAAAAAAGTTGATATAAACATATGTTCTAAAATGCTTCGTTAACCCGCCAGCCGCCATTTTGTTTTTTACACTTAATAATTATTATTTCCATAACGAATAAATGGATTGAGTTAATATTTGGCATGAACCTTTACTACAACAATGGTTATTAAAAGAAAAAAAATTATTTTTTTCCGTCACATATTTTCAAAGTGGCGGCCATTTTAAATTTTTAACCTTAAATATCTCAAAAACGGTAAATTTTATCAAAACTTTACAAGACACAAAAAAGCTGCAAAATTAAATTATCTAACCAATAATACCAAGTTTGTAATGATCTGACCACAATTAATTAAGTTATTGAGATTTATGTGTATAAAATCATTGATTTTCCATTACAATGCATGCAAATTTAGGTTAATTTAGAAGAAAGATCTCAATAACTTAATTAATTGTCGTCAGATCATTACAAGCTTGGTATCATTGGTTAGGTAATTTAATTTTGCACCTTTTTTGTGTCTTGTACAATTTTTATTAAATTTACCATTTTTGAGATATTTGAGGTTAAAAATTTAAAATGGCCGCCATTTTAAAAACGTTTGGCGGAAAAAAATAATATTTTTTCTCCTGATAACCATTGTTGTAGTCAAGGTCCATGCCAAGTATGAACCCAATCCATTTATCCGTTATGGAAATAAAAATTATTAAGTTTAAAAAACAAAATGGCGGCTAGCGGGTTAACGAAGCATTTTAGGACATATGTTTACATCAACTTTTTTGTTAATTTTGGCTTGCTGAACAACATGGAAAAGTTTCGGACAGTCGAAGCTGGACACCCTGTATATCCGTGGTGCTGATAACTTTTGAAGGGGACCTCTGATTTTGATGAAATTTGGTATGAAGGTATAAGACCACATTTATTTTCATGAGTTCGCGAACCAGCATGATCGGATTATTGTAAGGGGGTTTTATGGGGTTTTAAAAAGGTCATAAATGGGTTTTTGGCATTTTTTAACCTAAAATTTTAAAATTCATCAAATTTAACTGAAACTATTTAACCACTTGAAAAAACAAACAATTTGGTATTTTGAATTTTTAACTTAGTGTAACTGGTTACGGAGGAAATAAAAAAATGTGTTACCCATGTTATTCTTATGGGAAATAAAAAAAACCTGTATCTTATTTATTTCTTGGCATGCCTTAATCAAATTTGGTGTGTACATTATCTCGATAAAGCTTTACTTATACAAGCTTACAAAACCCATATGGCGGCAAACCTACATTCTCACCCCCATGGGGTTTTTGGGGAAAATAAAAAAGTGCCAGATCTTGATCCATTTTCTGTTAACCTTCATCAATAATTGGTTAACCTACATTTTCTATCAGCACCCCATGGCAGCAAACCTACATACTCCATCCTCTTGTGTTTTATGGGGAAAGTAAAAAAAATTGAAATTCCATTGGAAATTCGCTGAGGTACGCAGGTCTGCTGCGACGGGGTATTTAGATTTAAGTTGTAAGTGTTGATCCCATAACACAAAATCCAAGTTTTCAACCTCGGGATGCTACTGTGCCCCACGGTATACTGAATAAAAAAAGCTATTGTGTTCCTGGAACCTTTATCATCCTTTCAAGAAATTTTTCACTCAGCAGCAGAGAGCAGATCAAATGTCTCTTCTGCGGCGTAAGGGCCTTGTGTCACTGTTAGTTGTGCCACAATTTGATGTGTGATAAAACAGCTGATTCCTGCTCCCTGCTGGCTGCCAGGAAAAAAATCAACAACAGCTCAAATTGTTCAAGAAACTATTGAACAATCAATATCTGATTGAATTACATAAGAGATTTTTAAATAAAACAGAAAATCAGTGCAAAAGTATTCTTTAATAACATTCAATTGAAAAACCTTCACATATCTTAACAAATCAGCATTATAAATGCAATAAATTATTTAATGAATAAAAATACTTTGAGAGAAGGACGTAATGGCACTTTCTTTAATACCTAGTTTAAAAAACATTCAATTTTTTACATCAGTATAAAATTAAAAATTTAAATTAAAAGGTTAAATAAACAGAAACAGTAAAAAATTAAAAACATTTAAAAAATTAATAATTCTACTTGTGTACTTATATGACAAAGTACCTCCTTTAAAATAATTAAAAGTTACATTGAATAGTAAAGTAAATTATGTAAAATGTTTAAATTTTATGATTTATTAAATTCCTGAATTGAGTATTAATTTGATAAAGAAAAACCATCAACCTAGTAAGTAGTAGTAAATTATCATTCCCAACCATTACCCTTTTGATTTTATCTTTTATTCTCTCTCCCATGATCTGTCATTATTATTTACTTGCTTTTTTCCTTCTTTGCGCCACCCTTCTTTACTTGAGCTGGTGCTTCACAGAGTTTGACGTTTCCAATAACTTTCTTCACCTGTTCTTGATTCAGTATGGTGTTGAACCACCGGTTGGTGTTGTTAAAGGGTTTTTTCGTGTCTGGATCCAGGACGTGAACGTAAGCCGGCAGAAGACCGGTGAACACAACCAGATCGGCAATCGTGATTCTCTCACCCACTAGATACGTCTTGGTTAGCAGGATTGTATTCAGATACTTCAAAACCTTAACGACATCTTCCTTGGCCCTCGGAAGGGGTGTTTGAGATGAAGATGTGCCCAAAACAAGATGAACCCAAGATCCGACTGCAGGACAGATGTGATTGTCAGTAAAGTTTAACCACTGGACAATCTGGGTCTCCTCTATCAAATTCTTTCCTTTCAACTTGGTACTTGCGAGGTAAAGTGCAATCGCGTTGGATTCTGTCAACTCGACGTGGTTGTCCTTGTAGACAGTCTGGCTGTCGTCAGCTGTTTTTAAAATTTTCTTAGCGAAAGACGCAACAATCGAGCACCTCAGTTTCGTTTGACTGTTGGACGGACAGTACAGTGTTTCCTTTTCAATCCTTTTTTGAACACATCCATTTACTTGTGGGGTGCTACTGGGGATTCCTAGTTTGCCCTCGGCAAATGTCCTAGCAGTAGAAATGATGCTATCTTTCACAGCTACATTCGTGCCAGAAGCTTGAGCGTTTTCAGCCTTTCCTCCGCCCTTCCCATTCATGAGAGAACTTACTGAGTTCACCCACTCGTTAGCTTTCAATCCTTTGTTGATAGCATTCTGGAAAATAACATATATTGAGTTCATCTGGTATAGTTTACGATGTTGTTACATAGTTTTACATTATACATATATTCAGAACAACGAATTATGTAAAATAAGTTAAAATCAATTAATAAAAATAACAAACTTTTGGCAATACACTACCCTCTTAAGCATTGCCTGTTATGAGGGTAGGTTTACCATTAAAATACAAAAAAATATAAAGTAAACTCAAATCATAATCTGTGCAATTTTAAAAACTTTACAGGTTGGATTAACAAAAAAGCTTTGGCTAACATTGAAATGACAGTAATTTTTAAAGTATCACATATCTATGTATAAGGTATACACTATATACATGAGTAAACTAAATACTTAAAAACCATTTGGTGTAATGGTTAGTATTCAACAGGGAATGTAAAAGAGACTATCAAGGCTCTCAAGGCTAAATAACCAATCTTTTAGTTTCTTGGAAAAATCTCTTTTGTTTTCACATTTTAATATTTTATAATAAATAAGCATAGGATTGTTCTCTTTCGTAAGTCAGAAACAATTTAAATATCTGATTTTAAATCAAATGAATTTTGTTTTGGCTCTACTTTTCCTGTGAGATTGATAATGGTTCCTCAAGTCTTTTTAGTATCACCCTTTTGATTATCAGATGTATTTAAATAAAAACTGTCTTTAGCATCACATATTTCGTGCTGTAACTTATTTCTAAAGGAGTGTACATGGTTCTAAAACGTTCATTGCTTGAGTGTATTTTTAATTGCTTAGATAAAAGATTTTGTTTGGTAATTTTACGACATGAATTAATTTTACGAGTTACAGTTAATTTTACAAGTTACATTTAACCATTGTTTTAACTTTTTTACAGCCGTTTTATGATTGACCATAATACTACTTTTTTGATGCAATCTTTAAGTATTTGTAAAAAAGTATCGTAAGCAACTGACGGGACAGAAAGAGAATAGACTGCGCGGAGTGACTGTATCAGCTGATCATTGTTGACTCGCAGACGCTCGCCGTCACTGTCCCCCCTCCCGGCCCCCGCACTAAGCGGCACAGCTGATTCTCCCTTACTAACATGCTTTACTGTCAAACCTAGAGATCTGTTATTCCTAAATAGTTATTAAAAGTGATCTATCCATTGTATAACCATTTCTGAGTAGTATTTATGCATTAAACAACAAAAACCATTCAGTGTATCATTGACTATATACACTAATGTGAATAGACTTCTAATCCAATGCATTTTCATTTGATATCAAAATTTGGAAGGTTCGTGTTCACCGCGCCATATGTATTGCAATCGATGTTGTAACCATCAGTTGGATTTACATTGCTGCAAAAGCACTGCAAATCACAACTTAAACATGACCCTCAGTGGACTGATTTATCTCTCATATGTTTCGTGTACTTCATGTTCACCGCGGAAGGTTGCACCATGATTCTGGGTTCAAACACTCCTATGCTACGAGAGGTCTTTTCCCGTTAAAGTGTACAGTCAATGATTTTATGCAATTCTTAGGGAGGCTACAGTACCTAAACTATAGTAAGATGCACGAAAATAGTCCGATGGAAATTTTAACAGCTGTTTCCCCTCTCACCCCCTCTCGCCCTGCAATGTTGCCATTTGAAGTTATGTTTACCATGTGTATTACAGTATAAAAATGTGTTTCATAATAAATTTGGCAACAATGTATTGACTCTCACCGGACTATTTTCGTGAATCTTACTATAAATACTTTTTTTAGAGTAAGATTTGCTGTTTTTTGCTATTAAATAAAACTAATGTATCCATGAGGAATAATCAAATCTAGTACTTCAGTAAAACACTAATCTATTCAAAGACAATTGATTACCTTGGGCACGGAGCATAAACAGAATATTTTGTTGGTGTCAGTGTCAACAGAGAAGAACATGGCTGCAGTTTCTGGTGACTGCCCCCTCACATTCTTCAGAGCTGAATCCAATGCCTGGAAAATAAAAAAATAACATCACTCAGCAACATTCTGTTTTATATGTGTGATTTGCCAAGGTAAAATTTCACCAAACCATCTGTCATAACTAGGGCTACCATACGTCCTCTTTTCCCCGGACATGTCTTCTTTTTAGAGCATAAAAAAATGTCCAGCGGATTTTTGAGAATCAGTCCATTTGTCCGGTTTTTTGGAGGCAACATCCTCAATATCTGTATTTATCTGGTTTTTACCGACCTCTAAGAAGATTTTACTTTGTCATCAATCATCGTAATATCATATTGTTTAAATAATTTAAACAATATGAACAACAATATGGGGGGGGAAGTGGCAGAAATTCTGATTTTTGTGATTCATTAATCCGACCCGCGACGACGAGTACCAAGTGTCCTCTTTTTCATCCTGGAGAATATGGTAACCCTAATCATAACACAATTTTAGCATCAAATTTCAAACAATTTCAATTGAAGCAATCCTCTATTAATTCAAACAGGAATTTTCAGTAATATTGCTTCCATGAAAATGTAGTGAATGGGAAATATTTGATGTAGAGAAACTACTTTATAGTTTGACCTAATATTAAAATCTACAGGTAACTGAAGTCTGTAGGAGTTCCTTCATCTGTTGTTTGGTTTTTGTCAAAAAAAAAAAAAAAAAAAAAAAAAAAAAACAGCTTCCATTATTGAGGGATATTAATTTAATAAGTTCAAGTTTTAGTTCAATCAGATAACAATTTATTTTTATGATCTCATTCATAAGATATTTTGGACAATCACTAGGGCATTTAACGAAGCTAGGTAAAATGAAAATTAAATTTTTTATATGCGAATTCCAAAGCCACTTAGTAGTAAATATCTTATAACTATAATTGGTCACAGCAACAACATAAATGATAGCTCAGGCCAACTCCACTTTATCCAATTTTTGACAACTGAACCGACCGTCCGCAACATTAGTTCAGACGAATGAGAATGTACTTTACTCCCACCGTTTAAAAACATGTGTTTAGGCATAAATGTTTCTGCCGACGAATGACTCATCAGTTATGTACCTTGGTGTTGGACCCAGCGTTCAGTTCCGCCACCAGCAGAGGAGCGTTGACGTTCTTCATCACGAGAGCCAACGCATCCTTGATCACCAGGCTGGCTTGCGCCTGCTTCTCCTCTCGTTCCTTGTCATCCAACGTCTTCTTGATCGCTTTCAGGTGGTTCCTCATTTCATCCTGTTTGTTTATAATAGTAATTGGTAGTAAAATAATAGAAGAAAAACAAGAAGAAAAGCATGTTTCAATAATGTCAAGCAATAGTATATTTCGCCACTAGTCCGGAAAGTGACCCATTTCAGGCGAGATAGAAATGGGCTTTCTGGACGAGTTGTGAACAATACTTTTCATTACGATGCAATTAATACAAAAATTGGGAAGTTTTAAAGGAGAACTGTTCGAAATTTTTTCGTCAGTTGACAATGTAATCAAATCCAAAATTACATTTATTTTGAAGTCAGCTGATTGTTGATGTACGGTAAAGAATTTTTTCCTTGGACTAAAAGTAATGTTTATGTACGGAAAAAACAGCCGACGGTGACTAGTTTTATCTGTTTGGAAATTGACGACTTTCAAAGGCCTCAGCTGTACGGAAATTAACTACTTTCGAATACAGAGTGATGAAAAAGAATAATTTGAATTAATTGTACAACTAAATAAAAGTTGGTTGATTAGTTGTATTTAAGAACCAATCCACATTGTTTTATAGTTTAAAATAATTTTTTAATGTGACAAAATTCTTGGAGAATGTGGCACTGCTTGTGAAATTTTTATATCGTGGTCCAACAGCATGCAGTAGAATTTCTCATTTCCAACTTTGAACGAAATGGCCAAAATTTTTGATATACAGTACGTAAAGAAAAACATTTTTATAAGATAGAAAAACGACAATAAAATATTTAATAAACTTTACTATTTATTTCAAATGTGGATTGTGAGGAGGTTTTGGGTTGGGAATTTTCAGAAACGT
This sequence comes from Neoaliturus tenellus, assembly GCA_030545055.2. Lineage (NCBI taxonomy): Eukaryota > Metazoa > Arthropoda > Insecta > Hemiptera > Cicadellidae > Neoaliturus > Neoaliturus tenellus. The sequence goes on from CM061536.1 coordinate 122,913,785, forward strand.
GATCTGAAAAAGTCGGAAATTTCAATTGTGAAATTTGGTAGACTCTCTGTCTACTGTCTAAAACAAAACTATCAACAACAACATTTTGACTATAAAAATAAGCTCTTCAATATAGTTTTATATAATGAGCATACCTTTTTATAAGCAGATATAGTGGTATGAGAGATGTCATTGGTTAACTCGGTTATTTTCTTTATTATATCCTTGTGTGAGAGAGTTGAATTCTTCAAGCTAGCTTCCAGTTCATTGACTCGCTTCTCCAGGACTTTAGTTCGATTGAGGGCCTGCAAAGGTCACAGGTCATAATGAGGCAACATTTAATATTCTTCGGGATGGCCAAAAGAGAAATCTTTATTATTCCCTATTTTAACTGTACATTTTATATTGTGGTGCAGGCTCAAAAGATTTCCTATAAAAGCCAAAACAGATTTTTTTATCTCCATAGGATCCTAGTTGAACCAAACCAGCTATGATTATTTTTTTTTTTTAATTCAACATATTCCTTTGTTTACCTTAGTTGCTTCGGGTCCTGTAAGTGCGACAATTCTTCGAATACCCTTGGCGATGGCCTCTTCACTGGCGACCACAAAGTCCCCAATGTGGCCTGACCGGTGCAGGTGGCTGCAAACACAATAATCATCCTTAAAAAACGTTTGACAATTTTCATTTTCAACCGTTAACAGTGCAATCACATACCAGTCCTGCCAAAGAAAATTTTGAACAATACAGTGTTTGAAACCTTGAGTAATTTGACAGATTGTAGATTGTGATGAAACCACCTCAATTTTGACGCATTACGAATAACATAAAATTGTAACAGTAATTTGTTTTATAATTCCTAATTTTGATCATATCAGTTGGTTTTTAAATATTTTTTTACTGTTAAGCTTATTTTCTGAAATTTGGTACAGAAAAAGTAATTTGGTACAGTAAAAATTTGACTGTACCAAATTTTTTATGCTTGTTTTAAGCATAGTTAATAACAAGTTCATGTCTTGGTATAAAAAATACATATTACTTATGTTTTTGTACAAAAATATATATTATTTAAAAGATAAAAAATACAGTTGATGTCAACTTTTAGAGTTAGAACTTGCCTACATTACTAATGTAATGTCTTTTCATCATCCTTCTAAAATATCATCAGGGGAACTGTATAGTGTTGATTTTTATGGATTGGAAGAATTTCGAGAATTTTTTAAATAAATAGTAAATTACTTTTCTTAGAATTGTATTTTTGACCAATTCATTTCAATTCAAAATAAATTGATTTACATCATTGTGCATCGTACAACAAATAGTATCAATCATCATAGCTTATATTATAGAGTTTCATGTTTTACAGATTCATTAAGAGTCATCTTCACCCCTGGGCCAGTAGCCCATTGTTGCGCAGTCGGAAATGTTAACCATACGGCTTTTAATGCAAAACATGGGATTTGATTCCCCTGTTTCGGACGCCGTTTTTCAACCGATTTTATTTAAACTTGGTAAGTGTTTAGTTGAATAGTTATATTAGGTCTCTCATACCTCGAAATTTTGAAAAATTAACAAATATTACCCACTGTGACGTCGCAAAGTAACTCGATTTTTCTTAGTAATATCTCAAAATTTAGTAAAATTTTCAAAATTTTGAGGTATGAGGAACCTAATATAACTATTCAACTAAACACTTACCAAGTTTAAAGAAAATCGGTTGAAAAACGGCGTCCGAAACAGGGGAATCAAATACCATGTTTTGCATTAAAAGCCGTATGATTAACATTGCCGACTGCGCAACAATGGGTTACTGGCCCCAGGGGTGAAGATGACTCTTAAATGTTCACATTATACAGTATCATATATTCAATCAATCAATCAATCAATCAAAATATTCTTTATTCATTAGTATTGCAAGGAATACATTGAATGGTGTCCAGAACTATAACTAAAGATAAAACAATGAATATTACTATACATAAAACTAATTACATACATTAATAAATTTTTTAAAATAAAAATTTTAACAAAATAATAACAATAATATACTGTAAATTATCGGGTATCCGTTAATGTTTGTTTTTATTATAAATCATAGCAGAAGTAAGACAATAATCATAATTTATCACATTAAAATTGTGCCTTTTTTTCATAAATCGTCAAATGAATAAAGTGTTTTATGAATTAAATAATTTTTTAGTTTATTCTTAAATTTTGATAGGGTCGTTTCCAGTTTTATATTTTTTGGTATTCTTTTATAATACTTTATTCCTGCATACTGTGGTTTTTTACCATAAAGTGCCAATCGATGAGAAGGAATAGCTAACTCATCCCGTTGTCTGGTATTGTACTGGTGATCATTGCCATTGAGTCTTTGTTCCCCGATTCTTGATCTTATCGATAATATAACTTCATAAACATATAGCCCATAAACTGTTAATATTCCAAGCTCAGCAAATTTCTCTTTAACTGAAGTTTGAGGCTTTAAATTAAAAATAATTCTGATTGCTTTTTTTTGTACTTTTAATATTGAATCGAGATTTTTCAAACTTGTTGCACCATATAAAGATATAACAAAATAAATTATAGAATGAATATATGAGAAATAAACAGTTTTTAAGGTTTTTGAATCGCAGATATTTCGTAATTTACTCATGGCAAATAAACCGGATGATATTTTTGATAGAACTTTATCAACATGTTGGTTCCAGTTCAGATTTTTATCCAGCGTTAGTCCTTAAAAGCTCACTTCATCAACTTCAGAGATTTCAAATTCACCTGTACAAACTAATGGTTCAGATTTATTTTTATATTTTTTTGTATGAAAAGCCATGCTATTAGTTTTCTCTAAATTTAAGAGCAAGTTGTTTTGTGAAAAATACTGGGTAATCTCTACTAAATTACTATTAAGCTTACTTTCTATGTTGTCCCAGGAGGGAGCATTAATGTTAAGACTTGTGTCATCTGCATACAAGCAAGTCATGCTAGAGCAGCATAATTTTGGAAAGTCATTAACATAACAAATGAATAAAATTGGGCCCAGAATAGAGCCTTGCGGAACCCCATATTTAATTGTTTTTGTTGAGAATTTATAATGATTTTTGAAATTTTTTTTATCAAGATGGGTTAGTTGAACAAATTGTTCTCGATTCTCTAAGTAACATCTGATCCAATCATACGCTTTTCCTCTTATGCCTAAATTTTGTAGTTTTGTTAAAAGAACTGTATGTGATATTGAGTCAAAAGCTTTACTTAGATCCATAAATATGCTTATTACTTTCTTATTTTCATCTAATTGGTTAATTACAGATTCTATAAACTGTGTTGCTGCAGTAACAACGGATCTTCCTTTGCGAAAACCGTGTTGGCAGTCTTGAATTATGTTATTTTTTTCTAAATAATCTACTAATTGGTCACAAAAAGCTCTTTCAAAAATTTTAGAAATTGCTGGAAGTAATGAGACTGGTCTGTAATTTTTAATATTAGTTTTTTCACCTTTTTTAAAGACTGGTAACACTTTGGAAATTTTTAGCTTGCTAGGGAACATACCAGCTATAAAAGAAGAGTTAATTAAATGTGTTAATGGTTTCACCAATTGGAATTTGACATTTTTGATTAATTTCATTGGCATTTCATCATATCCTGAACTTGCTTTATTTTTTAAACCATCTATTATTTTTAATGTTTCCTTCTCATCTATTGGCTTACATCTAAAGAGGTTACTAATATTATTTCCAAGGTTTTGATTTACATCATTCATTCTATTTGTTAAATTGCAGTCCAATTTTGGACATATATTATTTTCAACAAAATTTATAAAGTAACTATTGAAACTTTCACAGACAATATTAGGATCATTTACCAGCTTTCCATGAATTTTTAAATCAATACTTTTCTCTTTTGAGGTGTTTTTCCCAACTTCACAATTTATTATTCTCCGTGTCGTTTTATTGACATTGGAGGATGAATTAATTATTTTTGAATAATGATGCCTTTTTCGCTCATAAACATTTTTCCTATATGATTTATTTCTTTCTCTCACCTCTAAGAACATAAGTTTATTGTTAGTATCTCTAGCGTTCTTACTAAGCTCTATAATTTCCTTTTTTTCGGATCTTAGGTCCTCAGACATCCATGGTTTTTTATTTTTATAATTTCAATAGACCTAATAATTATTAAGCTGTACACAATTCCTTTAAAGAGTAACAAGCTTTCTCAGTATGATACTGATCCATAGCTTAATAACTTTAATACTTTTACTGAAATGGCGACCTAACTCATTAGGTAGTTTAAAGCCAAGTATGAATGAGAGATGAGTGTAGGAGCGATCTTGTAGTCTTGTTACTGACTAATGCTGACATTTTCCTTAGACAGGACTGTTAATTCATAGACCAACAGCCAATGGTAGCTAGGGACCTACAATTTAAAGTGGGATCCAAACCACAATTTCGACCTCGTATATACGAATGGGTCTAATTATGAGGATGGTCTTTATGGATGAACAAGTATTCACTAGTGCGGATGTTAATCCCCACTAGGGAATATCGCATCCACAAGCAACCGCTTATAACTATCCACAATTCGTGACCTCCAAGTAGCTGGATTACAGGACGTCGCCACCGTCCCAGTCCATACCATGAAAAAATTTTATGAAATGAAAACATAATGAACATAATATGTTTTAAATTTTCTTAAAATCCATACATGAAGATAAATCTACAGACAAGTTCACATACATTTTTCTTAAAATAAATAAAACTAACTGATTATAACAACCTATTGAAACTGGAAAGTTTATTTTCAGGCACCCAGTATACATTGAAAGCCCAAAATCCAAGACTCACGTGCCACCGCAGAACTCCACGGACGTCTGAAGTGCCTTCGGCCCCAGCGGATCCTTGATCAGCTCCTCGACGGGGACGCCCACACTGACGACTCTCACGGGGTCGGGATAAGTCTCGTCAAACATCGCCCGCAGGCCGACGATCTTCTTGGCGTCTGCCAGGCTCGTGTGATGGGCGAAGATGGGGTCGTTCTTGGCTATGAACTGCTGCATGTCCAGCTCCGTGCGTCTCAACTGGTCCTCCGTCATTGCACCCTAGAAAAGAGAAAATGAGAAGTTGAAAATCTGTACATTAATTTCCATTTTGACAAACTGATACGATTGAAATTTTAATAATTAAAAGTACGAAGAAACTCAAGATAGGGACTAATTTTTTTTCCCATCGGATTCTGGTGCTATACGCCAGAAAAACACGGAGTAACCGTAACTGCTACCCCTAAAGTGGAAAGGGGAAGCACACATACTTTGTCCCCTTGGTTTATTTTCTTACTCAACCTGTGAATTACATTTTTCTCTTCTGCCATATAGTGAACTGGCAAACCCAAATGTCTCAACGTACACACAACAAATAACACTTCCACTTATTACAGGGCCCCTTGTGAATTTCATACCAAATAGGTTAAAATGAGATTTTTTGTAACTGCATAACATCTGAAAACAGACGAGATCTAAAACAGGGTTTCTACAGAATTTCAATTATTCATTTTCCTGACTTCTCGCTGACATTCCCTGACCCTTCTGAAACACTTCCCTGACCAAAATTTTGAACAACTTCGCAGCGTTTGTGCTTTATAGTTAAGTGTGTGGGCACAAAAACATGTATTTAATACACTATTTACGCACAATATATGTGTCTTAAATTTCAGAAAATAGGCTTAATAGTAAAAAAATATTAAAAAACCAACTGATATTATCAAAATTAGGAATTATAAAACATGCCAGGGTTAATTATATGGGGGTATGCAAAGGGTTGGCTCGGTTTACGCTGGAATTATTTGTGATGGTAGACACTATCTATTTCACATACACAGTGCTACTTAATGGCAAAAAGTTTGAATAAAGCAGATGCTGGATGGAGCATTTTTATAACTTATGTTAAAAACTAGTAGAAATTGTCGCATGTATGCTTTAGCCTAATTGCTTTAGGCCTACAATATTTTGGCCAGACCTAGCTTTAGTCTTTTGTTAAAACCTTCAATATCCCAATAACCTTTATTCATTCAGCAACCTTGTAAATAAAATTAATTAATATTAGGTTCTATCATTTATATTTGTATATTTAATTAGTTTTACATTCTATATGTAGTGGCTTGCCAGTGGTTGTTAGAACGAACGTCTAGAAAATGATAGAATAAGGAATTCAATATATGTTTGATAGCATTAATGTTTATTTAACAGTACTAACAGTACTTACGCTTTTATCTAGTTATGATAGGAGATACATTTCTTTTATTGGATATTGTAGGACATTGTTTATATGTATTAACTATTAGTAAACATAACCTCTAAGTTTTGTTCCAGAGCCGTCTGTCTCTCGAACATACTTGACATAGAGAAATCCGAATTCTCTGGAAATGACTAGTACAGTTTTAGAATGTATATATTTGGGCTGCGCCCGCATAGTCAGTCAGTCTGTGGTTCAGTTCAGTTCAGTTCAGTTGTAGTTGTGGTTGTGAGTCAGTAGTTCAGTTGTGTTCAGTCAGTCAGTCAGTGGTAGTCAGTCAGTGTAGTGAGTGAACAGTGAATCAGTGAACAGTGGTGTTACATTGATATAGTGCTGTTGAGTACTAATCTTTGTATGTGTTTATTGTGGTGAGTAATAAATTCTGTTTAGTGAAGTGGTGTTTTTATTGTGAAGCGTCCCTAGTGATATACAGTGTGTGGAACAGTAATCACTAAAGGTGACGACAAAATTCACAATAAAAATTTGACTAAAAACACCAAATTTTTTCTAAAGAGAAATTGTTGTTATTGAGAATGTTTTAGTGAACTGCATTTTTATCATCGAGCATTCTGAATGAGTTCGAAGTGAAGCCTCTTGACCGTTTGGCAGAGCATAAAACGCAAACACAACAAATTGCTATGACATGATTAGAAATTGGTTAGTAGCACTATAACTGGCTCCGCAAAAATAGAAAAAAAAAAAAAAAAAAACTAATATTCTGCATCTAATGCAGTACGGTACCTAATGAACCCAGCGTGAATGTAGATGTGAGATTCCTCCAAATGGAATAAAAGTACATCCCAGGATTTAGCAAGAAAAAGTATTTAATAATGTTTGTAAAAAAAAAAAAAGTACCCCCCGTCGCAGCAGACCTGCGTACTCAGGGAATTTCCAAAGGATCTTGAGATTTTGTATTTTCCCCATAAACCCCATAGAAATGAGTATGTAGGTTTGCTGCCATAGGATGTTGTTAGAAAATGTTAGTTTTGTTATAAAATGTAATAGTAAGGTAAGGTAAATATCAAATTGTATCAATATTCGACACTTTAAAATTTTTCCCATAGACCCCATGGGGGTGAGTATGAACGCCATATAGGTGTTGTAAGCAAATATCAGTTAAACCCTACCTAGTGAACGTACATACCAAATTTTATCAAGTTATTCCAATAAATAAGTGAGATACAGGGTTTTGTTGATTTCCCATAAGAATAACATGGAAAACATATTTTTGGATTTTCTCCGCAACCTGTTAAGCCATGTTAAAAATTCAAAATACTAAATTGTTTGTTTTTTTAAGCTCTTTTAAATGTTTTCAGTTAAAATTGTTGAATTTTAAAAACTAAGGTCCAAAAGCCCAAAAACCCATTTTTGATCCCTTTGAAACCCCATAAAACCCTGTTCCCATAACCCGATCATGCTGGTTTGCGAACTCATGAAAATAGACCTGGTCTTACACCTTCATACCAAATTTCATCAAAATCGGAGGTCGCTGTCAAAAGTTATCAGTACCACGGACACATATACAGGGTGAACAACTTAACTGTGCCACCATTGGCATATCCTAAACTATGAGATTTAGAGAAAACTTTAAATGGGGAACATCACCTATTTTTTTAAGGCAATAAAAGATATGAATTCCATTTTCTTCTACATGGTCGCCATTTTCCAATATGGCGGCCAACTTTAACATTTCTTATGGAACACCCTATATTTTATGGTGTTTCTGAAATGTACATGTAATTTTAAGACATTTTTATTCTTTGACATTTTTCTCTAAACCTAACGGTTAGGGAGCTACAGGCAATTAAAGTTCATTTTTAGTTCCATAAGAATAACATGGGTCAAACTTTATCTGCTCATATCTCAGAGACCATTAAGTAAAATAAAAAATACTCAAGAATAAAAATGTCTTAAACTGATGTTTTAATGCCATTTTTTTCATAATAACACAAATTTTCTACAAATTTTATTTTTTGGCCGCCATATTGGAAATAAGTTAATTTATGCGTAAATGATAATTTTTATGTGTGAAATGTTCTTTAAACATAATTTTAAGACATTTTCATTCTTGAGTATTTTTTATTTTACTGAATGGTTTCGGAGATATGGACAGATAAAGTTTGCCCCATGTTATTCTTATGGAACTAAAAATGAACTTTGATTACCTGTAGCTCCCTAACCGTTAGGTTTAGAGAAAAATGCCAAAGAATAAAAATGTCTTAAAATTACATGTTCATTTCAAAAACACCATAAAATATAGGGTGTTCCATAAGAAATGTTAAAGTTGGCCGCCATATTGGAAAATGGCGACCATGTAGAAGAAAATGGAATTCATATTTTTTATCACCTTCAAAAAATAGGTGATGTTCCCCATTTAAAGTTTTCTCTAAATCTCATAGTTTAGGATATGCCAATTGTGGCACAGATAAGTTGTTCACCCTGTATAGATATACTAGCTGTTGCCCGTCACGGCTTCGCTCGTGTTGAATTTGTTTTTTAATCTCTTTTAAGACCTACGAAATCTTCTTCCTTAAGATTAATACATTGAAATAGTGTGAGAGGGGCACCTATGAGCAAAGAGGAACGATCACGTCAAATATTAACCCCGTAGGCCATAGAGTAATTTTTAAGTCCAGTGGGGCGGAGCCCTAAAGGGTTTCAAAAACTATATTTCCAAAACCGTTTCTTGGTGACTTCCTATGAGCAAAGAGGAACATCCATGTCAAATATTAACCCCGTAGGTCATAGAGTAATTTTTAAGTCCAGTGGGGTGGAGCCCTAAAGGACTTCAAAAACTATTTTCCCAAAACAGTTTTTTAGTACCTTTGAGTAAAGAGGAATGTCAACGTCAAATTTTAACCCCGTAGGATCTATGGTAACTTAAAGGTTCTGTGGGGTGGAGTACTAAAGGAAATTTGCAAAATCGTTTCCTAGCGAATGCCCATGAGTAAAGAGGAACAGCCATGTCAATTTCCAACTCCGTAGGCTCTCTAGTAGATTTTAAGTCCTAGGGGTGGAGCACTTAAGGAGTTCAAAAACTATATATGCAAATCCGTTTCATAGTACCCTTGAGTAAAGAGAAATGTCCTCGTCAAATTTTAACCCGTAGGATTTATGGTAACCTAAAGGTTCTGAGGGGCGGAGCCCTAAAGGATATTCGCAAGATCGTTTCTTAGTGAATGCCCATGACCAAAGAGGAACATCAATGTCAAATTTAACCCAGTATGTCATAGAGTAATTTTCAAGACCAGTGGGGTGGAGCCCTAAAGAAATTCAAAAACTATATTTCCAAAACCGTATTCGTTCAATTTATTTACAGTAATCCATGAAGCAAATCACACCCCATTAGTTTAATAATTTACTTTTGTATTTTAACCCACATGTCATTTTTTATAACATTCTTTATTCTTGTTTTGAATATACCTCCATCTCATCTCTCTTTTCAAGGTCTCAATATCTTTTTAATAGTTTACCTCAGGTCATTCTTGTATTTTTATTGGTTCCCCTCCAGTATCTGGTATCTTAGTGAATACCTATGAGCAAAGATGACCGTCTATACAAAAAATTAACCCTGTAGGCTCTATAATAATTTTGAGGTTATTTGGGGCAGAGCCCTGAAAGAAATTTGTAAACCAATTTTTATTGAGCACCTATGACCAAAGAGATTACTCCAAATTTCAACCCTGCATGCCCTATAGTTTATCCCTATAGAAGTTCCCCCCTATAGAAGTCCCGTGGGGCGAAGCCCTAAAGATGCTTTACAAAAGTGATTATTCTTAGTGAGCACCTATGGGCAAAGTGTATCTTCTATTTAAAATTTCAATCCCTTAGGTCATCTGACTTTTCATATTCCTTGTTCCCTATATTCTAAAATTGGCCATAAGAATAACATTATAGGCCTACCAAAATTGAAATTGTGTGTGGCACAGCCCTGATAGAATTTTGCAAAACAGTTTCGTAGTGAGCACGTACATATAAGCAAAGAGGAACGTTTATGTCAAATTTCATTATCATAGATCCTATAGTTTTTCATATTCATTGTTTCCTAGATTCAAAATAAAAATTCGCGATGAATAACATTATATATAAATTTGGAAGTCCTATGTGGCATAGCCCGGATGGAATTTTGCAAAACCGTTTCTTAGTGAGCATCTATGAGCAAAGAAGAACGCCCATGCCAAATTTTAACATCGTAGGTCTTATGGTTTTTCAGATTCGTTGTTGCCTTGATTTGTATAAAATATTGGCCATAAGAATAATATTAAATGGAAATTTAGAAGTCCTGTGGGGTAGAGACCTGAAAGAATTTTGCAAAATCTTTTCTTAGTGAGCATTTTTTAACACAGAGGAACGTCCATGGGAAATTTCAACCCCCTATACCCTATGGTTATAAAGATTTGATGATACTGAGTGAATGGTATTTGACAAAGTAGATTAAACCTAACCTAACCTAAACTCTAACTAATAAACATTTTTACACCAGTTAAATTGTTTACAAATATAAAAATGTTGTCATATGGTTATGTCATCCTTTAAATGTATTATTTCACTAACAGCTGATAGCTAATCTTCAACAGCTAATTACATCAAATCTTTGAAGTCGTGTGGGGCGGAGCCCTGAAGGACTTTAGCAAAACCATTTCTTAGTGAGCACCTATAGGCAAAGAGAAACTTCCATTCCAAATTTCAACCCTGTAGGTCCTATAGTTTTGGAGATTCGTTGTTTCCTAGATTCGTATTTTAAGTGCTCCATAAGAATAACATTGTAACGAAATTTTGAAGTCGTGTGGGGCAGAGCGCTGCAGGAATTTCGTAAAACCGTTTCTTAGTGAGCATCAATGGGTAGAAAGGAACGTCTATACCGAATTTCAATCCCGCATGCTCTCTACTTTTGGAGATTCGTTGTTGCTTTGATTTGTATTAAAAATCCCCCATAAGAATAACATTGTAACGAAATTTTCAAGTTGTGCGGGGCGGAGCCCTGACGGAATTTTGCAAAACTGTTTCTTAGTGAGCGTTTTGTAGCAAAGATGAACGTACATGCCAAATTTTAACCCTCTAGGCCTTGTAGTTTTGGAGATACTCTGATACGTGAGTGAGTGGTATTTGACAAATATACAGTAGATATATATATATATATATATATATATATATATATATTTTTTTTTTTTTTTTTTTTTTTTAATATACATATATATGAAAATGAACGAACGGTATTTTTGGCCTCTGGGAACCTCAAAATGAAAAAGTAACATGGTCCCGGGCTTAGGTCTTACCATGGCTACTACCGTAATAGCGTATTCCCTATAGGGAAATTCGCTATAAAAAAAAGAAACAAGAAAAGGAGATTGCCGAAAGAAACAAAATACTCATCGGTTTATTGTACAAAGTTTTGTATTTGGGAAATGAAACCCAAATCAGCTGTATATGTTTAGTACAAAAGGCTTTGGGCAGCAAAAGAGGCTAAGGGCTAACACAAAGACCAACCTATTTTAAATTTTAATGTTTTGAGTAGTTTTTTAATTTTTTTTAGGCAATAAATAGGAAGACTTATAAAGAGTCTTTTGATTTTGATATCAACTACGGAACAATTATCAAAGTGAATTTGTAAAAATTGGAGTTTGATTGGAGGTACTCATTCTAATAAATATCTCTAAGGGGTATAAGATGCAAAAAATGGTTGGGAACAGCTGCCTTACACAAGAAAAAAATCCTAATAAATTCATTTTGTTAAACAATTTATTTGCCCTCCCAAAATATGAAGAATTTTCAAAAACAGGGTTCTAGCAGTCATTATAGAGTTTTACAAAGTTATTCCTATCTAATAAAGTTTAATTTAGTGCACATAAACTTTTAACTTTGCAAATGTCTGAAGTTATTCCTGTGCCAAATTTCAACTCTCTAGGATGTATGTAGTAAAACTGAGAGCATCATGAACGAAAATGGCGTTTGTCGTGGATAAATAAATAAATAAATCATAAGAGTCCAATTCAAAATAAAAGGTTTGCACTTACCCCACTGCACCCTTTACCAAACAATTTATTAAAATCAAACCACAAAAATTACTAATTTAAACAATTATTTTAGAATTAAGACAGAATAGTGAATGGCATTGCCTATAACTTTGTAGTTCACACATTCATTTGTGGGATCAAGAATAATAAAATAAGCTTTTGGGTCTGAGTTTCCACTTCTCCTGACCATATTTAAATTCCCTGACCTTCCCTGACTTCCCCTGACTGTAGAAACCCTGTAAGAGTAAAAAATAAAACTATAAAGATAAATGAATTGTTGAAAATAACCCTCATCTTATCACTACTTAATTTTCTCTCCAAAGTCACACCCGGTTTTCTTGACCTTGTTTGTGAAGTCAAACCGGAGTCTGTCCGGCGCCACGAGTGACCCCTTCTGATCACACTCGGGGCCCAGTACCGAGCGCAGGATGTGGTTGAGCACGTGAGTGCCCGAGTGGTTGTTCATGACGAGGCGGCGGCGCGCCGTGTCCACGTGCAGCGAGACAGTGTCGCCAACCCGCAGCGTCCCCTCCAAGCTGCCGACGTGCAGCACGTACCCGCCCTTCACCTGCACGTTCTTCACGGTGAACTCCACCGACTGCAATGGAGAAAATAGTAGGTAATGTAGGAAAACATAATAGGGAATCTCATTTCAAGAATTAAATAATGCAAATCAAACAAGTTAAGCAGTTCAAGTCTACTAAGACTGTTGGTTCCCTTCAAGAAGTAATGAGACTAACAATCACAATTATCAGACGAGTTTGAATATTGTCTGGGTAATCTGGACAATGGTTTATAAGCGTTTGAATTTATTTGCTTGAAAACTAACACTCATCGTGATATGCCCTGAGGCACCAACCGGTTTCTACTGTTGCGTCATTTCAAAGTAGATCGCCAGGTTGAAGAGTCATTCTCTCTGTTGGTAAGACATCATCATTGTGGGGTTAAAAAGCACTAAATACTAAATACTAAATACACAAGCATTTAACAATACAGAAAAATAACTTTTTTAGCCTATAATTTATCATTAAAAACAAGATTATTGTCATTTTTAATGCTTAATGGCTTTGTAGATGTAAAATTCCTTCAACTGCAATGAAAGATTCATCCTTGATACTTTGGAAAAAATTCACAGGTACAAAGCAATTAAAAGTGACAATAATCTGGTTTATAATGAAAATTTAACTACAGTTTGCACCAAATATTTAATCAAATAATTAAAATTCAAGCAAAAAGGACGAGTCATTCACAGACTTCCCCTTTAACCTGGATGAGTCAACTCCACAGGTACAAAGTTCAACTGATGGCCACTATCGTCTTTGTCGCCCACATGTCCTGATAAAGGTTACTACATCAGTTGTGAAATAATAGTCATAGCAAGGCTGTAATATGTAGGCCTACAAGGTTTATTATAAAGTTAAGTTTTCCGTATATTTGTTAAATGTTCATGTGCGTATATCATGTATTGTACTTTGTTAACCCCATGATGGCGACGTATTCCCGACTGTCAACATGATACTTCAACCTGACAATCTATTTGAAAATGGTGCAGCAGCGTTGAAACCCAGGTTCAAATAATACACACCTATCAAGAACTGGAGACGAAAGGTAATTTAAAACAAAATACAAAAAATTAACGACCATTTTGGATTTTCCATAAGTCAATTTAGGATTGTAAACATAATCCTACATATCTGCAAATTAGACAATTAGACAATTCTTTATTGACATGATCATAGAGAACAGTCATGCGTCATTTACAAATTGGTTAGCTTGAAATATTATTTAAATACATTGTTCAATTCAAATATTGAAAAATTCCTCTTCAGTATAGAGTGGTCTTTCCTGCAGCCATGCTGTCAGCTTGCTTTTGAAGTGGCTTGATTTTTGTTCTCTCTTCATGTGCTCTGGTAGGTTGTTGAAATAGAGGGCACCTTTGTAGCTGGGTTTTTGCTCAAACAGGCTCAGGTGATTATTGTGTCTTTAACTGGTATTAATAGAAATAAAAATAAAAATAGAAATAACGAGGTGAATACATTGAAAAAACATTTAATAAATTGACTTTAAAGTATTAACAAAACCTGGATTGATAAACATAAACAAACATCCTAATTGTAAATTATAATCAGCTGTTATAGACAAATTAAAACTGAATAACATAGAGTAGGCTACTGGCAAATAATGTAGTTATCAATTTTAGAAATATACAACATTCTTCCCCACTTAAATTCAAAAGTCCATTGAAAAAAATAGAAAAGATTATTGAACTTATTCACATTACATAGTCTTTGAAGCGCTCAGGTTGTTTCCTTGTTCTTTGTGAACGCCTTTGGTTTTGCATTGCTATTTCCCGTGCAGGTACCTCGTCCGGTGGGATTTCTTGGTTTGGTATTTCTTCATGAACGTTATCATTTCGAGGCTGTCGGATTCGTGGGACCTCAAAACACTGAGTCGGTCCAAAAGAGATAGACTTCTTCGATGTTTTGTTGACTAGTGTGGAATACAGCTGGTTTATATGTCTTTTTATTATCCTCCCACTGTCCAATTGAACCAAGTAATGAAGTTTTCCAATTTTCTTGTACACTTCACCAAATTCCCAAACGTTCTTGTTGTTTTTGAAAAACCTGACTTGCACTCTATCCTTGACATTTAAGCTTCTTGAGGGTTTGCAGTCATTCTTTGAAGGTTGTGGATTGTTAGGGAAAATAGCATTCAATCGAATCCTGAGTTTTCGATTCAAGTAGAGTTCAGCTGGTGACTTCTCGCATGCTAGGGGTGTAGCTCGATATCTAAATAATATTTTCTTTAGCCTTTCTTGAATCGGCATTTGTTCATTTGATGTCGCTAGAAGTTTGTGCTTTAATGTTTGAACGTTTCTCTCGGCCAGGCCGTTAGTCGCTGGATGACCAGGAGCGATAAACTTTTGATAAATTCCATTGTTTGTACAATAGGTTTGAAAATCATTACTCTTGAAGATGGTAGCGTTGTCTGATACCATTTGTTTTGGATAACCATGAAAAGAAAATATATCTTCTAGGAGAGTGATGGTCTTAAAGGAGTCAGGGGCATCTTTTGAAATTTTGACTTCTGCCCACTTTGATTTAGCATCAACACAGATTAGAAAATAATTGTTATCAATTGGTCCTGCATAATCAATATGCACTCGTTCCCAGTTACTTTCAGGTGTGTCCCAAAAGAATGGGACAAGAACGCGATCACTACAAAGTTCAGTCTTCAACTTCAGAAAAGCAGATTCACATTGTGAACTCCATAGCCAACGTTCTCCTTTTCTTAAAAGACATCGAAGAGGGTAGGTTACGGTTGAAAAGTTAGGTATGAACCTTGCGTAGTACGTCACAAGTCCTAAGAATCTTTTTACTTCATCAGGATTGGAAGGTCGAGGCATGTTCTTGATTGCTTCAGTTTTTGCTGGAGATTTCTTTATTTTATTGTGTTCAATAATGTGTCCTAAATATTCAATTGATTCTGAAAAGAAAGAGCATTTTTTGTTTGTTGACATGAAGATCATAATCCGAAAGTCTTTGAAGGCAACGTTCAAGGTTGGAAGTGCATTCTTCAAGCGTACTTCCATGTATAATTATGTCGTCAAAGTATGCTTCGGTTTTGGGAACTCCTTTTAAAATCTGGGAGAGGATTCTGTTAAATTCTGAGGGAGCTGTTTTAATGCCAAAACTTAATCTTTTCATCAGGTAAGTACCTCTGTGAGTCGAAATCGTCTGGATTTTACTGCTTTCTTCATCGACTTCTAAGTGAAGGTATGCCTTGAACAAATCGAGTTTGCAGAAGTAACGTGAGTTACGGAGACTACTCAAAACATCATCAATTCTTCTGATTGGATGATTGGCTTGCACTATTCTTTCGTTAACCCCACACTTGTAATCGACACATAATCGTACGCTTCCGTTAGGCTTCGGTATGACAACTAAGGGTGATCCCCAGTCGCTACAATTTGTTGGAGTTATTATTCCACTCGATTCAAGTTCGTCTAATTCTTTGTTGACAAGTTCACGTAGAGCATGAGGCACAATACGTTCACGAGTGAAAATCGGTTTTGCTCCTTCTCGAAGTTGAAGAGAAACTTTGATACCGGGTACACATCCTACTTTTTCTTCAAACACACTTGAAAAGGTCTGGAAAATTTCATCTGTAGACTTGTTAGATTGCACATTTGAAATTGGGCTGGATTTCATTTGATTGTATACTTGTTGAAGATCAATGTTTAATTCCCTTATCCATTGTCTACCTAGTAAGGCATCAAAACCCGGTGGAACTATGTGTAACTCTCCCTGCATTGATTTGCCATTGTATTGAACATTGACAATTACTTTTCCCTTAGGTTTTATGATGTTCCCGGTGTATGATTTGAAAAGCAAGTTGGTGTCATGTAGGGGAATATTTAGGTTAAGGCGTTGAAAATCATCATCTGCAATTAGGGAATACTTTGCGCCAGAATCTACCTCAAATTTTTGTTCTTTACCATTGATTGTGACATCAACTAAGTATTTGTCTATGTCAGGCGAGACCTCAAACAAATCGACAATATTGTTGTTTTCATTAGGAGAACATAGCTCAACTTTGTTTATACCATAGCCTTTGGCTGAGTCTGATTGATTAGGGTTTGAGTCATCATCGAAAGAATGGGTGTTTTGCTTTACTTTTGACGAACTCATTAGAGATTTAATGCAAACCTTAGCTACATGTCCGCTTTTCTTACATAAATTACAGAACAGCTTTGTACAATCGGTGTGACAGTCATTTACTTTGTGGTTACTTCTTCCACACCTGATACACAGATTCTCGATACCTAGGGCTTTGAAGTTGGGTCGAGGGTTACGAGAATTTGACCTATTTTTGTTAGTCCTATGGGTTGACTGTGATCTAGACCGACCTCTAGAAAATTTATTGCAGGAGCTAGAAACTTTACTAGTGTTACTGATCTCATTGGTTGAAAAAGAGGGTCGAACAGTGTTTTGACTTTGAGTGAGTTGCTTACTTTCTATTTTTGAAGCTTCTAGGGCAATGGCTTTAGTTAGGATTTCATCGAAAGAGGACAAGTTAGACTGCAAAATGTTTTCTCTTAACCAATTATCTCTTAAGCCACGAATGAATTGAGCTCTAAGAAAGGTGTCAGCAATGGATACAGATTTTTCACATTCACACTTTGTTACAAACTCACACTCTGTTAAGTCACGTTGGAGATCAGCTACGAATTCAGAGATTGACTGGTTCTCCTTTTGATATATATTTAGAAAATAGTGTTGAGATACCACAGCACTTTTCTTAGGCATGAGCATTTGTTTGAACGATTTGATTAAGAGATCATAACTAAGTTTATTGACAGGATTTTCAGGACCTAAATATGAGGCAAGGTTATTGTAATGGATAGATCCAATTGAAACACACAGAAGCTGGGCTTGTTTCTCCTTGTCAGAAACATTTCTCATCAAACAATAGTTTTCAAATCGTTCAAGATAGTAAGAAAATTTCTCTTTTTTCGAATCAAAATTTTCAAAAGGAATTAGATTAGATGTGGTTGTTTTTTCAGGGTTTTTATCTTTACCACTCACAAGGGTTGCAATTGTAGTAAGAATGGCCTGTTGTTGTTGAGACATTAATTGCATAAACTGTGAAAATTGATCAGGATCCATTGTAAAAAATTGAAACTACTTCAAGTTGACGAGAATTGAATGAAAATGCTGTTTGAATTGACGTAATACAGTTGAAAACTATGGTTCGAGTTGAAGGCTTGAAATTGGGTACCTTGCCTTACCTTGATCCATCTTCTAGTTATTTTCATTTACTAAAAATTTTGCACTGATAGTTCTTTAAAACAATTGAATGCATTTTATCGTCGCCAAAAAACTATTGTGTCTTTAACTGGTATTAATAGAAATAAAAATAAAAATAGAAATAACGAGGTGAATACATTGAAAAAACATTTAATAAATTGACTTTAAAGTATTAACAAAACCTGGATTGATAAACATAAACAAACATCCTAATTGTAAATTATAATCAGCTGTTATAGACAAATTAAAACTGAATAACATAGAGTAGGCTACTGGCAAATAATGTAGTTATCAATTTTAGAAATATACAACAGTGATGTTGTGGCAGTGTGAAGTTGGATGCGTGTCTGGTATTGTAGTGGTGGAGGTTACTGTGTCTCAGTTGCATTGTGGTGGTGGCATGGATGATTGTTTCCCTTACGTAGAGTGAGACTACTGTAAGGATTTTGAGATTTTTGAAGGACTCTCGACAGCTGTCACGGTAGTTTAAATCTGCTAGGCATCTAATGGCTCTTTTTTGCATCAGTAGCACCCTTTCTAGATTGTTCTTCGATGCCCCTCCCCAGGCTGTAATGCCATATCTGAGGTGGGATTCGAAAAGGGCAAAATAGGCTATTCTGACTGCATCTGGACTGCATACTTGCTTTATCCTGCGTATAACATAGAGGCTGGAGCTTAGCTTCCTGCAGAGATGATCTATATGTGGTTTCCAGGAGAGCTTGGAGTCAATGATGATGCCTAGGTATTTAGTGCTGTTTTGTGCGAGTAGTCCAGGGAGTACTGTATTTGTGCTATTTTTCTTTGTGGTGAAGGTAATCTGTACTGTTTTATGTTCATTTAAAACTAGGTCATTTAGGGAGCAGTATTGTTTTGTTCTGTTGAACTGTGTGTGGGTTTTCTCTTCTAGTTCTTCTATCCTTCTGTCCGAGAACGTGAGGACTGTATCGTCAGCGTACATGACAGTGTTTCCAGCATCTGCTATCCACTCTGGCATGTCGTTTGTGAGCAGAAGAAACAGTACTGGACCCAGCACTGATCCCTGTGGTACGCCCCTCCGCAGTTCAACAGTTTCTGAGTGAGCCTTGCATTTTGTGCCGTTCTTTAGGTATGTTATTTCCACAAGCTGTTTCCTCTTATTGAGGTAGCTGCCGAACCAGTCTGCTGCTTTCCCTCTCACACCCAGTTTTTGTAGCTTGGCTAGTAGGAGGTCGTGATTCAGACAGTCAAAGGCTTTGCTGAAATCAAGAAATAGACTTGTAGCAGTGCAGCCATTTTCTATTTGGTCTAAAATATATTCTGTTAGCTGAGTTATGGCTGTAGTTGTTGATCTGCCCATTAGAAACCCATGCTGCTGTTTGTTGAGGAGGTTATTTTGTTCTAAGAAATCAAGGAGCCTGTTTAGTACTATTTTCTCTATTATTTTTGAAAAGGTTGAGATTAGGGAGATCGGTCTGTAACTGTTTCTGTCAGTAATTGGTCCGGTTTTGTATTTTGGATAGACTTTTGCGATTTTGAGTTTTTCGGGGAAAATTCCTTGTGAAAGTGATTTATTTATCAGATCTGTCAGTGGTCTTGTTAGTTCTTCTTTGCATGTTTTTATCATTTTTGCTGATATTTCATCAACTCCAGCTGAGGTCTTCGGTTTTAGTGAGTCAATGGCTGTCTGAACTTCTTTTTCTGTGGCTGGTCTGAACTGGAAAATAGAGTGTGTGGGTGGTGGTAGGTCTGGGAGAGTGATTGTTCCTGTGTTGTTACTGTTTTGTGGAGTTCTTTCAGCTATTGTTGAGAAGAAGTCGTTGAAAGAGTTTGAAATTTCGGTTGGGTCACCTATTGTTTTGTTGTTGACTTGTAAGTGGATCGAGTTGTCGGTGTTTGGTTTTGTTTTTCTCTCAGAGTTTATTATTGCTATAACTTTTAAAAGAATAACTGTCATAACAAAATGTTAAATGGCTATGAGATAATCACGAGCATATTCATTTAGACAATCATATCAATGGTAGCGATAGTCAAGAAATTAGATCACTAAAAAGGAAAATTAAAATATAATTCAAAATTGTGATTTACACACAAAAAGAAACAGTTTGAGCCTTCAAGTTTGCTTGTTGCCAATATTCGGCTGACCGGTTATATTCCATATAAAATCTAAAACTCTTAGCTTTCCAACCAGGGAGTACATGCCCTCTCTTGTGAAATTAACTGCACAAATGAAAACTAACGATATGTAAATCATACATCAAACAGTTTACTCACCTGATCTTTTTCCTTGACCATGTAACCCTCGTCATAAATCTGCCCGCCTTGTTCTGCGTAAAAGTTGGTTCTGTCCAACAAAACCCCACATTCTTCATTTGTTACACTGTCTACAAACTTTTTGTTGTGTCTCATGGCGATTACTTTAGCGATGCAACCTTCAAACACTGAAATTAAACAAGTGATTCACTGCGTGGTTCTGTTTTAGTAACCATTACATTAATTGCAAATTTCACTGTGCTAAATTTAACCTTGACATTCCTTTAATGTACTTTATTACACACCAATATCGTAAATGACTAATACAGAGATAACATGATGTAATTTACAAACTTAAGGTAAATACTCGTTTAACAACTTAAAGAATGACTTACCATATTCTGCATTTTTGTCGTTGCTGGAAGCTTTGTACTTATATTTAAAAGAGTCATCAGTTGGAGGACTTTTCTTGTTCTGCAGTTCCGTGATAGAGTGAACATCGAGACTCAATGTGTCCTCTGCCCCCGCTGTTTTGCCTTGACTCAAAATCTGAAATTACAAATCCGATATACTTGAGCTTAAATATAGCTTCAATTAATTTTCTGATTGTTTACACACTTCTACCCATCCCAAGACCCTGGGACCGAGACCTTTAATTTGAGACCCCCTCCATCATCCAACAATGTGTGAAACGCTCACAATATTTTTTGTTAACAGAATCATATATATATAGATCACACAATTCAAGATTCAAGATTTATATTTGTCTGTAGGCATACAGTAATGCATGAGACATAGTCAACTTATAAACTTATAGTTTTACTTAAATAAATAAAACTAACATGCTACCAAAGGAAATAAAAATAAAATTATAATGCCTTAGGCCCCTTTATACAAGGTGGCCAGCCGCGCACCCGGTCACTCCACCGGTGGAGTGACTGGTTACTCGCTGGTTTTCTGTGCCAATCACCGGTGGAGCAACCAGGAGTGTACTGTGGAAATTTCCGGTAGAAACAGCCATCAGTATACTGCTATAGCTACAATGGTGCTGTGTACAGAGGACGTGCTACTACTAGCTCTTCTTATCAAGAAGAGAAGGCAAAGAGTTAGGAGGTTTCGGATTCATCCTATGCTGATGACCAGACATAGTAAAGGAATGTACTATACGTTATTTGACGATCTTTGTGCAAGTGGAAGTAAGTTTTTTTAATTATTTTCGAATGTCAAAACCTTTGTTTGATGAACTGCTGGGACAAATCAAAGATGATATCACTGTGCCAGATACCCCTCTAAGCAAAAGCATCCCTGCAGAAGAAAAATTGGCTCTCACATTGAGGTAAGTACAACTTTTAAAGAGTCACCGGTTGCGTGGCCAGCCGCCCTGGCTAATACGCTCCGTGGCCCCGCGTGGTCGCCGAGCAACCCGTGGTCACTGTGCTAGTTGCAGAGCTCGGTAACCAGTTGCCGATGGATTTTGGTCGCTGAGCTGGTCGCGCAGCCAGCCACCCTGGCTAATAGGCTCCATTTGATGGCCGGCAATCGACCAAACCACCGGTGGAGTGACCGGTTGCGCGGCTGGCTGCCGTGTATAATAGGGGCCTTAATCTGTAGTAATTTTTAGCAAATGCAGATGACACTACATGAAAAATCTGTAAGAAATGTCAAGACAGATACGCATAAATGCTTATGAAAGGCAAATACAGCTCAAAACAAATACATAACCTATCAAAATCAATTAAAATAAATAAATAAAACTAACCGGAACTGATCTCACATGAATAATATTTCAAGATCTTTCTTATTCACAAGAGTGAAGAGCCATTTAGACATTTTCCCAAAATTGACTTGAACTGCCTAATTTCAATATTCCATGCACTCTTTGGCAGCTTGTTAAATAACTTCATTTCCTGGCATATTTTACTTTGACTAGTCTTTTAAAGTCAAATCAATTTATGTCTTCAATTTATGTCTCTGCCTCTGGCTGTAATTGTAATGTCTGACCGAACAATGTGTACTGATGTAAGTTTTCTTTTACTTTAATTTAGGGATGGACGGGAATGCTTTTTTGGTTCGGGACGGGATTGCTTGTCTCAAAGCTATTGGGAAATATTTGTTTAGACTTTTATCTGAGTGTTGTATAAAGACAAAATAATGTTAAATATTAACTGGTTCTATTTCCAAAGTGTTCCACTTGTTTTTAAATAAGTTACAATGGACGTCCTTTTGTTGAAAAGATTTAAAATATATAATTTTTATATTTGCAGTGTATAGTGAGATCAGGGAAAAGTACAAATTTTCTTGTAACCAAAAAATATTTAAAACAAATCACTAAACAAATACAAATAAAGAAAAAAAAACTGTTGTAAATTTCAAATTTTGTAAAAGTTTTGTTGAATAAAATAAAGTGTTTGGTAGAAAAAATGAAAATAAAAATTATGGTATATATAAAAAACATAGATTAAAACAATTAAATAAATTGAAGTTTTTAATAATATTCCAAATAAAACTAAGAATCTAGATTTAGAACATTATAAAACAGTAATTGTATAAAAGAAGAATTAATTTAACAATACTTTTACTCTTGAATGGAAAGTCACTGGTTTACATTTTATTTAATTTGTGAGAATTAGACGAATCAAATTACCATTACCATTACCATTACCAATCCTCGATCGATGACCAGCTTGCTGGATAGATCTTGTCAATTTTTTCACTATAACTAACTATAAAACTAATATTTACATATTTACATGCTTGGCTTAATTTTGTTTTGTTTGGCGGCCGGTTGTTATATAATGCCTACTGTGGTGCCATTAAAAAACTCCTCCACAGAGAAGAAATTTTTCTTTTTCAACCAAGACGTTAGGCGAGTCTTGAAATGGGTTGTCTTCATGTTTCTGACATCTTCGGGGAGTTTGTTAAAAAGCCTATATCCTACATTGGGGTTGCTATCCCTTGTCAAGTTCAATCTGCATCTAGGTATGTCAATGTCATTTTTGTTACGCAGATTATACGAGTGTTGGTGTTGTCTCGTCTTAGTGTTCCAGTTGGGGTCAGCTTTCACAAGAAGTAGGGAATTCAGGATAAACTGATCGTAAACAGTGAAGATTCCCAATCTGCTGAAGAGTGGTCTGCAATGTTCACGATAGCCGCAGGATGATAAAATTCTGACGGCAGCCTTTTGCAGAAGGAAAACCCGATTGCTGCAGGGAGCATGACCCCAAAGGACAAGACCATAGTTTACATGGCAATGGAAAAGCCCAAAATAGGCAGTAAGAGGGTGGTCAGAGATAACAAAAGATTTTAATTTCCTCAGGAGATAGTTGACCCTAGATAGTTTCTTGCATACCTCGTCCACATGTGGGCCCCAATTTAATTTAGTATCTATCATTAGACCTAGGAGTTTAACGGCGGAGTGTTCACCCTGTAAGACAGCCGCGTCCGGTCTCGTCCACAAAGAGCAAAGCAATGACTGGGTCTTGTCCTCATTCAGTTGGAGATTGTTGTGGGAGAACCAGGTCTTAGCCTATTCGAAGAGCTGCGATGCCTCTGATGCGATTGTAGTTATGTCACACCCGGTAGATATGAGGGTGGTGTCATCGGCATAAAGAAGGGCTTTCTCATTAAGTTTAAGGTCATTCATGAGAATCAAAAAAAGAAGGGGCCCTAGAGCCGATCCCTGCGGGACGCCTGTGCCGACCATAGCCACACGCGAGGTGGCACCATGGATGGAGACAACTTGCCTTCTGTCGCTCAGGTACGATTCAAAAAGACGCATCACAGCACCATCAAGACCATAAGCGCCCAGCTTTTTCAGGAGAATCTTATGCGACACACAGTCGAAGGCCTTGCTCAAATCACAAAGAGTTAACAAGACCGACTCTTCCTTTTCCAGGGCTTCACTAATCATGAGAGTCAAGGCCTCGACTGCGGTCACTGTTGACATTCCCCTACGGAACCCATGTTGCATCTTATTAAACATACAGTTGTCGTCAAAGTAACTGTAAAGCTGTTTATTGATTAGGGTCTCTAAAACTTTGGCTATTGCAGGGATTATACTAATAGGCCTGAAACTACTGATAAGACCGGGGTCACCTTTCTTATAGATAGGCACTGTTTTGGCTAGTTTAAGCTTAGTCGGAAAAACACCCTGGGTGAGGCATGTGTTAAAAACGTTGGCAAGAGGTATGGCAATAGCATCAATGATACTTTTAAGTAAGTCAGTTGACAGACCATAAGCATCGGTACAAGGTGAGTTCTTAAAATTTTTAACGATATTAAGTATAATTTCAGGAGTGACATATTGCCAACGGTTCCAACTTGGCCTGGAATGGAGAGAAAGACCTTGAACGACATTATTGACAGCAAGAACCGAATTGTCATGCATACCAGTGACTATGTCCTTAACTGTTTGGACAAAGAAGTCATTAATCTCATCTGGACTAGCAGAGCATTCATACCTTGTAGCCTTATTCCTATTGCAGTTAATCACAGACCAAGCCGCTTTACAGGGATTGGCTGCATTATCAATGTAGTTACCAGTGGCTTCTCTTTTGGCTTTATTGACAGCCAATTTATAGTCATTCTTAGTTCTAGTATACAGCCCATAAAGCCTATTGCGCTCATCAGTTGAGACTGCAGATTTCCACAGATCATGTAAAAGTAAGACCCAGGCTTTTAGTTTACCGAGCTCAAGGCTGTACCACCCTTCAGTTAAGACCTGACCTTTTGGATTGGCTTTCTTACTTTTTCTAGCCATGCTAGAGGGCCTAAGATAAGACACAGGAAAAACCATATCAAAAATATACATGAATCGGTTAAAGAACATATCAAATAATTCATCAGCGGGCAGAGTGCTGTTAACAGCAAAAGCCCAATCAGTACGCTGCAATAATGTAAGAAAATAAGGCAACTCTGTAAGGCATCAATTTTTCTTATCTGGATACTATAATTAGCAAGTCAAGGTAAATCATCAATGACACTCACCGGTTTGAAGAGAAGGTCGGTTACCACTGGTTGATGATCTGCTATTACAGGTGGATGGACCTCTGTAACTTGGTCCCAAATGTTACAGTTCGTGGCCACACTGTCCAGGCAGTTTTTTTCCCCTTGTAGGCACTTTTGAAGTCCAGTAGAGTCCAAAACTTCTCAAAAGCTCAGTTAAGGACTTAGTTTCACTGCAGTTAACATTAAGCGGGACGTTGAAATCGCCCCCGACAATCAATGCTGCACCAGGATACTTGGTCAGTAGTACAGACAGACACTTGTCGAGGAGTTCAAGAAAAGTCTGGTAATCTCCGCCGTCTGAGCGATAGATAACAGTGACAACAATAGGCCAACCTAATTCCTCTGAGTCGAAACTGACACCGACTATTTCCATATTTAATTCGGAGCAAAAATCCTTTAGGTCCACTTCTGTCACTTGTATTCCCTTTTATACATAAATAGCTACTCCCCCGTGGATGTGCATCTGCCTGCAAAAGATTGTACTGAGCCTTAAGTCCATGATTTCTTCATAAAAACCTTTTTCATCTCGGGACAGCCAATGTTCACATAGACAAACAAACTGAGGCTTAACATCTTCCAAAAACAGAGAAAGTAAATTTAACTTTGTGCGAAGGCACTGAACATTGACATACAACAGTCTCGTAAATTTAGTCCTGCTTAAATCATAAGTATTTTTAGGCCTATTCAGAATTTGCACATGTTTAGAGGTAGGCCTACACTGCACTGAACTATCTAGGCTTACGCTTGAGTCTTTGGTGGTCGGGTCCACCTCCGCTTCGCTAAAAAATTGTTTCTGGGTAGAAAAGGTCGAAAATCATCAACTCTAACATCTTCTGGCCACATATCTGGGGATTTGGCATTTTCTAGGTCTTCAAGGTTAATGCCAATTTTGAAGGATTTGTGGCCATGGAACTTTGAGGTTAATTCTTGACATATGAC
Organism: Neoaliturus tenellus; assembly: GCA_030545055.2. Lineage (NCBI taxonomy): Eukaryota > Metazoa > Arthropoda > Insecta > Hemiptera > Cicadellidae > Neoaliturus > Neoaliturus tenellus. The sequence continues at coordinate 122,940,050 of CM061536.1, forward strand.
CTCTCCTGTAGTAATTTGCATCATATGTTCCTTCAGAGCATTTATTTCAGTATCCAATGCAAGATTGGTTACAAAAAGCCATCCCTTTTTGCTAGCCTGGCGAATTTTAGAGTTTTTGTCCTGAGGTAATTTCCCAACGATGTACGTAGGCTTCCTAGGCTCCTTGGAAGTTTCATGATTCTGTTTTAGGTTAGAATTCTGGGACTTAGTAGATGGATCGAAATTGGCTGAAATAAGCATGTTTTTATCCTTTTTTTCCCTTTGTCCGTTTTAGCAGCACTAGAATATGATGACGAACTAGGTGGTATAGTAGTGCCAGTCTTTAAGGTTCCACAGTTTTTCGTTGTTGTCTTCACCACGGTAGGCGTAAAACTATCCGAAGGACTGTCACTATCTAAACCCACAATATCGCCATTGACAGTCAGAGTATTAGAATCAGACGACATGGAGTTTATAGTCGAGTCAAGGTCTAAAATCGTGTCAATCGTGGATCCTGCACCATTGTTATTCGGTTGTTCAATCGACTCAGTGTTTATCCTAACTTGATTTTTCTCAATAAATGAGACTCTTTTCTCGAGTTTATGATAAAATTCCTTAACTGTCCCAATATTTTCAATTAATATTTTTAAGTCGGGATACGAAGTCTTATTCTCGTCATGGACAGACAGCTTTTCTAGTTTTTGCTGTTGTATCAGTTCCATAACCTCAACTTTGCAGCGTACGCAGAACCACACTGTTTTCTTACACAACTCTTTAAATTTCGCACATTCTTCACGGCTAATGTCACAGCACTTGAGGTGATACCAATTCTCACAAAAACCAGAACACTGCATACCTCCTGTTCTGTTAGTAACTTTATTTGAACACACTCCACATTTATGTCCGTCCTTACTACCGGCTGCCATATTGCCAACCTTCAATGAGCCATCACTTAGTTTTCTACGACAATTGGTTCAGAAAGTAGCAATTGGTACTAAGAGCAAAAAACATCCCTCTTGAATAAATTACTGCCTGATGTCAAACAATGGATAAGCTGAACCATAGGTTGTCTCTGGCGTGATGTGCCATGTTTTCCTCATTAGCGAGATCACTGGCCGCTGGACGTAAACGTAAATTCCCGTGTTAAAAAAAGTCCTGCCCGATGATCGGGACAATTTTGCTCCCAAACATTTTCCCAAAATTTCGGGACCTGACAATCTCTATTTTTTCTAAACATTTAAGGATATAGAACCAAGGAAATGTCTATTATACCTATGAAGTTCTTTAAAATCTCCTTAAATGATTCCCTATTTTTAGACCTTTAATTGTTCTTAAGGCTTACTTTGCCTCTAAAAAATTGGCTCTGTATATGGACTATTTCTCCATAAGGTAATGCCATAAATCATATGAGCATTAAACAAAACATAATACGGTAAGCTGTTATTAACATTCTTGGCTTATATTATACATAAGTTTTCTTAACAAGTAATATAATCCGGCTATTTTTTAACATAACTGCTGAATGTGCTCTTCCCATCTCAATTAACTGTTTATATATATTCCTAGTAATTTTAAATTTTTTTTGATATTGTTATTTTTATGTAATGAGAAATTTATATTTTCTGTTTTGTTTGATAGCAATCTAAACATATAAAAGGGAGCATATAAAAGGGAAAGCCTCACTCACTGACTGACTCACTCATTCATTACTAATTCTGACTCCCAACTTCCCGACTAGCTAGAGTGCTGAAATTTGGTATACTCATTCTTTAGGCTTAAAATAGGAAAGTGACTATTTATATATTAATATTCACAAAGGGCTACGCCCTAGATGTCCTCAGAGTTACTATGCTATTCTTACAAAAGCAACATTTTTGTGTTCTAACATATGATTAGGCTACTTAAAAGGATCATTCATTTTATGAACAGCTGTTCTCATTTAAATTATTGAGGAAAGATTGGTAGTAAAAAAAAGTAGATGATATTATACTTGCGGCGAACAAGCTCACCTGAAGGGCAAAAAATTTTTCTCAAGTTGATATTGTGTAGCATGCCGGGTAAGCTAGTAGCAAATAAACTGTAAAAGTAAACAGCAATAACAATGGGGTGGGCCTACTTATAACAACTAATTTAAGTTCTTCGAAAATTCACTGTACCTGAGCTTTTTTCTTGGCCTCTTCGTATCCGTGCATGTCTATGGTCATGCCTCTTTCCTCTGCCATTAGTTGTGTGAGATCCACAGGAAACCCGTAAGTATCGTAAAGTCTCCAGGCCACATCACCTAAATAATTGTGTCATATTTCAAAATTCTAATACAATTCCAATAGTTCAACAAATTTTTGCAACAGAAGATTTTTTCTATCTTCCAGTTTTTATTACTTTTTTAAAACAACAGAAATTTGATTAATGTTTTCAAAATTCTTTACTAAAATATTCTTATATAAAAAACAAAAAAAACTTAGGCCTACTTAAGTTTGTAAGTGCTATTTAAATTTCAGAATTTCTTCATTAATGTTTTAAAGTATTTATTCATGAAATATTCCATGCAATTTCATTCAACAGAACTTTTTTCATTCATTCAGAACAGATTTTTTTTGCTCTTTCAGCAAAATTTTGAGCTTGATTTCATTTTTACATTACTTGCATTGGCACAACCTATTACAAACATACTACAAAACATGACAATTTCTTCACATCTTACATCAATGAAGACATGAGTATACAGATAAACAAACATACCTGGTATAACCTTTGTTCCAGAAAGCTTGCTTATAGTATTGTAAAGAAGGTTTCTTCCACGATTTAGAGTTTTCAAAAACTGCTCTTCTTCTTCATTTATGATATCTATTATGGTCTGTGGATCTTTTGTGATCTGAAAAGACATGGGATTTCTTATTAAAGATGGAAAGATAAAAAAAACAACATCTAAGCCTAAGGATGAAATGATGAAAAATCCATTTTGTACTGACTACGCATAACGCTTCCTCTTTTGTAAAATTTATGAATGGTGTATTTAGTTATGTATATTGTATCAATATTGTAAAAATGTTATTAAAGGATCAATAAAGATTTCATTTCATATTTTCATAAAAGCTCAGCTATCTGTAAAGCCTTTAAATCTGCTTACTTACCTCTGGAAAAGTGTCTCCGAGCAAATCCACAACAGTGTTGACTAGGGAAGCGAACATCCCTGGCTTGGCATTCAACTTCTCAGTTCCATATCGAACAGCTCTTCTCAAAATTCGCCTGAGTACATATCTGTAAAACATATTTTGCAAACATTATAATCAGATACTGTATGTAAATTATTAATCCAAGGTAACTAAAGACAAAACGCCGACAAATTTTTTTAATGCATGGAAATGAAAGGGCAAAGTGTATAGTAGAGAGGATAAAAAAAAAAAAAAACATATAAAACATTCGGCTAAAGAAAAAATTTTTTAAAAGTTCTGTTATTGTCACAAATGTTAAATTGTGAAACATGTAAAACTTAAAGTCATTGAATAGAAATTAAATTCTTTATTTTAGGGATAGACGGGAATGGATTTTTAGTTCGAGAAGGGACGGGACAGGAATTTTTATTTCCCATCCAATTTCGGGACAGGATTGGGACGAGATTGCTCTTCTCAACGCTATCGGGAAATATTCGTTTTGACTTTTTATCTGAGTGTTGTATAAAGACAAATTAATGTTAAATATCAACTAGTTCTCCTTCCAAATTGTTCCACTTGTTTTTGTATAAGTTACAATGAATGTCCTTTAGTTGAAAAAATTAAAATATATAGTTTTGATAGTTGCAGGATGCAATAAGATCATGGGAAAGTATAAATTTTGTTGTAATTAAATCAATTTAAGTTGAATCACTAAACACACATAAAGTAAAAATGTTGCCCATGTCTTATTTAATACAAGTTTTGTTTAATGAAATATTAAACGTTTGGTACGAAGAATAAAAATAAACATTATGTGCGGTACTGGTACGTAAAAAATAGAGATTAAAACAATTGGAAATATTGTAAAGAAAACAATACTATATTACAATAAATAAGGCCTGCTCAGATAAAAAAGAACAAAAAACCACCAATTGAAACTAGAATAAATATTAACTCTCAGAAAAGAAGTTGTTCAACAAGCCAATGCCAGTTATAACCCTAAAAAATATTTTGCTAATTTCTTTTTTATATTCATTGATTTTACTGAGACAGTTTCTTACTTGAAAAATATAATTAAGAAAATTGAACTGAGAAATTATAAACTATTATATTTTTATTGTTATTTATAGTTATTATAGTTATTATTTTAGCATGAATTCATTTATGTAAATTTAAAGCTATAAACTCTAAAATCTAATAAATATAAGCGATAGCTAAGCCGTGTTTTCCTCTTTAGCGAGAACGTAGGCCGCGACAGCCGTCTTCGTTAGAGAGATCTTCGGCCGCGATAGCCGTCCTCGTTAGCGAGATCGTAGGCCGCGACAGTCGTAATTGTTAGAGAGATCGTCGGCCGCGATCGCCGTCCTCGTTAGCGAGATCGTTGGCCGCGATCGCCGTTCTCGTTAGCGAGATCGTCGGCCGCGATCGCCGGCCGCCGTTCGGCAGTTCCCGTCCCGATAAATTCCCGAGTATAAAAAAATTCCGCCCGATGATCGGGACGAAAATTTTCCGAAAATTTTCCCGAAATTTCGGGACCCGACCATCCCTACTTTATTTTAATTATTTTCAAAGCTCGTTGTGTATTAAACATGTATGATTTGTGTACTATTCAAAGTAACAAAACCAAACCCAACAAAAGTGAAAATTGTTTAATTATTGATCATAATGTGGTGTGGATTAAAATGTTTTAGCAATACAGTGCTAAACCATTTCCAAGGATTTCCAGCAACTTATATTAATCATCACACAACAGTTGATGAGAATTTTCTGTCCTTACCCTCTGCCGGTTGCATCGGGCCGGCCGCCATCCGCAAGTGCGATTGTCAGTGTTCTGGCATGATCTGCCAAAACTCTGTAGGCCATGTCAATCCCATCTTTGTCGTCTGCTCCAACCTTGCCAGTATATGGGCGAGTTTGTGTAGCCTATCACAGAAACAGTTTTTTTTTCTATCTTTTCAAGTAAGGAATATGTAAACCAACAATTATATTTCCAAGAAAAATCATTGATTTTGGTGTCATTTTGTATGTAACAACAATTTTTGTCATTTAAAACATATTCATGATTGTAGGACTACTGTACTCTAAATTAATGTTTATTTTACTAATAAAAATTGTCCTAATTTACCTTTTGGATTGCATCAAAGATGGGTACGAATAAATCTGTGTCATAGTTTGACCGTTTGTCCTGGATCACAGACACAAGTCTCTCAAGCCCCAATCCACAATCAATGTGCTTTTTGGGTAAAGGACGCAAACTTCCATCGTTTTCTCTAAAAAATCCGAAAGTAAGATCAATTAATTTAAAAATACAATGTAGGTAGTAAATGAATACAAGTATATGAATACAAGACATCACATTGTATACCCCATCAACATTTTATTTCTATTTTCATAGGCAATAGGCTATATTTGTTTGGTAAAACCCAATACTACTGGTGGTACCACCTTCCAGCTAATTATCAACCATATCATTCGAATACAATATTGAAAAAAATGGTTCATAATAATCAGCTTGCAGTTAACCTGGACACCCAGTTCTATTGGTTTTTACTGCAAGGTACCACAACCACAGTATGGTCGCGATACTTTATCATAAAAAGTACCAATTCTTTTCTTTACCCCATTTAATACTGGAATAAATCTCCACCATCATATTATTCAGAATTTATGGTACGGTAATAACAAGAAAATCTGCCGCTAATAAAAACCGCTTTTCTACAGTTCCATCGTTGTAGACAAGCTTTTTTATGATGTTTGATCTGTATTTTCAACCATGAGAAAATTTTATACTACTGACCCATTTTTAATGGTCTGGATCTAAATAATGGGTGATATAATATAGCCTGATAGAGTATGTTGCAAAAGTAAACCAGTCTTGCATCTTGCATAATTCATGAACTTAGCTCATTCCAAAATATCACTTAATCGAACACGGGAGTTCCAAATATTTAAATAAGCAGGACTCTACTGCATGAACTAAAGTTTCCAGCATTACTCTTGCTCGTTAATCGATTATACTCAACTAGTTTCGAGGACACGTACCTGTTGTACTGGATGAACACGAGGTTCCATATCTCCAGTACGTCCGGGTCGTCCTGGTTGACGAGGTGAGGAACGTCGCGTCCGCCAATCCGGTCGTAGTGCAGCTCCGAGCATGGCCCACACGGGCCGGTCTCCCCCATCTCCCAGAAGTTGTCCTTCATGCTACCAGGGATCACATGGCTCTCAGGAATTCTGGCAGAAAAAATATCAAAATAAATGAGAAAAAACGCTTTATAAAGATTGGGCCAAACCCTAGTCTTGCAATTATCTAACATCACCAAACTTCATTTATGTTTTATATTCATTATGATTATACAAAACTGTCATAAATAAAGCTTAGTAATACTGTTTGTAGAGCCAACAACAATAATTGTTTATGGTTTCTGACACTACCCCTCCAGTAGCTGTAATTTTTTTTTAAATTAAAGAAAATTTCAGAAACTTACCCTAAATTGAGCCAGATTTGCTTGCATTCATTGTCAGGTTCCAGACCCGCAGCTTTGCTTCCGCCAAAGTAAGTGACATAAAGGCGATCCGCCGGCAACTTGAACACCTCAGTCAACAGCTCCCACGCCCACGCACAAATCTCTTTCTAGAAAAATTCAACATTGATAAATGAAAACCTGTTTGAATGGAATAAGTTTAAAAAGATTGCTTACAAGTGTTATTTGTCAAGTTTGTAAATACCTTGAATAATGGAAAGTTCCGTATTTTATTTCATGCAGTGAAATATGTCTTGTAAAGCTAATTAAATATTTAAGGCTAATTTTGTAGGCAGTGTTTATCTTCTACCACAAATATAAGCTATGGATAAGACAAGCAGATTTCCGTTACAAAGTGTTTTTGAAAATATGTTGGTAAAGAGACGGGAACGGGAGGGCCCTGCATTGACACCCACTATTCCACAACAGAGGGAAATAGCCTACATATTCTTCAAAATATTATTAAATATGACACTGAAATGCATAGTGATTAAAATATTTCCGTTTTGACAGTGTAAGACTTTGTAGACCCTGGTCATCCCCTGGTAATCTTATTCCACAGTTCCTAAATACCTTGGCCTGCCACCATTTCCTAAAAAACCATATAGTTACCTTGAAATAATCGCCAAATGACCAGTTGCCCATCATCTCAAAAAATGTGTGGTGATAAACATCCTTTCCAACATCATCCAAGTCGTTGTGTTTTCCCCCAGCCCGAATACATTTCTGAGTGTTCACAGCACGAACCAACTTGGCCATGTCAGTAGATGGGTCCACTGTACCCAGAAATATAGGCTTATACTGAAAAAAAAATACACAGCTACATAATTTTTCAAATTTTAAATTTTCAAAAAACTTTAAGATGAAATTAAATATTGGCACACATTATGTTTACGAGCAGCCTCCAAAAGATGTTTTGATTAAAGACACATTATATTCGTTAGACGAATTTTCATCTTTTTCAGCTAGACATTACCCCTAAAGGTACTTGTTTGTTATACATAAGCCACTGTTTCTTTTTAGGTTATTTTAAACTGTGGTCTAAAAAAAATCAAAAGACAGAAGACTATTTACTGAACATTGTATAAAAATTACACGTTTTTAAGTTTTACGGTTTTTGATTTGTGCTTGCTTAAAGTCAAAAATGTCACTGATGATCGCGGCGAACACATCTCCGCCAGAGCCTTGATTAGTTATAGGCTAGTTGTCTGCATGGTCTTACATATGACTTATTGCTACCAAGTGATTTGTTCTGAGTTAGTGAAAGTATTTCTGATCTATAAATCAATAACAAATAGGCTATAACCTTACCCAATGCGCAGTAGCCTAAATAGTCTTCTTTCAATTTAAGTGTTATAAAAAAGTTCAGCATAAAAAAGTAGCTGGCTTAACCCCACCTTTACCATAATCTTACTAACTTACTGTAATCAACCAAACGCTACCTAGTCTTTAAAAATAAAGTAAAAACTAGAAAACTAAGAACATTAAAATCAAAATGATTCAAATATCATCAACGAGGTTATGCCTTGTTATCTCAGGCATATTGATAGCTCCAACACCACTAAGGTCATCTGGACACTGGTATAAAGAACCCTCCTTGAAAGCTACTGCTACTAAGCTATTCTTATTCAGGGCTGTACGCAACATTTTAGTTTAAACCAGATTTTCCGTTCAATCCAAAGTTTAACAAATATGCATACTTTACTTAGACCTCCAGTTATTTTGAACTGTTTTGAACTAGATAATTTAATTTGGTTTATCATTTACTTGTACATATTGCATCCAGATTAAGTTGAAAATATATTAAGTTTACATAAATCTCACTCAGCCTTCTAAGGTAAACTTAGATAGATTGACCACACCAATACCACTTCCTAAGAACGACACTAATTAACCTAGTCACCAATGCTTAAAAAATCACATGATATTATTTAAGAATGTTTATACAACATACCTGATTCATTCCAGCATTTGCGAAAAGAATTGTTGGGTCATCAAGAGGTATAACAGATGATGAATGCCAATAGACATGATCTTTCTTGTCCTTAAAGAAATTAATGTATCCATTTCTTACATCTTTGGCTGTCATTGCAGTATTCATCTTGATCTAAAATAAAAAGCAGACGTTTTAATTTATAATTTGTACAATAAAACAGGGTATAACTTAATTAAATTACTTTAAGCAATTTGATTCGCCTACATGATTGGCTGTTGAATAAATAAATCCACAGTAGAGTCCCACTAATCCAAACCAACTCGGATCAGAAACTGTTGATTTAGCTAATTCTGAAATTAGGCGAATAATGTGTCAATTATTTTCAGTATTTTGTACAGATTTGGTAATGCGCAAATTAGATGTAACCAATCGTGTCACTTAGTTTAGATATCATTTTCTTGTAGGCCTACTCTAATAAATACTCCCGTAGCAGCAGACCTGCATACTCAGCGAATTTCCAAAGGAATTTGAGATATTATATTTTCCCCATAAACACCATGGGAATGAGTAAGTATGTTTGCTGCCATGGGATGTTAGAAAATGTTAGTTGTTACAAAATTTAATAGTTAAGATAATGTGAATATATCAAGTTGACTCAATATTTGGCACTTTTCAATTAATTCCCCATAAACTTCATTGGGTTATATTGGATTTTTCAGAATGTACTATTACAGCTTGCTTACCCATGTTACTGAGCTTGAATGACCCTTTCCAATAAGCAGAAGTTGCATCATTAACTACCAAGTCCAACCAACTGACTAATTTCAAGAAATATTCTGGCATCAAGCCACAATTTATTAAATATACTCTATTTATAGAAACTAATGTACAGCCAGCAACAATCAACATAAAAATAAAATTAATAATTAAACATATTTCAATCAAAATGTCTAGCAATAAATTTAATTGTCGTAGGCTACAATTGTAAAAATTCCTGAAAAATGCTAGGCCTACAATAGTCAGGGGTTACAGCCGAATGAAGCATTGAAAAGTCCCCTCAAACATTAGGGGTGATTTGCCTGACTTTCCAGACTTTTTGCCTAACTTATTTCCTTGACCAAAATTTTATTCCCTGACCTTCCAGAATGTGGACGCCCTGAAAAATGCCACTGGCATTAATACAGCAAGAAAAGGTGGATATTTTAGATCTTACTAGGGCTAGGCCTATTAATTTGATGACATGTTGAGCTAATAACTATATTTCCATAGCTTGGTAAAATTTATTCTTTTAGGCAGATTTATGATTGAAGCTTTGTAAACAAAATGGAAAACAAATATTTAAGTTAACTTACCTGGCATAAAAATAATAATAAAAAAAGATATGTGTACAAGCTTTTTGATTTATTATATTCCATGTCCCACAAATTAATTAATTGATTTGGTAAGCTTATTTAAGTTAAAGGGCAGAGTTAAACGTGGTACCAAACAAAGAATTCACAAAATAACCTAACTAACTTACTGGAACCTGACATAAATTTAAGACATTAAAAGTGGCACCAGACACTGATAGTATATTTTCCACTATCAGTTTAAGTTATCAGATCAACATCAACAAAAATATTGGAGAATTAATTAATTATATCAGAAATCCTATTTCTGAATCGCCATATGGATAATAAACTAGGGTTCATGGTTAGTTTTATAACAAAACCCTAATTATTTTACATACCCGGGTGAGTGTAAGCTGTCACTGCTAACAAATGACGAACCAGATTTAGCAAAAGTAAAGTAATCGAAATTATTTTACATCAGCTAATTCCCAAGACCTTTCGCAATACAATTGGACGTTGGAAGTTGGAATAGGTTAACTTGTAACTAACCTATAAATCATTAGCAGTGGCAGTAGCAGACAGCATTGACAGCAATCGAACAAAAAATAGCTAGGCCAACTTTCCTAAATCATCAGCTGAGCGACACGTGTGTGACGGCCAAAGAGTAAAACAGCGGTTTTTTAAATGCATATCTGATATAACAATCATACGGACTATAATTCACTATGATAGCTTTGGGTATTGTTTTAATCATTCTTGAAAATTGTTTCATACTCTAAACTTTAAAAATACACCCAGGTGTATTTTTATAAGAACAAACTGTTAAGAAATATCATTGAAGGTTCTTGAGTGATTTTTAAGTACAAATCTCTATAAATAAATGTGAAAAACCCATTGGCACTAGGCAAGAAAAAGGCATTATAATCAAGAAACCTAGAATGAGAAGGATGTAGGTGACATCAACAAAAACAATAACAAAATCGATGACGTCAAAGGTGCAGCACTTAAAATATTCAAAGCAAACCACTCATGTATCAAGATAAACAACATGACGTCAAAGGTGCAGGAGTTTTTTTTTTTTTTTTTTGTTAACGTTTTAAGTTTTACATTTTTTTTTTTTTTACAAATATTTATTTCCGGTTCAATGTCAGCATTATACACAGAATGAATAACTAAACAATTTGACATAACGGGATATTAACGATATGGGGCTCGCCCTAGTTAGGGTCACCCGGGAACATATAAAATGGAAAAAACTGTCAATAAAAGATTAACAACAAAACATCACTCCAAACATTTGGAAAATAACAATTAGTCCAGACCAGGAAGTAAATCTTGTGGTAATCTAGGTTTCAAACGTCTGTTTTCAGTTGGATGTCCGACGTTGAAGTATACAGCGCCAGGAACAAGATTCAAATTGTCAACAAACTTTCTGCTGCAAGTAGTTATAAAGTCTTTCACCAAGCTAACACCTAATTCCTGATGAAGGTGGTTATTGCGCACAAACCAGGGGGCGTTAACGGCAATTCTAAGAATTTTGTTCTGGAAAATTTGGATCCTGTTCAATTTAGCAGCTGAAAGAGACAGTCCCCAGACAGGTGCCGCATACATAATTAAAGGTCTAATTATAGTTTTATATATTAAAATCGTACAAGCAGGTTTTAAAGAAGACTTCCGGTTAATAAGAGGGAAAAGGCGGGCTAGACGAGCATAAGCTTGGGTGAGTTTTTCATTTACATGGAAATTCCAACAAAGTTTTTTATCTAACCACACACCCAGATACTTTATAGCACGATCATCCGGGTTCCACGCCAAAAATGTTCCATGTATGTGTATTTCAGGAGGTGGAGTAAATCTCTTGAGTGAGAAAATTTTCGTTTCGCACTTATTGGGATTGAGCCTAAATCGCCACCTCTCGAACCAATGTACTAAGGAATCAACTGAAGTTTGCAATGATGTGACAGCCTCATCAACATTAGAATTTTGACAAATGACAGCAGTGTCGTCTGCATAGAGGGCTAAAGTTGCTTCGTGTAAATCTGGCAGGTCGGACATGTAGATGTTAAAAAGTACAGGCCCAAGTATCGAGCCCTGAGGCACACCTGCTTGTATAGATCGAGTAGAAGAAGTAGCACAGTTAATTTTAACAGCAAAGGTTCTTTTGTCTAAAAATGATCTAATTATGTTCAAGATATATTGAGGAAACCCATGATTTTGCATTTTAAAGATAAGACCGTTGTGCCATACTGTATCAAACGCCTGCGCTATATCTAAGAATGCAGCGGCTGAATGTTGTTTCCGTTCGAAAGGTGCAGGAGATACTTTAAAATGCTTCAATCAGCTGTTAGTGTCACCTACCTTGGTTTGCTTTAGATACATTGATTATAATGAACTTTTTCATGTAGACTATAAAATAAATCATTTTTATGTCTCTCTTATTAAGCATAAATAAAAAGGATAGAAGAATAAGAAACAAGAAAATAAAGTACGAATAATAAATGAGTTGAGAAAACATTTTTAACCAATAAAACAGATGAGTAAATTACTTAAAAAAACAAAATAGGTAAGAAAAATGTTTCTGTATATAGAGTGAAATACAATGTTCTAAAGCATGTTTTGTAAATTTCTATATCAAGGAATCTATATTAAAAGGCAAACATGACTATTTTCCTCCTTTTTCTCAGCTTGAGTGCATCATAAAGAATTCGCGCATTCCTGCTGAGTAGCCCGGTAATTATCCTGTAGATGAGCAGAATCCCATTACTTATAATAATTTATATTTCAATCGGCACCTCCAGGGCCTACACGGGCCCTCAAAGTTTCGATGGGTTCGTTCAAGAACAGCCACCATAAACTGTTTTGTTATTGTTTTGGCATATCACGTGACAAATTCCAGACACGATATTTGTGGGATTGGTCACGCGATAGGAAAAAAACTAGTTTGCGTTAGATGATCGTGAATGAGCCCAATGAAAATCTTATGAAAGAATGGCATAATTAATTGAATCATTAGATAGATGTTGAAATAACAAATGTTAAAAAAACAGATGCTTCAGTTAATACATATTTTCAATCAACATATTGGGCTCAGGTCAACTGAAATTTTGTTCGAGATTTGTTTTGACCAGTGAGCGAGCTGGTTAGTAATAAATTTTATTATTATTGACTTATTATTAAATAATATACCGGTAGCCTATCAATAAGCTAATAGCAAATATTATAATGATAAAAAAATACCTACTTTATTGGACGCCGTCTTTGAGGAAACCTGACTTCTCAGCCCAGCAAAGTTTGGTGCATCTTTTAAACAATCTTTCTTAAGATCTGAAAATTTTAAAACAAGTAAGACAGCTATATCAAAGCATGGTTCATTTCCTCATTTTTTCTCAGCTTGTGTGCATCGTTAAGAGAAATCCGTGCATTTAAGTGTTCTGTAGACGAGTATAATCCCATTGCATTGGTCCTTTAAGGCTATGCAGTGCAGGCTTTCAAAGACAGAGGTGTAAGAATTGTTAGCAAATCAGGAAAAACAGATGTTTTAGTTATCTAAGTTCATATTTCTATAAGGGTTTCGTCTGTTACGTCCCTTTTTCTCTCGACCTACTGAACCGATTTTTAAGATTGAGGTGTCATTTTAAAGCTTAGGATATACCGCAGTGAGGAATCGTAATTGAAAAGGACATATTGTTTCGGGCATCGCCCCCCTCGCCTTTGATTTATTTCTAGATGGTGCTTTGAACTTGTTGACCAAATTTTATTGCAAATTCATAATGTGATTTGTAATTTAACATCTGATTACCTTCAGGTGAATTTTAAAAGAAAGATAGTAAACAAAAATAGATCTCTGTCACCTCATAATCAACATTCACGTACTGTAGGTGAGTTTCACTCATACAGAATCATAAAATGCGCAATTTGGGCACGGGCCACCTCGTATAAAATATTTGAAAACTGGGTCAGCAACTGACATTTTGGCCAAATTTCACCAAGTTAACGATCTATCTAGTTATTATTGTTCAATTGTTATTCTATATTTGATTTGCTTAGATGGGCTATTCGGAGCATAAAAAATGTCTTGAAATTCATACTTTTAACTTGAATTTCATAAGTCATAATTTATTATTATAGTTATATTATCATAGTTATTTCATAATGGCTCAAACTAAGTTATAGTACAGTACTGTTATAATTTATTATAATTATTATTTAAAATGTGAATACGGTGTTTAATTAACAACTACTGCACTCAGTATAACAAATTAAATAATTTTTATATTCAAAACTAATAGTTCTTTTAAAAGTCATTAATTTTCTGTTTATTTTTTTTATTTTTACTGTCCCATTCGCCCATCAGTCACCACAATATCATTCTTACAAGATTAATAGATTATTTAAATATTATTTATTTATGATACTTAACTAAATTGCGTGTTAATTATTCAGCAATAAATAAATTTTTAAAATAGATATTTTTTCTTAAAAAGAGAAAATTTTAAAATTAATTCTTGTAACTTACAAGAGACGCCTTAGGATGATAGAAGTAAAGACTGTCACACTGATAACTCTAAAAATGTTTCATTATTTGTGTTGCAGAAGATTTATTTTTATTTTTCCTCACAAATCCTACTTATAAAGTAAGATTAACTATTTTGACCCCATGTGTTTTAGAGTTGAATTCGGAGTTTCAAATAATATTCTGTCTATATCTTACCTGATTTTGATATTAATGTTAAAGGATCTCTTTCTCTTGATAGGAAATGTTCCCCTTTCTGAGTAAGTGGTCTGGTATTTTTAGCTGTTATATTATCTTGAAGTTTGATCTTCTTAGTTTTGTTAAGTATATTTATTTCTACGTTAATTTGATTTTTTAATAGTGCTGTAACATTAAATGGTTCAACTTAAGAGGACATTAGTTTGTTCAGTATTATTTTAATTTGGGGTTTAGCATTTTTTTATATATAATTTCTGTCTAATAAAATGTGCTTACCATACTTCACCGAATTTTCTTTGAGAAACTCATAATCTTAAAGCATATTAAAATAGAGTAATGAAATAATCATCACCAATAAGATTTGTTCCATCTGTGATTTTTAAGTAATTTTATTTTTCAGGGGATTATATTTATAATTTTGTAGGTAAGGAGATAAAGAAAGCAGACATTTTAGAACTCTTTTTATTAGTAGGATCGTTTCTTCTCAAATTAAAGTTTTTTTTTTAAGAAAACTATATTGTTAGTAAATAGCCTAGTATAACAGTTTGTTTAGTTTTGAAATCTATACTTATTTAATACGCTAAGGGGTTTTTTTGTGTAGAGAACACCTCCTACAATTTTCAACCAATTTTCAAGTTTTTTGTGTCGGTGGATAGGGCTTGGTCTGTAGTTGTTTCCGCCAAAAATTGATGAGAATCGGACTTATAAGCATTGACTATGTACACTAATAGTTAGCCTATATAATTCTATATACTGTGCTGGTGATCACTTGATATTCACAATATTGAATTGGTCGTATGTCATTGATTTAAAACTAAAAGTAACTTTTGTATTGTATAAAAACAAATTGCTCGATATCGAGCAAATACATGTACTAGCTTAACAAAATTATTTAGGAAACGTTTTTGCTATTCATTGCTTGAGTTGCCAAATGACTTTATTCTCACTCATAATTAGTTAAGGATAGGAATAGATACTATATTTATATGCTTTTACAATATTATACCTTATGTTACAATGATAACCCAACTAGGCAGCTTTACTTTTTTGTGTTACCTGTTAAGAATATACTTGTGTACCGGTTGCTCGAAATCGAGCAATTTAGTTTGGATACTGATAAAAGTTTTCATTTACTATATAACAGACTAATTTTCGTTGAAAATACGATTAGCTGTTAATTTTTGAATCAATAGGCTAATAAGTTGAACAAACTAAGGCACACATAAAAGGTTATGTTGTGAATAGGGGTCAAAAAAATTTCATATAGCAAAACGTCAGATTATAATTAATTAATAGCGTGTTCTCCCATTGCCGTCATCCGGTTATCATGTTAAAGCCAAACTTTAACATGTGTTATAAAAACTAAGCAGACTTTTCCCATTCCTCATAATCTTAAAGAGGTTGTTTTAAGTCGTTTCTAAAGTAACTGAATCTTTTTGGACACACCTCTATTTTTCCGAGTCCCTGGGACGACTACCTTTAATTTGAGACTGATTCTATCATTCTATGATTTGTGAAACCACAAATTGAGTTCGTTCACGTTCATCCACCGCAAAGAGGTTTGTTTACATTTTGCCAATCACGTGACTAATTGAAGACATTTTATTTGTGGGATTTTTCACGTGACAAAAACGTAAACAAACCGCTTTGCGGTGGATGGTTGTGAACGCCCTCAATGTTTCTCCAATTTTATGTTTTTTTTTTTATAAACATACTTATTGGAGTTCGTTAGCCAGTGTGTGTTCTGTGGCTTAAGAGTCTTCATCACCTTTGGAAAAATATCCATAGTACACTCTGTTTTCCATTACAACTGTCCTAGTACAGTCAGGTGCGCCCAACTATGGCGAGGGGTGAGGCGCGGGTACATTTCTAAAAACATCGGACTGCGACGTCCCACACACGCACGCGCAGACTCGCTACAATGAGAGTCCAGCCAGTCCGATGCTGTTGCAGCGTTTTCCTGTCTACATCTGAAGAGTATTTTAAAATTATTATTAATACTAGGCTCGAACTTTTCCATTTCAATATAGCCGATTAACATTTTACAGCGATTACAATTAATTAATGGTTTTCAATTATTATATTAGCTATAGCGTTTGAACGGAACATCCGATTTAGATTAAATTTGGTTCAGGGGTGTAAGGCAGTATCTACTTGAATGATTTCGCGAACCAGAATGATCAGACAATACAGAAACTAAACAAAAAAGTAATTTTAAAATGATGGAACTAAAGTAATTATTTTCTTTGGAATAATCTGACGCAACGTATAGAGGTAACCCCCGCACACCAAAAACAGTTAGTTGACACCCACTAACAAAGGACATATAATCAACCTCTTGTAATGTATGCTAAATTGCGTATAGGGCCTATATTGATAATTTTATTCGAATTAACCGAACTATGAAAGAGTTATACTAGTTATACTAGTATACTTATAACTCGTAATATACTTAATTAAATAGCCCAATTAAAATTACAATTTTGTTTACTAATTGCTTGGAACCATGAAGTTGTTTTTATTTATGTTTCTAGCCTCAGTGTTTGAAAATCGAAACATCTAGCTGTGTTTTTCGGTGCCGCTTTTTTTACAACAGTAAGTTAAATTTGTACAGCATAATGGCTTCACTGGATTTTACTTTTAATGTTTTTTTCTGTAAAGCAGTATAAAATAATTGTAATTTGAATGGCATGAGCGACCGTACTTCTTTTCTCTCAGACCATGGAAGGTTCTAATTAAATAGTGGTCAATGAGACTCTATCCCAGAGTCTAAGAATAAAATACATAATCAAAGTAATTAAATATAGTAATTAAATCAGCCGATCATAATAATTTTGAAAATTCAAACGCAAATGTCGGTATTTTATTAGAGCAACTATAGGCTAAAAAATTTCTCCGGATGATGATGAAGTCTGCTCAGATGAGATAATTTTTCCCTAATAAAATAAATCATTTTTCCCTTATAAACAAAACTGCCTAAGATTTATTTGCGTTTTAATTGCTTCATCATCACGTTATCCTATTGAGAACTGAACAAATCAGTGTAGGCCTACCAAATTTCAAATCTCTTGCGTAACGAAAAAATGTGATGATTAGTAATGAATGAGTGGGGGATTTGTCTTTTATGGTGGCGACTCACTACCTGACTTTTCACCGGACCGAGCATTGTACCGAGCAAAAACAAACAGCAAGTCCGGAAGTGTGTCAGGGGTCCGTACATCAGACCAACCGCACTGGAGGCTGTTTTGGGGCGAAACATCAAAGAAAAGATTGGTCAGGTGTACGGTCCGATGTACGGTAGTGTGTCAAGGTCAATTTTGGTAAGAACGCCGTACCGAGCGTGGCCACGAACGCTCGGGATGGAAAACCCCTCCCTTCTCCACCCCATCATCTAGCGCCCTTACTCACGCTCTCCCTATCCCTCTTTAAACTTCCTTCACCTCACTTGGTGGATTTGTCCGGTACGATGCCCGGTCCAATGTCTTGCTCGGCGAAATGTTCGTTACGTCCCTTTACGATGTAATGTACGGTACGATGCTCTTTATGATGTCTTGCTCGGCGAAATGTTCGTAGTAAATTTACGTCCCTTTACGATGTAATGTCCGGTACGATGCTCGGTCCGATGTCTTGCTTGGCGAAATGTTCGTTACGTCCCTTTACGATGTAATGTACGGTACGATGCTCGGTCCGATGTCTTGCTCGGCGAAATGTCCGGAGTAAATTTACGTCCCTTTACGATGTAATGTACGGTACGATGCTCAGTCCGATGACTTGCTCGGCAAAATGTTCGGAGTAAATTTACGTCCCTTTACGATGTAATGTTCGGTATGATGCTTGGTCCGATATACGGTCTGATGGGAAGTCCAGTAGTCTGTCGCCGGCCTTATAAAAAGGAATTTCCTTCAGGTGGTATCAGGCGGAACCGTATTCCGCGCACTTCCGGTGTTACATTATTTGTTGACACTGCCATTAGAAAAATTGATGAACGGTTTAGGCTATTTGTTTGTAAGATTAAAATTTGAATCTCATCTGTGAGAAGTTGAAAATAAACTTATACATTACTAGTTTTCTGTATTATGTACTGTAAAAACCAGTATAGTGCAAATAATGTACTGCTCGTCTTGAGTACATAAAAAACAATCGCCAATGAACCATAGTGCTGTATAAACACACATGTTCTAAAATTGAATTGTACGAGTAATTTAGATGGATAAAGAAGTATTCAAATAAATACAAGGAATGTGTCCCCCAACATCACTGAGTGATTTATAATGCGATAATGTTTGTGTGTGTGTGCTTGTGTTAGTGAAAAAGACGACGTTTGCGAAAAGGCTAGTAGCGCCTCGAACGGACGAATTCGCAGACCCCGTTTTTGCTCAAAACATGCGTTCGTAGTCCCCTGTTTCGGACGACATTTATTAACCGATTTGACTGGAAACGGTCTTAAACTGTTCAGAAAGAGTGCCTGCGTGGTTCTTGTACCTCGATAGTTCGATAATGTTTCTTAAAAGTATTTTAAAAAAATGTTAAATATCTAGTAATTTTCTCCTTTTTTAACTGTATTTTTAAGTACTACCGAGTACGTTTTTTATTATTATGAGGTACAAGAACCACGCAGGCACTCTTTCTGACCAGTTTGAGACCAATTCCAATAAAATCGGTTCATAAATGTCGTCCGAAACAGGGGACTACGAACGCATGTTTTTGACGTTTTCCGCAGGGGTGATGAAGACTCTTAAATAACCCCTTTGATACGAACATATATATGCTTTCGCTGATATTCTGTGTTTATTCTTTACAGCTGTTTACCATGTTGTGTATACATTGGTAAATATGTATAGATAGATGATTGATATGCCTAAATCTTACTCCTTATAAGTATAAAATCCCCCTCACATGAAATGATGAATAAATTTTGTTAAATCTCCATATTATACATGTCAGTGTTCGCACGCTAAAAAATAATTTACTGGATATTTACCATTTTGATGACTTTCTAAAACTTCGGTTGGCACGGAGGGGCGTTTTTTATTCATAAAAGGTCCACCAATAATCAAAGTGTTACTTTTGTACACACTATTTACCATAGGTTCACTTATTTTTAAATTTCCTAGAAAAAATTCCATATTATAAATAGTAAGTTTTATAACAATATAAGCTAAATCATAAATTTACTTAGGGTTTTGCAATTCTCCATTGTAAGAATTCCAAGTCAAAGAATGTAACTTTTCTTTTATATTTATCAAAAGAGCAAAACAATAAAAACAAGGCAAACTAGTGTATTTAGTCAACGACTATTTGATTTTAAAAGTGTTAGGCCTAACTGTTAATTAAGTGTTATGATTATTCCGTTCCATAGATTCATTTAACTAAAGAACGTACTTATAAAGTGACACCATTTGTTTAAGTAAAATTTCACTTTAGACACTAACGTAATTAGACCTCTCATGGTGTAGGAGTGTTTGAAATCGATTTCAGTGTTGTGATCTTGCGCATGAATTATAGCATAGATTAAGCATACTCCTGTATGATTGTTGAGTATTCTTAATCTATGGTATAAAAAGTGACATAGGCAAATCATTTTCCTTTAGGTATCATACATTATGTGCCATAGTTTTTATATAAGCACCTATCAGAAAAAAATTATTGTTTTCTATATCATAGCTGTTTTTATACTTTCATTGAGGAAAATTCTAGGCAGCATGATATGAAATATTTAGTGGCTAGTGTAGCTACAAAATAATGAAATATAAATTGTAGCTAGGCTGTGGTAGGCCTATATCTATAAACAGCTGTGAATATAGAGGGACAGAGATTTCATGAAACGTTTTGATATTGTGGGTGATTCGGTTTTTACTGTGATAAATATGTTTTGCATCACTATAACACCAGCCACCAATTATTAATTACTATAATTACAATATTGATGGAAAACCTAGGCCCAAAATGCATGAGGATTGGGAATCAAACAAATACATTGTATCAGAAGTCTATTCACAGTAATGAATCCTAATGATTGAATCCTGTGTTCATAAAAATAATAAGGGACCTTATAACCCAATGGGAGGGAGCATTTGTAACACTTTCAAAATGTGAATACACTTTTAGCTTGACCAGGATTTTCAACTATCCCTGCCAAACTAATGCTCATTAATTACGTGGGGGACCGAGAACTAAAATACTTGTACGTACCAAAATATTCTGTAACTTTGCTTACAAATCAAACTGCTAAAAGTTTTAAGTTAATCAAATAAATTTATTCATTAATGATTTTCTATATAAATTTATCAAAAATACATACAAAATACAGATTAATAAATACAGAGTAATTTCAACAAGTTACTATCATTACATTTTATACGTACATATTAGCTGTTTTGGTCCCAAATAAGTATGAAATTCTTAATTTATTACACATGATTATTTTAAACAATTTTGGATATAAAATCAAATAAACACAATTTAAGACCTACCTGAAAACAATTTTTCATTACCATAATTTAGTTTTATTCCTGTAGGATTTGGTTTTCCCACTAAATCATTTGTAATTATGTTATAACAATTTGATGACATAAACAAAGATTGGTATGAAAATTGCTGGCTGTTGAAAGTTTTATCCAGTGATTGCGGTTTGCTATGAGGGATCATCTCATTTCTGAAAGCTGTAATAAAAGATTTTATAGAATAGTTTTTTCTTCTATGTACAACTGCTCACAAAACAATTTATTTGAAATGTTGAGTTATGCTATAGTATAAAAATCCAAAATAATAAAAGTATTTTTCTCAATAGCAATTTAACTTTGACAGTCTGTTATTTTAGAACATAAAACCATTGTAGCATTAGCTATAACTTAACATATACGCATAGATTGTAAAATACTATAAGTTATTTTTGTATGGTTACAAGAACAAAAAGTAATATTTACCTGAATTATCCCTAGTCCAATCAACAAACATATTAATAAAAATAAAACTTAACAAAAATTTTGATAATTGTTGTAGCAAAGGTATATTTTAAGAAACATTTATAAACTTGAAGATATTACGTTTTAATGCAGAGAACTCCAGGCATAGTATTTACAAATAAGATACATAAACACACATCTTTGCGTTTTTATCTAATCAATTAGTTGATAAGATGGTTTCATAATTATTCTTTCCATAGAGGTTCTTCTTATTTAGACATAGGTCATTATATTATTTAATTTTATTCTGATAATCTCTTTTGATATATAAAAGTAAATGTATAAATGGTATGTTCTTTACATGCTCCTAAATAAAGCACTTACTGCCAAATTTTCCTACACTTTGTTATCACACTGTTGTATAATAACTTTGCTATCATATAGCCGAATATTCCTTCTATAACCCAGGCGGAATCCCAAGATTAATCGGCGGATCGTTGTTAGTCAGTCCCGAAATTCTTAAATATTTGGGATCGAACTAACTATGACCTGTAAGACTATCTGTATGACATATAAGTGATAACTAACAAAAGGCACTACTTCATAGGGTTTGAAAATTACTGTATAAACGTGTCTTTGGAAGAATTTAGTTCATAGTTCAAGCCTGCCAGTCCAGGCATAAGCTACACACGCACATGCACCGAACCGACGTTCCCCTATTCGGTCAGAAGAAAACGTGGGGTGTCTCATATCAACTACGCACGTAGAAACTACAATTTGAATGTTTACGTAGGCACTAAAATGACAGTGTCTATTAGCGCCGCCACTTGTCGGCAATAATAGGAAATGTCAAGTTTTTGTCGGTGTTTAAGAAAATATGTCCTATATATACTTTTTAGAACATAGATTTTTTGTAAATTTGTAAAATATATGGTTCTTTTGTAGCAACCAAAAGGGAAAAAGACTTGTAGATCCGACAAATTTATGTATACGTCTATTATAGAAACTACCCCACATAGCCACTACAAGCGACTTCGTAATATAGTGCTTACAGAATTGTTCTGATTGAACAGATCTATTATAGAGAACAGTGCTTTTTGAATGACTTTCTTGCTATGATATAGGTAGCCACCAGTTTTCCAAAGAGAATGAATTTTCCCCACGTATGGGGATTTATGATTATGAAATCTAATTTTAATCTGCTATAAATCTCCAGCGCCAAGAAATGTCCCAAAATTAAAGGAAATTTACCACAAATGGCAACGAGTGAGTAAATAAATAAATAAATAAATGTTTTATTGCTTTGACAAAATAATTTGCATCAGCATTACAAGAATGTTTTATACGTTCTAAATTACAATCTAAACCTACTTTGTTCTTCTTTAGTGATCATCTTCTTTTCATATAGGTTTGTTTAACTGTCATCTTTTAATTTTCTATTGATTCTGGGTCTAAATATTCTTCCATTGAATAGATTGTATTTTCAATAAGATACTTTCTAAAATTTGATTTAAAAGTGTAAAAATCATTTACAAATAAATTTTTAAAGTGATTTGGCAATTTATTCAACAGTCTTATTCTTCCATTATACATTAGGTGATGTTCGAAAAATAATGTTCTATGATAATTTACTGGTAATATATATTTTTCCCGAAGATGATGACCATACATAGTTTGTTCATTACCTTGGAATAGATTTATATTCTTTTTCACAAAATTCAAAGTTTCATAAATGTATATTGACCAAAACGTTAATAGTTTATCTTTTTTGAAAACTGGTTTACAAGAGTCACGTGGCTTTATTCGGTAAATAATCCGTAGGGCAGCTTTTTTCAGTTTGAATATTTGATTAACATTGGCATTGGCCATTCCCCATATTGGTATTCCATATCTGATGTGTGGAATAAAAAGAGTATGATATACATTCATCAGTACTTCTCTTTTACAAAATTTGGACAGTCTTCTTATGATAAATAAATTTGTTGACAATCTGTTGCAAATCAAAATCAATATGTTTATCAAATTTCAAATTTTCATCCACTATAAGGCCTAACAATTTTATGCAGTCTACTTTTTCAATTACATTATCATCTATCGTTAAATGTATATAATCACAGGTCGTATTTAATGGTTTAATTCTAAATTCCATGAATTTTGTTTTTGAGAAATTAAGTTCAAAACAATTTTCTTGAAACCATTGAATTGTTTCTGCTGATTTGATGTACGTATCAATCTCCAATTCCTTTGTGTTATCTTTAGATATCGATAAAGTCGTGTCGTCTGCAAATAAATATATTTTTGAAGAATTCAAATTCTTTGATATGTTATTAATGAAAATTATGAATAAAACTGGCCCGAGAACCGACCCTTGAGGTACTCCTGATTTTATTTCCATTTTATTTGAAGTTTTATAAACTATTTGGTTTCTTTTAGTTAGGTCTGGTATTTGAACATATTGAAATCTATTTGCAAGGTACGATTTAAACCACTGAAGAGCAATACCTCTTACTCCAATTTCATTCAATTTTTGGATAAGAAGGTCATGATGAACCATATCAAATGCCTTTTTTAGGTCAAAAAATATGGATAAAGAATTTCTTTGCTCATCTAGTTGTTTAACCGTGTTAGATATCATTTGGAATATTGCATCAATTGTTGTCAATTTCTGTCTAAATCCGAATTGGTATGGAGATAAAATATTGTTGTTTTCTAAAACGAGAGAAGTCTTATAAGAATTACCTTTTCAAATATTTTACTAATTGTTGGAAGTAATTAAATTGGCCTGTAATTACTACAATTTTGAGGATCCCCCTTTTTAAAAATTGGGACAATTTTTGCAATTTTTAATAATTCAGGAAATTGTCCTGAGGACAATGAATCATTTATTATATACGTCAAAGGGGTTGCTATTTCGTAACAACATTTACTAAGAAGCTTAGAAGAGATACCATCATGTCCAAATGATGATGTAATTTTCATTGATTGTATTATTCCTATTATTTCTTGTTCAGTTGTTGGGGATAAGAATATTGATTTAGAAACATGATTATTTTCATACAAACTTTTAAATGTTGGTGGTTTTCTTTCGTTACCAACTTCTATGAAAAATGCATTAAATTGGTTTGCAACTATTTGTGGATCTTCTGTACTTTCTCCAATATTATTCTTAAGTACATATTTAGTTATCTTCTGTTCTACTTGTTTATTTCTATTTTTATTTATCATTTGCCATAAATAAAAATGAGTTGATGTTCACTAGAATTGAATGTAAAGATAATGAACGAATTATTAAAGACTAGTGCATGCGTTGATCGACATCGAGCAATTTATTTTGATACAATACAAAAGTTACATTTAGTTCCAAGCCTATGATATCCGACCATTCCAATAGAGTGAACATTAGTGATCACCAAAAACTACAGCTGTGCGTTAATAGTCTAGATGTTTGTTCATAATTCTTAAACCAATCTCAATGTTATTCTAACGAAAAATTTTCAAATTTAATTGTAGATAGCACCGGTTGTGAAGTTAGCCTACCCATACCAGCCTACCCACAATTTCCAGTGTCATTTGTTAGATCCGTGTTAGTTCCCGTTAGTTCCGTTCAAAATTTCGTTAGTTCCAAAGAAATAATGGCGTAAATTGGTAAAACCAATGGGTAGGCCAACTTCACACTTAGCCTACCCATATCATGAATTGGCTTTAAAAGTGTATCAATCGTTAGTTCTTTGTTAGTTCTCGTTAGTTCCATAAAAATTTTCGTTAGTTCCAACCATAAAGAGCATATAAATTACATATTTTTTCTTTAAATTGGGGCGGGCTAACTTCACGCTAGCCTACCCATATCATGAATTGGCTTTAAAAGTGTATCAATCGTTAGTTCTTTGTTAGTTCTCGTTAGTTCCGTAAAATTTTTCGTTAGTTCCAACCATAAAGTGCATATAAATGACATATTTCGTTGTTCTTTAAATTGGGGCGGGCTAACTTCACGCTAGCCTACCCATATCATGAATTGCCTTTAAAGTGTATCAATCGCTAGTTCTTTGTTAGTTCTCGTTAGTTCCGTAAAAAGTTTCGTTAGTTCCAACCATAAAGTGCATATAAATTACATATTTCGTTGTTCTTTAAATTGGGGCGCGCTAACTTCACGCTTGCGTGAATTAAAATCAAAATATAAATCAGTACTTATGGCCAATTTTTATTTAACTTTGATTTCACGATATTCTAGTGGAATGTTTTGTCAATTTCATAATACCTAGTTTTCCTGTATGTTGCTATTATTCTGATCATACATTAGACACTAGATGGATTTTTAAGTTCATAGGATAGAAGTTAGCCCGCCCCAATTTAAAGAACAACGAAATATGTAATTTATATGCACTTTATGGTTGGAACTAACGAAAATTTTTATGGAACTAACGAGAACTAACAAAGAACTAACGATTGATACACTTTTAAAGATAATTCATGATATGGGTAGGATAGCGTGAAGTTAGCCCGATCCAATTTAAAGAACAAATATGTAATTTATATGCACTTTATGGTTGGAACTAACGAAACTTTTTACGGAACTAACGAGAACTAACAAAGAACTAACGATTGATACACTTTTAAAGCCAATTCATGATATGGGTAGGCTAGCGTGAAGTTAGCCCGCCCCAATTTAAAGAACCACGAAATATGTAATTTATATGCACTTTATGGTTGGAACTAACGAAAATTTTTACGGAACTAACGAGAACTAACAAAGAACTAACGATTGATACCATTTTAAAGCCAATTCATGATATGGGTAGGCTAGCGTGAAGTTAGCCCGCCCCAATTTAAAGAACAAATATGTAATTTATATGCACTTTATGGTTGGAACTAACGAAAATTTTTATGGAACTAACGAGAACTAACAAGGAACTAACGATTGATACACTTTTAAAGCCAATTCATGATATGGGTAGGCTAAGTGTGAAGTTGGCCTACCCATTGGTTTTACCAATTTACGCCATTATTTCTTTGGAACTAACGAAATTTTGAACGGAACTAACGGGAACTAACACGGAACTAACAAATGACACTGGAAATTGTGGGTAGGCTGGTATGGGTAGGCTAACTTCACAACGCCGATAGCACCCTTATTTTAAGTCCGATTCTCATAATTTTTTGTCGGAAACAACCATAGACCAAGGCCTATCCAACGACACAAAAACACTTGAAAATCGGTTGGAAATTGTAGGAAGAGTGCTCTATACAAAAAAACCCCATAGCGTATCAAATATGTATATATTCGTTCTTTTCCTACGGTTCATTTTAGTTGATGTAGAGAAACTGAAATTTTCGGTGCTATCGAGAATTTGGGAAATCTAACAACTTACTTACGTAAAAACTAAATAATCTATTAGCAACTACAGCTTAATGGCTGGGATAATGTAGGTGGTAACGAGAATTAATTATAAATATTTTGTCGGCCCTAATAGAATATTTAAAATTCGATTTCCCGGTTTTTAGTCGCTAAGAGAAAATTCTATTTTAGTTGCTACGTTTAATTTTACTCTGCCGTTGCTACGCGCGTAAGTTATATGACACCCCCCCCTCGTTATCGCCACAGAGGAAACAAAGGTAAAAAAAATTTGGAAAATCAACATTTTACTCTTTATCTGCTAGTGTTGCTAAAGCTTCAGTTTAGTAAACAATAATTAATTGCTCTCCTTTCCGTTGGAGGTTATTGTTTCAACAATCACTACGGTATTTTTTAGTTAACAAGGGTATAAATTATAGTTGCACATTTACCTCGATTGTTAATTTCAATACCTATCGAAAGATCTATAAGCAAAAAATAATCCAATTGTAAAATAGTATATGGTGTTGTTACGATAGATATCGTACCTGTAGGTCTAGCAACACTGCTTAGTGCTTTATATCCCCTTTTTCGATCAGTTGTGTAAATGTAAACATTATAGTTTAACTTTACTTCCGTTTTAGATTTAACGTTTCATATCCGGCACACGAAAAAAAGTTATACAGCACACATTGAGAGAGAGAGAGAGAGAGAGAGAGAGAGAGAGAGAGAGAGAGAGAGAGAGAGAGAGAGAGAGAGAGAGAGAGAGAGAGAGAGAGAGAGAGAGAGAGAGAGAGAGAGAGAGAGAAATTCTTTATTTCAAAGTCATCAAGACTTGAAAGAGTGTCACAAACAAAAAATTACATGCTCAGTGTTTAAAGTGTCCAAGACCAATTAACACTCAAAAGTCATTTTTAGAATTGAAAGTTTTTCCAGTCAAGAAATTCATCAATTGTATAGAATGGTCTTTCAATGAGCCATCAGAAATGGTCATTCAGAAAGCAGTTATGTTTTAGGCTACCGATCTTCATTGGAAACGGACGCACCCTCGACCCTGGACGCACTGTATTATCAGTGTTGCCACAATAGCCATAAAAAACATAATTATCATAATGAGTGTGTTCTTAAGCATCTACTGCAAAGAGGTTTGTTTACGTTGTAGCCTATGTAGCCGTGCGAACACTATAACCACTCAGCTACCCAGTCAGTTGTTAATTTAACTCTCAACCTGGCTAAACTTACTATAGTCCACTTTGTTTAAATGTATTACAATAATTATACATTAATAAGAGATTTTTTTTTACTAAATTAATTAGAGTTAATTTATTGCTTATCTGGCATATTGGGTATTTAAGGGTAATTTTGGCAAGGACCGAGGGTAGTTTGATGAAAGGTGATTGGCAACGCTGATTCTGCTACTGCTACCTGTTTGTTTACAATACATGATACAATTCGATTACAGTCAGTCAGATCTTACCTGTTATAAAAGTTTTAACATTGACACGTTTTTTTTGTAACCAAATCACAAGCAGCGTTATTTTATGTATTAAGTATTTATTTACATAATATCCACCTTTAAAGAAACTGACAGCTAAACCCTTATAACCTAGTTTATAACCCCTCTTTAATATAACTTAACCTATAAATTTTCAATCTGGACTCAATTTACATGCAATTTAGGGGCCTATGTTTAAATAATGGGGTTTTTAGAAGATACACTGATTATTGTAATCTCTCAAGTAAGTTCATAATGTTCATAAGTTAATAGGGCTACTTATCAATTAACTAATAATTGAGTTAGTTAAATGTATATAGGACTAGGCCTAGGCCAGGTTATAAGTCTAAGTTAATAGTTCTTTAGCGTCTATTTATCAGAATCGCTCCAAGTGAAAACTGGAACCTTTATATTAAATTATATAGATTAGTAAAATTGAACTCAAATTTTAACAAACACAACTTAGGACTAGGCTTACATTTATTTGTTTAGCGGTTTTAGTGCACAGTTAGGTACTGATATCGATGGCCACAGTTAAGTTAGGCCTAATTTACAAGACTTCACTTTTTGGGACCGATTCAAAGCTAGTGTTTAAATTAACTTATACTGTAATGAGTTTGCTCCAACAGTTTAAAATAGCAAACACAATAAATACAGTAGACTCCTCCTTAACCGGCCACCTTTTAACCAGCCTACCTTGTCTTAAACCAACCTCCTTTTAACCGGCCATTTTAACATAACATCGCTTTTACTAACTTAGTCTTGTTTAGCCAGGAATCTTTTTATATCCATCTTTAAAATTACAAAGTTATTATATTACTAAGTTTCAAAAAACGGAAAAACTTAGTAATCCTCCTCCACTGTTATTATTGATGATTCATATTTCGATTGTGATAGTATTGCTATTTTATCGATACTACTGTACAATTAAATAATAACTAGTATACGTGTTGCTCGAAATCGAGCAATTTATTTAAATACAGTAAAAATGTTACTCTAGCTCTCAATCAATGACATCCGACCAATCCAATAAAGTGAATATCTTTAATTGCCAATAACTACACGTATTTACAGCTGATTATTAACAGATGTTTCAAATGCTTAATTCTGTCCCCAATGTTATTTAAATGGGAAATTTTGAGATTTCAATGTTGGATAGCGCCTTTATTTTCAGTCCGATTCTCATCAATTTTTGGCAGAAACAACTACAGCCCAAGCCCTATCCAACGACACCAAAAACTTGAAAATCGGTTAAAAATTGTAGGAGGAGTTCTAAAGACAAAAAAACCCTTAGCGTATTAAATAAGTATAGATGTTACTTTTTTATCACCTGATTTAGTTTTGTTCTAAGGTAATATTAAAAGTATCTTTTGACAATAAAACAAATATATAGCAAACAAGTACTGAAAATAACAGAAACAAGTACAAATTTTAACTAATGTAGGCCTAGCCTTTAACATCATAAAAAATAACACAAAATATACTACCATACCTACCAAAGTTTATTTGATAAGTAGGCCTACGTCTTAGTTGTAAAAAGATGTAGACTCTTCAATAGACCTAAAATGGCGTCACACAAATGCTGCATAATAAGAATCAGAAAGGTATTTTTTTTCTAAATGAATTGTGGGAATGTGCGTTTTAGATGTTTCCAAAAACCATTGATTTTGTCGCTATAAACATCGCTGTGCATTAAAGGGACTGAGGTTTACGGTTTGATTGTTAGGTTGGATTATTATTATAATACATTTCTTAACTCAATATCGTTGTTGATTCGATTGTTTTCATCACACAATTTTAATCGCAAAATTGAAATGTCAACCATCGATAATAACAGTGGTGGAGGATAACGATGTTTCCCCCAAAAACATTTCAAGAAAACTTCCCTGAACAGAAATGAACGCCACCAGAAGTGATTGTTTGTATACCTCCATTCTACTAGATTACAATACCAATTTTTTAATTAAGACTAGTCAGTATATGTTTAGATGTGATATGTTTTGTTACGGTACACTGGAAAAATATGATATCTGTAAATTCCATACAGTATTCATGTTATTTTTCATCATATTCCGGCCATCTTCTTCTTGTTCGGTTTTCTCCAACCATTTGGCCGTAGCCTTATGGTGGTCCCCATCCCCTTGCGGGCGACCCGTACCCAGCGTTGGCCATGTACCAGGTCGGTCTTGCTACAGGAGGATTATGAAACGTAGATCCCAAATCACATTAATGCGGATTAGACCCCCACAAAAAAATGGATTTCACCAGGCCCGTGGTACTCAACCGGCATTAAACCCAAAATTGACAAACCGCTGTTAGTGTCTATGGCAGCACTATACAACTACTTCTCGACTTTCGTTTGTGAGCAATGCCCCCAGTAAGGCTGGAGGCCCCCCCATAGCCGAAGTTATGTGCTAAACATGCCGGCAATCACTTGCCCCCTCGAGTCCAACTCAATATCCGGACTCACCGAAGCCATGGGCTTGAACCGGATCCCGAGGTTTTACTTGGGTATTTCCTGGGCGGGATAACTAGGTCTCTGGGTTCCTGCACTCCCAAAATGGGGTGCCGGTACGCTGCAACCACGTTAGAAGTCGACGGAAGCCCCAGATCCCTGACACCCGACATTATCATCTAATGGGGAAGCTGGAGTGAGTCTACCCAGTAAGCGTGCTAGGGCACGGCACAGCCAAAGCTGACCTCCTTCAGTGATTAACTCGTTCGCTACCACAATGTTAAAAAGAAATCGTAACCACAGCCCGCCGCCGCAATTTTGCGGCGGGCGAGTTCTACTGAGAGCCCACCGCTGCATATCTGCGGCGGCTGGGCTCATTAAAATAGACTGCAGCCGCATATCTGCGGCGATGGTTCCATGATACTAAATACGAAATTTCTTCAGTGCAGTCTATTTTAATGGACAGACAGTTTAGGCGCGGTCTACGGGATAGTCCGCCGCATATGTGCAGCGCTTGGTCTGTGGCTAAAACGATCACTGACGTCACTAAAATGTTTTACGTACATTTTTATTTAATGTATTTTTAAAAGTAACATGTTTTAACGTATTAGATATATTTTTACACGAATATTCATCAGATCTCTTATATGACACATTGAAAAAAGTTTATTGTGCAACAAAAATGTATAAACATTTGCATTTTGTAAACTTGTAAAACATCATAATCATACTACGTAAATGAATTGTAATCAACTCTTTTTGTAAACTAAATATTTCAATCCAATGTTTTTATGTATAAGCTGTATTTTATTTTTCGTTTTTCAAAGGTTATGACTAAAAATAAGGTTATATTAGTGCCGACGCTAACATGCGTCACTTAGTCTCTGACCATTCGCCGCAAATGTGCGGCGCTCAAAAAATTACCAAAAATGAAGAGAAAATTGTATATATTTTTTTATTTAATGAAATTAAGATATTTTGAAGTGTGAAAACTAATTTTGGACGGTTTCTATTCGTGGTCTGTGGCAAAAGTCACAACCACTAGGGCCGGTCTACAGGGAAGTCCATGATTATTTTGGTGGGCTGTGGGATTGGCCTGACCGCCGCATATATGCGGCGGCCGGTAGCGAAAGTGTTAAGAGAGCCACGCCTGTTCGCACAGCTCCTATACATGAAGCTGGAATAGGGTAGTGGACATCTTAGTTCTAACAGTGGACATCAATCCCATCTCATTAGACATTCCGGCCATGGAGAACCAGAAGTGCAGAAAATGCATTGACTCCTAAAATTTCCCCCAATCCTACTGTTGCGGTTCAAAGACTTCCCCCAAAAATACGCAATTTATATGACTTGGCCTCTTTAAATTTGAGTTTCTTATACTAAAACACAAGTAGGGCCTAATTAAAATCAAATCAAAACTAATTACCAGTAGGCCTACTTTTTAAAACTTAAGTTATATCTAAAAAAAAAATTTAATTTCACAAAAATTTCTCCAGACATCTGGAAATTTTTCTTGATCCTAGATCGCAGGATTGGACATATTCTGCATCACTGTGGAGAACTACAATTTAACATTGTTAATTGGTCAATGGTTTAACCGGCCAGTTCATTATCCAGCCAATGTCTGGTACGGAGGTGGCCGGTGAAGAGGGAGTCTACTGTATTAGCTAACAGCCATTTTAAGTAAAAAAAAAATATATGTATCCTGGGATTTTTCTCAACACCATTTGTTTACTATTGACTACAAAGTGTCAACCATTACAATACCAGTTATCAATTGATAACTTTACTAATTACTATTACCTTTATTTATTAAAACCTAGTTATTACCTAATTATTCTATGGAAACCCCATAGGCCCAATATACATGAGAATTTCTTAATTTTTGTATCAAACAAATGTTGAAGCCTAATTAACAAATAAATGTTAATTAATTGTTAGATTTCAAAATTATTTCATTGGCGTATATTCTGGCTCTATTGAATATACGCCATGCTTAAATAAAGCCTGGTGTATATTTTATGTACACTATTTTTTATGGTGGATGTTCTACCACTCTTATTACAACCCTTCATGATGAGTTAATTGAAGATGCTGTATATGTTTGATGATTATTTTGCAGCTTTGTAAGACCTGCCAAACATTTTAACTCAACGGCGATTGCAGCTACCTTAGGCCAGTGAGCATGAATATTTTCCAAAATTTCATTAATGCGCTAGACGAGAAGTCTATTTTCATAGTATAGGTAGTCAAAATTGTAAAATTAAGAGAAGAGATGGAGGTAGAACCCTCTTTTATCAACATACATTACAAATGGAATAGTCCTGCACAATATTTTAAAGTTTAAGCTAGTACTGGTTCAGTGGAAAGACTTTAAATCCTGTTGCAAAATGGCAATGAACGTTGTCAAGATGGTAATCAGAATAGCGACGACAACAAATATAGCCAAGTAGCCACAAAATAGTACTACGTCTACTTGTCAATAAATTGTCTTTAGTTATTATAAATTGGATGTTTCTGTTTCAGATTTTCTTCTTCCTTGGAGGATGGGTGTTCTTTGTTCAAAAACTGTTCAGAGATTATGAAGTTCATCATCGTTTAGTACAGCTGATATTTTCTGTAACTTTATCATTGTCATGTACATTATTTGAGCTTATAATATTTGAAATTGTTGGTTACTTGGATTCAAGGTAAGTTGTCAATGTATATTAATAATGTTAATGTTACTACTGCATTTCTTTGATAAATCTCTAAATGTATAGGATTTCCATATTAATTTTGTTTTAAAATGGTCTTTGAAGAACATCTGTAGAACCTCTTCAGACCCTATCTGAATGGTATACTGTAAGTGGTTCTTACCATACTAAATTTTTGGATTAGTGGATTGTGCTACAGAACAATTTGCTATGACTTCTGTAGTTTGATACGTAGGAAAACCACTCTTCAATCCTGGTTGGGTTGGTGTGCAAAGAAGATCCAATATTCGGGGCTTACTAGCTGACAACCTTATTGGTAATATAAATTTACATAGTATTTAAAGATTCTAAAATTCCAGGTGGAAGGCAAAGAGGAAAAAATAAAATGGACCTGTTGGTATCAAACTGTAGAGATACACTGAGGCCACATTGACAGTGTTAACAATGCAGCCAAGACATTCATACATAAAACATACTTTAACACATTTGCCTCTGGTACCCAAAATAAGGCCCGGCCGCTAAAATAGAGATATGACCAAGAGTTGCTCAGGAACAAAATTGTTGATTATGAAATACTGGTCTATTTCAGAGCCTTGGCACTTTTGTAGTGGTTTACACGGTTGGTTTCTGGGTTTCTTGACAAATATGGTCATAGCCACCTTTAAAGCAGGCCATGGTGAGCAAACTGTGGCAACACTGCTCGAGGGGTGATGGCCCGTCAGTAGGCCCGTCATGATACTAGTGTCGCCCACTCCCTTCGATACATGTTTTTTAATGTTAATTCTCGCAAGTGTCATGAAGTGGTGTCCTTATCCCTAAGTAATGTGTAGTGTCTGGTTGCAAAGAAAATTGTAAATCTATGATTAAACATGAGGATTGTTTTACAGTATTTTTCTTTTAAAAGAATTCATACTTGTTGGATTCACGCTCAGTAGAAACGTGCTATAGCTCACTCTTTTTACGTACTCTAGGTAACCTTATGTTAACTGAGTTAACTGTATTAGCCTTAATATTTTCACTCTAATGACATTAATTTTGTAGAAAAAATGCCGAGACAGTAAATATTCATAACGTGAATATTTACAACATCAATTGTTTGATCATTGAATGCACCCATTGAATGCACTGTATTTTAATTCTTTTTACTATAACAAATAAGTTTATATATTTGTACAACTATTTACATTTTGGAGAGCCAGGTGCTTAATGGTTTTATTTGTTTTAGCTCCAGGTATTTCCATTGGAATCTGGCGCTCTACTTAATTCTGTTCATGGTCATAGTAATCCTTCCATTTTATATTGGTTATTTCATAATGAGCAATGTTTCATTTGGTAAGTACTAACCCTTAATAATTCCTATTATTCTGTTTAAGATGTTATTAAGTAGCTTTATTTGTGTACTAGACATTGCCCGTTGGTCAAAATTGAACCAAAATTTTAGTTGATCTGGACCCCATTAGCTTGAAAAATATTTTAACTGAAACATCTGTTCTTCCTGTTTTCCTAGCATTTGTTATTACAAACATCACAAGTTATCGTGGCCTCTGGCAAATTTCACTACTGGTAATGCACAGTGTGCAATCAATGAATGCAATAAAAAGGTCACACCTTATAGACAAAATAGCTAAGACACTTTTGGTCTACGTAGAAGGGCACTCCACTATGAGGGTGTGCACAAGACTGTAACCTTATTAGTCAGTTTACATTTTGACTTCATTACAGATAGTCACCCACAAAGATTCTCTATCATCCACACACTACACTCATAAATCATACATAACCTATAATTTTTTTTCCATTACTGGACCTATTCTCACAATTAATGTAGGAATACTTTCCTCCACCGCCTACTTTAGTGCTTATTTTGAAACCCAAATAAACAAATTTGAAAATAGCGAAATACCATGACGACGTAAATCACTTGTAAAGTATAGTTTGTTTTTGTAATCATACGATTAAAATAAGCATTAGAAGTTTGATAACCTGTTTGTCGTAAACGAATAGTTCGTAAACGAATAATGATGAATAATAATGAATTCTGAAACACAATCATGGCAATTTGTTTATTCCATTTGTTGGAAAAGAGAAATTTCATTGATTCATTGGGTTTTAATTTTTAAATAATAATTCTTAATGCCTTTTTTGTTAAGTCAAGGTTTTATGTATATTTTTTTGTTTGTAGCACCACAAATACTTATAGGCCATATGGGAATGTATTAGGTACTAGTGCATACGGTAACACATTACTTTTAGGCTTTCTGCATCACATCTGTTTATCATACACCTTAGGCTTAGCGCCCTGGACTTAGCTTTATGGAGAGATCATAAATGTTTATTCTAGTTTAATTTTAAATGTACTGACAAAGGTCCTTTGCACTGCAGAACATCTTTTATTTATTTTATTATTATTTTAAGTTGGTAGCTGGCTATGATAGCCATACAATATACATATACCATACACCGTAAGGCTGAGTTCACACGATATGACTCTTTGCCATGCGCCGTGGACGACACGGCGCTCTGTAGGATTAAGAATGACATTGGAATCAATTGGTTGAATTGGTTGAATGACATATGGAAGTGTTCACACGTAACAACGCACATCAAAAACGGCGTTGTGCCGTTCTAGGCGGCCGTGGACGGCGCTGAAATGGAGGCCACGATGCGTAGACGGCACGTTCTCGACCATAGTTCAATTCAGTCAACTGATGAATCTGGTTTGAATGCCAGTGTTGTCAAATCAACTCGTTCAACCAGCTCGCATACCACATTTAATAGTGAGTCATTTCTAAATGAAGATTATTGAACCTAAAAATTTAATGTACAAAAATGGATGCATTAAACGAGACTTTCATCATTTAGCATCGCCACTGCTAAATGAAACTGCAGTGTACATCGAAAAACATTAAAAATAAGGTTATTTACTGTTTCTGGTGTTTAGGAATACCTGCCTGGTGGTAGGATCCTTAAGTGACCTTTCAATATAATCGCAGTCTGTATTTAATTGTTGGGGTCGAATTTTCCAAGTAGTGAGTTGTCAGTTGGTGATTTGGCTTACACGCCAAATATTAACATCCGATTATAGGTAGTACAAGACAAAGAATGTAATTGGTATCATGGTCTTTTTAAACTTATGCATCCAGTCATTATTTTTTTGTAAGTATTTAGAGGGATATTTGCATTCTCCATTAGCCTATTTATGTTTACAATTGAAGACTCGGCTGGCACGGTGCCGACGCGGGCCATATAGTCATCACGGCGCTGGCCGTGATGTAGACAGCAGAGGCCGAGGAATGCACGGCGCCGTGCCGTCCACTGCGCATGGCGATAAATCGTAGATGAACGCAGCATTAGGCATAGAGACCACTGGATGTTTTTCTAATAATAATTTTACCTAAAAATGAGTCACTTATTTACCAATCTTTTACAGTGAAACCAAAGCTCATTCGACCCTTGACTATTATGATATGGTGTGTGTACATCTACATATTCTGGAAGCTGGGGGACCCATTCCCTATATTAAGCCCGAAACATGGGATTCTGTCTATCGAGCAAGGTATAAGCAGAATTGGCGTTATTGGAGTCACAGTAATGGCTCTTCTCTCTGGCTTCGGTGCAGTCAACTACCCGTACTCTTCTATGGCCTACTTCATGAGGTATTTGGTAGGATAAAAATTTGTTTTTGATCCTGTTTCCCAATTTAAACATGAAAAAATATTGCTCTCCCCCAAAAATCGTAGTTTTATCACTGAATTAGTACAAATGTTTAGGTAAATTATTTGTCCATCGCCATTTTATATTTAGTTGAAAAAGATTTTTAAGGCAATGGAAATTCCTTATTAAAATGGGATATACATTCTGGAAGGTACAGTTACCTAGATAAGCTAGATTTCGCAATTGGTCTCGCCGGTAACTCCTCTCCGTGACAACTGATCATCTAAACTAACCTAAATATTACAGTTTTTAAGTTTCACCGTGGAGAAAGGTAATCGGCAAGAAAAGTTACCTGTCAGAAAGCGACCATTAAAAATCGTTTTATTAAGCTGAAAGTTTGTAAGCTTGGCAGCCTCTCTTAGCTTTATCTTCATAAACCACATAGACAACAGACTTGTGCATGGAATGTATTAGACAAAGAAAGGGTCAACAGTATTAGATGCAGCAGTACCAAAGGATAGCACTTAAAAAAACTACTGGAAGAGTTTCAATTCAAACTGCTGTGTACTGTTCCGAAGTTTTTTCTCTCCTAATCAGAATGCCAGTGACAACACTATTAAATGCAACCAAGCTCTATTCAATTTAATTACTTAACGGTTAAAATTTATTATTTTTAATCACTTAATGCATTTTATTGTTAGAGATTTGTTTTTACCCCAGCAATTTTTTATTCATACCACACGGAAAATTTTAATAAGCTCCAATTTTTAGTGAAGGTTAGTGCCAAATTCCAAAATTTTATCTCCCAGTAATTTTTTATTTACGATAACCATCAGAAGTTTAGTGATAAATTTAATTAAGTTTAAATTTCTAGGCCTGTCTCACCAGCTGATATCCAAGCAACGGAGAAACGGCTGCTGCAGACAATGGACATGATCTTGGTGAAGAAGAAGCGAATTGCGCTTGCCAAGCGCGGCGTCGCGGACACTGGACAGACCAAGGCCTCGCACGGAATCTGGGGCATGCTGCGGAATGTCGCCGGATCCGCCACCACTGAGAGTATCCTTTGTGACATCTGACTCAACAAGATATTTAATTTTACACTATTGTTTATGTTTTGGTAACTATTCAACTTCAGTTCTCAAGAACTTGTTTTGAAAACTTGTAGTTTATTCAGATTGCACAACCCAAGGTCCCCATATTGGATAGGCATAAGTTAAAAGCGGTCAGAAAATACCTAAGTAAATTAGAGAGCACATTTAATATAAGGAGAAGACCACTCTTCTTATCCGAGGATGAAAAGTTTTATGACTTAGGGCTATGTTTATTTTGTGATCAAGTGTTTTTGTAGCACTGTAATTGCAGCTGAATAATTACATCATGCCTCTGGTGCGGCGAACAAACAGAAATATTCCAAATTTCGGTATGAAACGTAATGCATTGGATGAGAAGTCTAGTGTACATAGTCATTGTTTCACCTCCATTGTCGCTCCTTAACTCTCTCCAGACGTGTGGCAGCTGAAGCAGGAGGTTCTCGCATTGGAGGAGTTGAGTCGTCAGCTGTTTCTTGAGGTGCATGACATGCAGAACATGCGGGAACGGCTCGACTGGGCCAAGACCTGGAGGGGGAAGTACTTCAACTGCCTCGGCTACTTCTTCTCCCTCTACTGCATGTGGAAGATCCTCATTGTGAGTTGGGATGTTTTTTTTGAAAAAGGGTTTAAGAAAGGGCTCCTCTCAGAACGCCGTGCAGTGCTTTGTCCGCTCCCATTTATGGTCTTTGTTTAAAGTCCGAAAAAATTGAGACTTTTTAACATAAAAGATAAAACCTTGGGCTCTTTGATTCACTTTTAGTTTATTTTTATTTTGAATCCACTAGTGTACTTGTTGCTCGGTATAGAGCAATTTATATTGGTTAATTTTTACTATTTATGCTTTTTAATCAGTTTGTTAACCAGTGCATCCTTCAAGGCAGGACTGGGGAAAACTGCTGTAATGTAATAGACAAGGGCTGTTTCATTAGCGGGTAATACGATGTAAAAATTAGTACCTAAAACGTCACTAGCCTGATCAGCTGGTGCATGTTATTCTTATGGACATCAGATGGATTACGTCACCCGGCCTGACTCAAAAGCGGTATTTTCCAACATCAAAGAAATGAAACAGCCCTTCTTTCTTCTTTTGTTTATATTATGTTCTCCGCAGTCCTGCTTTCAAGGTTTAAATCATAACCTTCTTGGTATGAATAGACAGATGTTCTCACTGGTGTAAATACTGTGTTTGCTTGTTACATCTGTTAACATGAAATCTATTAAATTTCCTCCTCAACGTTAATCAAATGGAAAAATTTTGAACTTAAAGGGCTTCTAGGGACCTTCCGTTTGGATAGATATTTACCAATTTTATTTTAGAAACAACTTCTCGCCGAGCTCTATCCTATGACACTAAAATCATTAAAATTGGTTGAAAACTGTAGGAGGAGTCCCTTGTACAAAAAAAGTCTCACGTATTAAATATGTTTAGATATTAATCTATAATGGTTCAAAGTTAACTTAAGACCATTATGGCTTAATATGGATTCAACAAATAAAAAATAAAAAAATCCAAATGCGAATCAAATAACCCAAGTTTTTATCTTTTATTTAAAAAATCTCTCTCACTTTTATAGGACTTTAAATAAAAGCAATAAATGGATGAAGCACTGCACAATGAAACTGATCTGCGAGACCCTTGATACTGACAGAATCTAGTGTTAGCCATTGAAACTACTGGGTGCGCAGGCTATGAATGTTGTCAATAAATAACATCTACGTCTACATTTTGCAGCAAAATCCATTCCCTCAACATCATCTACCTGAGTCTTAGGTCTCACACGTTCTGAAGTGCAGCCGAATTTCTTTGGCCACACTATTTAGTTCCACAGCTGCTTAGTTGTTGGTATCTGATTTTAGCCATCTTTATTGAGTAATTTACCTGGGGAATCAAAATTGGTTCTATCATAAAATTATATCTTTGAGATTAATTGGTTCAAGAGGGCCGAGTTGATTTTTCTTAGAGGCTTAAAAAAGTCTAACTCTCTATATTATCAAAACTACTTTCAACAGCACCACCTTTTATTTTATAAAGAACAAATTATACAAATTTTTTTTAGGTATAGCCACTTTAACTCAAATTTGTCCATGATTTTCCTATATTGTGAAACTTAATGTTGTCATAATGTTGCTCTCTGCCAGTTTAACCAGTTTTAAGCGTCACTTCCTGTCAGATTTAAACATAGCTAAATATGATAGGTCAGAGTTTTAAGTCTCAGTTAATTTCTCTTAATGACAACAGAACAAACTAGTTGATTCCTTTTAAGACTGTAAAATATAAATACTTTTTACAGCTCGTTTTTTTTCGTTCAATTACTGGAGATTTCAACTAGACATGTAACGGATATCCGGCCTTTTTTTAATATCCGGTATCCGGCCGGATACTTGCTACTATTCGGCCAGATACCGGATACTTAAATCTATTGTTTGGCACTGCTTGATCACTACTTGTAACGGTCTTCTTTTTGGTCAAGACAAACATTAAAAAAATAAAAACAACAAAAAACTGAAAAACTTACAGACTGACTGATAGCTAATGAAAAATTTGTGCCTCCTACACGGTCCCACGGTCAGAGGGACAAGTTCTTACTTGTCTTTTCGTAAATTATCCTTAAACTAATTAAAAGCTAAAATATGAGCCGGATATCCGGAAGCCGGATATTCAGCGCTCCGGCCTAGAACCTTGCCGGATATCTGGTATCCGGTATCCGGCCAAAAGAACTATCCATTAAATCTCTAATTTCAACCACTTAACTGTGATAAATCTCTAATTTCAACGGTTTTTTTTACAGTCGACCATCAACATAGTGTTTGATCGCGTCGGCAAGAAGGACCCAGTAACAAGAGGGATGGAGATCGCTGTCCACTGGATTGGTATCAACATTGACGTGGGGTTCTGGTCACAGCATATATCCTTCTTTCTGGTCGGATGCATCGTCGTTACGTCTATAAGAGGGCTCCTTTTAACCTTAGCAAAGGTAAGTTTTCACTCTGTCCAGATTTAATATTTCACTTACTTTTCATACAAGTACCAGGAGGACCGAGCTTAAGCTCGGTGTAAAATTAAAATTATTACTTTCGTTCTCACACAAAGCTTGTTCGCTCCGCTCACTCGCCCTCTTCCATTTTAAAGACGAGCTCGTTCGCTTTGCTCACTCTCCAAGCCGAAGGGTGCTGCTTTTTGGTATAATTTTCTTAAACTACGGGTTAAAGATGTAACACATTGATTTATATCTACAGTTATCAGCTGATTTTTGTTCAATTAATAAAATCTCCATAAGGATATTATGAAAACTTTGAAGGGCTCTAGCGCGAAAACCGGATTTTTCCCAGACATGGGACCAGCTCCAATCGATTTCTGGTGGCCAAAACCCCCATAATCAATAAAAAAATCAAAAATCCTTGGAGTGAAAAAAAACTTTGCCCGTACAAACAGAGCTTGTTTTAGAGTATAAGATAAGATGTTTTAATGAAGAATTCTCAAAAAGTTATTAGAATGAACAAAATTAAGATAATAACTGATGTAGTTCAGTATACATACATGAGAAAGACAATAGAAATCAAACAATCATTTTGATATTTTCCGTTAAGCCCTCTAAATTCTAGCTTGCATGTAACCTGATAAATACTTCTAAACTCAGTAAATTACCATATTTTAATATATTTGTAGGGTTTACTATTGAAAAGAGCCAATTTTATCAGAAGAGCAAAAAAGTAAGATCTCATTGAATTTTGATTTTTATACCTAATAGAATTTCATCTTGCTGTTTTAAAATTCAACATTGTATTATTTTTTGGCCCTTTATTTTGGGTTCCGCATGCATTTCCTTTTTATATCAGGGGAGAGGTGACACAATAAATAACTCCTTCTATTATTGTTTCAGTTTTTCTATGCAATATCTAGCAGTAAGTCTTCAAACATCATTGTTTTGATCCTCGCACAAATTATGGTGAGTGAAACTGGAAGAATTTAGTAGTTTAACAAGATGTGAAGATGTGAGTTTCTAGGCTGGGCTATAGTTTAGCTACCTTTAATACCAGGCTGCGCCATTCAATGTGGCAACGTCGCAAACATAGTCCCAGTTTGGCCACCTTTATAATTTTTGTTAATTGCTATATATTTTATAGATTTACGTCTTTTTTTGTATTTTGGTTGTTATTTGCTTTCTTCGCACTTTGCTTTTAGACTACACCATCTTGAATTATAACTGATGTTTTGCAATATGGTTTTGGCCGTGAGTTTAAATAAGAAATAAATGAGGAGATTGGATAGGTCTATTAAACCCTAAAGAACCATTTGTATCAAATTCAACAATTTCTTTGATTTGTTTAGCCAAGCCAAAAATGCATGAAGAAAAATAAATCTATCAGAAGTTTAGAGTTGAATCAGAAAATGGAAACTTTACAAAATCTCGTTTTCAAATGTTAACCCTTTGGCTGCCAAGCCCTTTTGCTTTCTTCTATGCGACAACTGCCAGCTGAGTTCACCAGTGTGTAACCTTCAATTATTGTCAGCTCTATTAGCCATATGACAACCCGGAATTGCCAGGGCCAAAACATGTGATTTTACAATGTTTTTCTTTAAAAATCATAACTTTTTCATAATACAGTTAGAACCTTATACTTTTTTTTGTCTTGAAGGTAAATATGTGCTCTAAAATACCGATATATAAATACATGAATACAAGTGCATATTTTCAGTAAAAAACTAAAAATAAATATAAATCTATATATACCGGGTGTTCATAAAGTCTTGCCCTGATTTGATAGCTTTGCTGTACGGAAACCATTAGAGCCACAAGCAACTTACATTGCTTCTTTTGAAGGAAATTTAATCTAGTTTTTTTATTATTAAGTTTGTAACACCTTTGTTTAGCTGTTTGACAACAATGCAGTTTTCTTTAAATTCTGTACAAATGCAAATAAGAAATGGATAGCCTCCAGGAGAAGTAACAGTGTGTCCTATGGTTCTATGAAACCCAGTCCCCCGTTAGCGGTACTGCCAAAAGATTTTTTGTGCGAACATTTAGAACACCTTCACCTGATGTAAAAAGTATCTAGAGGTGGTATCCATATTTTTGTGACAGGGGCAGTGTGTGTGACAAGAAACGAACTTGACGCCCGCACATCACTGAAGTCACGGTGGATTGGGCGTGATCGCCTGACTAAATTGCCTCCTCGGTCACCAGACTTTACCCCTCTGGACTTTTTTATGTGGGGGTTTGTCAAAGACGTAGTGTGTTCTACCAAAGTTCTTGATTTAGAGTCACTAAAAGAGAGAATAAGAAATGCAGTGCAGTCAGATACTCATTAAATGTTAACCAAAATATGGGAAAAAAGAAAAAGTCGCCTCGAATATTTACAGGCAACCCAAGGCGACACATAGAATTTTATTGAGTTTGAAAATATGTAAATAAAACTTAAGAAGTCACTTGTTAAAACTGTAAATAAAA
This sequence comes from Neoaliturus tenellus, assembly GCA_030545055.2. NCBI lineage: Eukaryota > Metazoa > Arthropoda > Insecta > Hemiptera > Cicadellidae > Neoaliturus > Neoaliturus tenellus. The sequence goes on from CM061536.1 coordinate 122,983,761, forward strand.
CATTATTCTACCATTATTTGTTTTCATGCTATTCGATTTCTTTATCAGGGCAAGACTTTATGAACACCCGGTATATAAGCGAAATCCCACTCACTGACTCATCACGAAATCTCAGAAACTACCGAACGGAATTACTTGAAACTTTGAACATAGGTTCGTCTTGCCTCCTAGGTGCTCACTAAGAAACGATTTTGCGAAATTCCTTCAGGGCTCCGCCCCACACGTCTTCAAAGTTACCATGTTATTCTTATGGAAGCAACATTTTTGTATTGGAACATATGATTACATTAAGGAATATTAATTTTGTAAACAGCTGTTTACATTCTCATTCAAATTATTGAGGGAAGATTGGTAATAAAAAAAGAGAGGTAATAAGCGGCGAGTGAGCTTAGCGTCCAAGCTAAACCTGACGGGGAGTGATTACTGACTGACTCATCATGAAATCTCAGGAACTACCAAACGTATTTACTTGAAACTTTAAACACAGGTTCGTCTTGCCTCTTAAGTGCTCACTAAGAAATTATTTAACAAAATTCCTTTAGGGCTCCACCCCACAGGCCTTCAAAATTTCAATATAACGTTATCCGCAATTTTTAATACAAAGTAGGAAACCTGCACTGTTGAAATTTGGAGTGATCACTTTTTTCTTGAGTGCTAAAAAAAATAAAAATGCTTTAAACATCCCCTTTAGGGCTCCGCCCCAAACAAGCTCACGATTACTGTATAGCCTACGTGTTGAAATTTGCCATGGACGATTCTCTTTGCTTATAGATATTTATTAAGAAACTATTTTGCAAATATAGATTTTGAAGTTCTTTAGGGCTCCGCCCCACAGGACTTCAAAATTACTTTAGGGCCTCCGGGGTCGATGTTTGATATGGACGTTTCTTTTTGCTCATGGGTGCTTCATAGGGAACGGTTTTGCAAATATAGTTTTCGAAGTTCTTTAGGGCTCCGCCCCACAGGACTTCAAAATTACTTTAGGGCCTCCGGGGTTTAAATTTGAATCGGACGTTCCTCTTTGCTCATAAGAAATAATTTTGCAAATTTCCTTTTTTTCTCCGCCCCATAGAACCTCGAGATTACCATAGATTCTAGGGAGTATAGATTTAACGTGGATGTTCCGTTTTGCTAACAGGTGATCACCACGAAATGGTTTTGTAAATATAGTTTTTGAGATTTCTAGGGCTCCACCCCACCTGACTTCAAAGTTAATCAATGGCCAACGTTTTCTAAATTTGACATGGACGTTCCTCTTGGCTCATAGGTGATCAACAAGAAACAATTTTGCAAATTTCCTTTAGGGCTCCTCCCAACATTTTCTCAAAACTTAGATCCTACGGGTCAAAATTTTACGTAAACGTTCCGTTTTGCTAAGGTTTTGCACTCACACTACTTCATTGTTTCAATGTCATTCTTAAAAAAGTAGATTTCGTTGCTCTTTAAAAAGATTTTATTACCTGTAGAATAAATTCAATCACGGGCGAAGCCGTGACGGGCAACAGCTAGTCTAAATATATAAAAGGCAAAGCCCTCACTCACTGACTCACTCATCACTAATTCTCCAACTTCCCGACTAGATAGAGTACTGAAAATTGGTATACTCATTCTTTAGGCTCAAAATAGGAAAGTCTGACTATTTTCATATAAATATTCATAAAGGGCTACGCCCTAGACATCCTCAAAGTTACCATGTTATTCTTATGGAAGCAACATTTTTGTATTCTAACATATGATTATGGAAATTGAATTAGGTTTGTTTACATCTGCCACATGATGATTTATTCAAGAAAATGCTTATAAGCATAGAATTAACCAGGTGATTTTTATGAAAATGAGATATAATGTTTATTCATGTTTGACATTGTAAAGATTATAGTGATGTACTATTACTTTTAGTCTGATGTACTTTGGTTGTATTAAGTGCAGTTTACTTTATTTCGTATTTTATTACTATATACTGTTCATAGGTACTAACAAACAGTATTGCAAATAAATGTAGTTTTTGAAGTTTTTCAAGTAAGTGTAGTGGGCTCCGCTACACTGGATTTCAAAATTACTTTAGGGCATTCGCGGGGTTGAAATTTTTGACATGGACGTTCCTCTATGCTCATGGGTGCTCACTAAGAAGCTGTTTTAAAATTATAGTTTTCGAAATTGTTTAGGGCTCTACCTCAGTTACTGTATAGCCTACGTGTTGAAATTTGACAAGGACGATTCTCTTAACTCATAGGTACTATCTATCTAATCTAAGAAACGTTTTAAAAATATAGTTTTGAAGCTCTTTAGGTCTGCACCCCACTGGGATTTCAAATTACTCTAGGGCCCACGGGGTTGAAATATGATGGAGGATTCCCTTTGCTCATGGGTACTCATTAAGAAAAGGGTTTGCAAATATAGTTTTTAAAGCACTTTAGGGCTCTACCACACTGGATTTCAAAATTACATTATGGCTTTCACGGGGTTGAAATTTGACATGGACATTCCTCTTTGCTCATGGGTGCTTACTAAGAAACGGTTTTGCAAATATAGTTTTAGAAGTTCTTTAGGGCTCTGCCCAACAGGACTTAAAAAACATTTTAGGGAATCCAGGGTTGAAATATGACATGGACATTTCCCTTAGCTCATAGGTAGGTTACTCACTAAGAAAAGGTTTTTCAAATATATATTTTGAAATTCTTTAGGGCTCCGTCCCACAAGTCTTGAAAATTACTTTGGGACCGGGGGGTTGAAAGTTGACATGGACGTCCTCGTTGCTCATAGTTGCTCACTAAGAAACAATTTAGCAAATTTACTTTAGGGCTCCACCCCACAGGACATTAAAATTACCATATATGCTAAGGGATTAAAATCTAACGTGGATGCTCCGTTTTGCAAATAGGTTAGAAACGGTTTTGCAAATATAGTTTTCGAAGTTTTTTAGGGCTCTGCCCCATAGGACTTCAAAATTATTCAAGGGGCTTCCCCCCACAAATCCTTAAAATTACCATAAATCCTACGGTGTTGAAATTTAACGTTTATGTTCCGTTTTGCTAATAGGTGTTTACTAAGAAACAGTTTTAGAAATATAGTTTTTTATGTTCTTTAGGGCTCCGCCCTACATGATTTTAAAATGACTGTAGGTCCTAAAGGGTTGAAATTTGACATGGTTGTTCTTTTTTGTTCAATGGTTCTCATTAAGAAAATGTTTTGCAAAATTCCTTCAGAGCTCAACACACAGTAATTTGTTGTTTCAATGTCATTCTTACGGAAGAAGATTTTGTTGCTCTTTTAAAGATTTTATTACCTAAAAAATAAATTCAATCACGGGCGAAGCCGTGACGGGAAACAGCTAGTTTTTATATAAAAAAGTTTATATTGTATTTTCAAACCATAAACATTTGTCAAAATTACATTTTACTCAAAAACTAACATGATAATTGGATTTAGCATGTTTTCTTGACATAGTGAACCAATTTTCATCAACTTTTGCGAATAAATAGTATAAAACAAAAATATATATATAAAAAATGTAGTTATATAGCAAAAATCTAATATTTTAAATTACACTCTAAAATAATTATCAAATCAATATTTTATTAAAAATTAATTGTAAATATTATTGCAAATATTTTATTTATATATTTTTACAGAAATATAATAGACAGTAAGTAAAAAATAAAAATTCAGCAAACAAACATAATATGAAAAAAGTATTTTACGGTAGGCCTACTTAGAAATTTCAGAAACTCTTGAGGGAGGCTAGTTTTAAATCTTGATAAAAATGAATTCACAAAGATAAAATATGAAATTAATTAAAAAGTTTCTTGAATACAGTAACTACTATTTACATATATGTACATCATTTGGTTTCTTCTTTCTGTTGAAACCTGCAGTCTGGGAGCGGCAGACGGCCGGCGTGGGGCCCAATGCCTGTATAACCTCAACAATCATGGTGTTATACGTAATTGAATCGCTTGTTTTTCTTTTAACAAAGCATATTTATCAAATACTGCAACTCTTTAGCTTTAATTTGAGTTGAAGTATAAACGTTTACTGCTAAATTTGCGTCCGCTACAAAGAATTTGCGAGATGCCGATTAGATCGGCAGCGGGCATTTCTCGCGCAGACGAGGCGGCTGGCATTTCTCGCGGCGATAGGTGATGCCGATCACATCGGCAGCTGGCAGTTCTCGCGATGTAATAAAATACCGATCTAGTCGGCTCTTGGCACCCAATGGGTTAAAGAGCGATTCAAATTAAGCATTGACTACTGCACTGAATTAATTTTTAGGAAAAAATTCTTTTCTTATTAGCATATATTTGTCAAAGGCTAACAACTTATTCAAAACGTTAATTGTGAGATTAATATTTGTTGTATAAAAAATACTAGCAAAAACGGTTTTTAAAGAGCCGGTGATTGAAGCAGCATACTGCGTTTTGACCCATACAAAATCACTCATACCGTATCTGGAAATTTCTAATTGCTGGTTCAACACATTTGTTGGACATCTTATCACGACAAGCACAAGTTTAGGCAAAATCTGATGATATGTTTGAGCTTTCCATATGAACTACTAGCTGCAGCACTTTTGCAACAGCCTAACGTACGGTGTTGCCAGGTTTTGCTGGCTACGACCTTGTATTGAATGAGGCTAGGTTATAGACAATAAGACAATAAAATCAAGTGAGACTGCTTCACGGGGATTCCAGTAATTCATATTTGTTCTGTAGGTAAATTCTCTGGCAATAACTATCTTTCATTTTGTGTTCATAGTTTTTACTTAGTAATTGAAACTAAATTCACTTAAGTTTCATATTAAGTTGTTGGCTGTTTACTCTTTAACACAAAGGTGAAGAGACTTCTTCGCTTCGTCGATGTATATTGTTTAATACTGCAATTCGGAAGGTTCAAGTTTGCCGCATCAGAGGAGGAATTGGAATCGATGTTTTAATCTTCCAGCTGAATGCAGTGCTGCAAGTTTTGCAGTTTTTATGCAAAACTGCATTTTTGTGCTGCAAGTTTTTTCCAGTTTTTGCAGTGCTGCAAAAACACTTGATCATAACATAAACATAACCCTCAGTTATAAAATATTTCATCATTAGTTAAGAGTGGTAGTACTGATTTACCTATAATATGTCACTTGTACTTCATGTTCATTGCTGAAGATCATGCCGCTGTAAATAATTTTTTTCAAACATGCCTACGTCATGAAAAGTCTGTTCATGCTAATGTTCACAGTCAATGGTGTTCTCTCCAGTAATCAGGTCTTTGACACAATTTGTTCATCAGCTGATTTAAATTAAACACATTTTAATTGCAATTAATATAATAAGATTAATGGCGGATCTTACACGGTCAATACGGATCACGATATGTGGATCGTGATCCAGGATCACGATACGGATTGAGTGTGTAAAGTCAAATATTGATGTCTGATTCATTGATCACACATCAATATTTAACTTTACACGCTCAATCCGTATCGTGATCCAGGATCACGATCCAAATATCGCGATCCGTATTGACCGTGCAAGATCCGCCATTGTTATATCAGAAAACAAAGAGATCTTTTTAAAGAAAGATCTTTTATTCAGATGATGGTATATTTGATTACATTCATAGAACTTTTGATTACAGCAATAAAAAATTGAAATTTATGATTCTTGTTGCAGGGGATGCATTTTGTATCATCTGTTCTGCTGATGCGAATGAATATGCCCCCCGAGTACAGAATTATCATAACCCAAGTCTTGGGTGATTTGCAGTTCAACTTTTACCATCGATGGTTCGATGTAATCTTTCTAGTCAGTGCTCTTTCATCAATAGGATTCCTTTATTTGGCTCACAAACGAGGACCAGTCGACAAATGTTGATGATTTTGCATTTATACAGGACACCTGTAACTTTGTAATATACATGTGAATAATATTTGTACAGATCTGTGTGCTGAGTTTAATTTTTATCCTGGTCTTTATCTGTTGGTCTTAAGCAAAAGACCAGCACATTTATATATATTATAAAATATTAAAATAGATGCGACAGTGTGAAGGCCACGCATACTGATGATGTCTGCTTGTCATTGATGTTATGTGTGCTATCACAAGTGAAATAAATAATTAGTGATGGTCAAATTCAAGAATTTTAAGACTACCATTTTCCAAACACATAAATATGATGCACTGTGCTCAGTTTTGTGTCCAAATACTTCACAATAATGATTTAATGAATTTGTGTTCAATACTTGTTACAGTATCGAATACAAAGACCCCAAGTATCAACAATTCCTCAATACCACCAATCACTCAAAGATATCGTGGAATCTAGAATCGGAATCGGCCCATCACTTAAACAATGTACAGTTAGAAACTAGTTTTTCAGGCCTTTATTGGTAGATCCTCTTTGCTTAGCCAGGATATCATTTTACTTATGACCTATCAGGAACTTGAAGCTCTACAAATTATTCCTCTACAAGTTCTTGATGAAGAACCCAGTTGAGTTGAGATATTCACCCTATATCTTTTGTGTCACTATTGGTGTGCTGCCTTCAGCTTCACCAGTCAGTTATGCGGCTTCCCTTTCGAAAACATAGTCTGTAGATAAATGGCCCTATAAATTATTCTAACTCAGGCCCATACACTCTTCTAGGGCATTAACTACCAATAACGTGTAATAATATTCATACAAAAAGAGGTGAAAACAGTTTTAAAATATTATTGGTACTATGGGAATAAAATAAATTTTCAACTGTCAACAATGTAATATATTTAAACAATACTATTTAACATATTTTACAAACAGGTAAGACGTTTAGGAAGGATGCTGAGAAATATAAACAAATCCTTGTTCCAATATTTGCATCATGATTGGATAAACCGGATGGAATGTTTCTTTGTTTTGGCTCCGAACGGTTTGCTGGTACTTCTGCAAAGCCCCATTGATGAGTTCCAATCTCTCCTTTTCACTCTTGTGTGAATCCAACCACTTGGAAAGTCTCGCCACTGACCAGTTGGCACTCTGGAAATATGTTATGTATGGTGAATATTGGAAATTCTGTTGAATGATGAATAATGGTAAATTTCTAACAAATCCTCTTTAACAACTAAGTACGGTGCCGTTCTGGGACCATGGGCGCCGACTTTCAAAAATTAATGGGGGGCTCGAAGAAACTAGGAGAAATTTGATAACTCTCATATTAAAATTATCTTAATAATTGATAATACATCATTTTAATTAATACTAGTACGAGTTGATCGAAATCGAGCAATTTGTTTTAATACAGTATGTTACTTTTAGCTGTAAATGAATTACATCCGACCAATCCAATATTGTAAATATCTTTAATCACCAAAACTACACGTATTTACAGCTGATTATTAACAGATGTTTAAAATGCTTTATTCAATCCCAATGTTATTTAAATGGGAAATTTTGAGATTTAAATTGTGGATAGCGCCTTTATTTTAAGTCCGATTCTCATAATTTTTTGGCGGAAACAACTACAGACCAAGCCCTATCCAACGACACCAAAAACTTAAAAATCGGTTGAAAATTGTAGGAGGAGATCTCAAGACAAAAAAACCCTTAGGGTATTAAATAAGTATAGATAAACTTTTTTTTAACTTATTTTATAACAGTGTTTTATGTATTAAAACGAACCCTTTTGGTAATAATAACCCTATAGTACGTCATTCCATCCAAAATCAAATTCTTTTTATTTGTAACTCTGTCCACCGAATTTAGTGTACATAGTCCATGGGGTTTCCTTCTAGGTTAAACTAAAAAATTATGATTTGAGTTGTAAGGTCTAAGGGTAGACAAGAAATTAAGTAATTAGATGATAAGACTCAAATTGGTGTCTGGTAGAACTGCAGAATCAGTCCACTGGAACAATTTTATTTATAAAAGAAATTGACTCAAAGTTTCATGCTTAGCAAAAAACCAGATAGCCTCTACCCTATCACATGGCTGGATAAAATCGTCAAACAAAAAGGTTTTTGGTGCAATTTATTTATTACATCAATACTACAAAACAGACTTACATCATACGCCCATTTACATTACAAAAAATGAAAACGACGTTACTTATAAATATCATTTTCAAAACAATTAAAACCTCAACATGATAAATCAAATACGAATTCTGTCCCCTGTTGGCTTTTTTAAGATCTGGGGAAAAATTACTTCTAAAACTTCCTAAGCCATAGAGATAAACTTTCAGAATATTTTGATCATTTTTAAAATTCGTTTAATTTTCTTTCTTTCTTGATTTGGTGTAGTATGTTATGAAGTTTTCCTTACAGTATTAAAATGAAAAGTCTAATATTGAAACAATTTTTTGTATAAACAACTCTAGCTACAGGGGGGGTAACAGAGGGGCCCGCAGAGCCCGCGGTGCGGGGGGGCCCGCGAATGGGGCCCGTGTATTGGGAAATATGTTTAACAAATTTTTAACTCATGTTATAGAAATTTTAAATTTTATATGTTGCCATTATATTTTCAAAATGCCTGGCATATAACTTTTATAAAATATCAAAATATTTTTACAGTTAGGTTTACGGCAGTCTTCTGGTCTGCCGCCAGCCGCTAGCCCTTGTCGGCTCGACCTGCCCGCGCCATGCAATTCGTCGCTCTGTGTTGCGGCAATTTAATTTTTGTATGTACCAAGAAAATCTTAGTTGCTTAAGCAAACCAAGTAATACGGAACGAGACAGTTATACGTTTCCGAGGTACGGTAATCACATAAATTACTTCAAAAAACTTTGTAAGTGCTAAGAAGTTCCAATGATGACAAAACAAATACTTTTGAGGAATAGTGATAAAAACATTTTTCACTAAAATGAACAAAACTATACAGGGTGTCCCGCAACCATATGAACAAACATATATAGCATTATTCCTTGGGTCAAGACAAACACATTTCACTATATAAACATGGGTCTGTGGTGCTTAGTTTTCCGCCTGTCTGTCTGTATGTGTTTTACACAAAAGATTTCATAGCTCCTAAACGGTTTGAGACACAGCATTGAGATTTTGCACAAATATTAATCTTATTAAGAACTATTTTTGTTTAAATTTATACTGATATCACTAACCGTTTCAAAATGGCCGCCATTTGAAACTTTCTATCTTAAATTACTCGAAAACCAGCCATTAAATCAAAAAATTATAAGAATAACTTTTCTTTAGTAAATTTAATAAGAAATCCAACGGCACTAAAATTGTTAAAATCGGTTAAATAATAACCGAGATGTCGTAACTTTTGTCCGACCGGCCAAGGCTCATTGATTATTTTATTTATTGCCGCCAACAATGCAACAATGAAACTGTAGCTCTCACTTGGCCGGTCGGACAAAAGCTACGACATCTCGGTTATTATTTAACCGATTTTAATAATTTTAGTGTCGTTGGATTTCTCATTAAATTTACTAAAAAAAGTTATTTTTATAATTTTTTGATTTAATGGCTGGTTTTTGAGTAATTTAAGATAGAAAGTTTCAAATGGGGGCCATTTTGAAACGGTTAGTGGTATTTCAGTATAAATGTAAACAAAAATATTTCTTAATAAGATTAATATTTGTGCAAAATCTCAATGCTGTGTCTCAAACCGTTTAGGAGCTATGAAATCTTTTGAGTAAAACACATACAGACAGACAGACGGAAAACTAAGCACCATAGACCCATGTTTATATATAGTGAAATGTGTTTGTCTTGACCCAAGGAATAATGCTATATATGTTTGTTCATATGGTTGCGGGACACCCTGTATAAATTAATTTTAAGCTTGGGGATTTGTATATTTAAAGTAAAACACTTTAAATGCCAATAACAATGATGTCATTAATTATTTTAAAAGTTGAATTTGTTTTAGCGAATTTCCCATAGGGAATAAGCTATTACCGTAGGTCTCATGGTAAGACCTAAGCCCGGGACCATGTTACTTTTTTGTTTTGAGGTGCCCAGAGACAAAAAATAATAGTCATTAAAATTTATATATATATATATATATATATATATATATATATATATATATGTGTATATATATATGTATATATGTGTCCCTAGACACGATAACTCTCGTAAAAATGGTCCGATCGACACCAAATTTGGTAGAGATGTGTAATCCTACGTTTATTCGGATGAGTTCGAAAACCAGACATATCGACCTACTGGAAGGGGTAGTTTTGGGGGGTTTTGTACCCCAAAAATGGGTTTTTTGCATTTTTCATATGTAAATTTAAAAAATTTTAAATTTTTATTTTGACCATTGGATTTAGCTAAAAAAAACACACAATTTAGTATTTTGAAGCTTTGCTCTATCTCCATTGGTTACCGAGATATTACAAAGTCTGAAGACAGTACATTGTCTTTTGGGGCTACAATGTTAATCTTATGGAGAATAAGGGTTTGTTAATATTTCACTTATTAACCAATATTTTTGGATGAAACTTGGTATTTAGCTTCATTTGGTTGAGATTCATCCATTTAAGGTAAAAAATCTTGGTTTTTGTACTTATCATGGCAGCAAACCTGCATACTCTTTTCCCATGTTAATCATATGGAGAAAAGGCAAACTCTTTTATTTATGGACAGATATTGATGAAACTTACTATATGGCTTATATAGATTGACATTGAATATAGATTGACAATTTCAAAGAAAAATAAATATTTGCGTTTATTTAATATTATATAGTATGAAAATTTTTAAAACAAATACTTTTGACGGCGATACATCAAAAAGTTTCCTAGCGAGAAAGGTTTTAGATTCTGAGTAGACTAAAAAAATTCACATTTAACATTTTTTCATAACATTTTTAGTTTGTCAAACAATTGAGCACAAAGCAGCCGTAAAATGTTTTCCTCCCGCTGCCGCACTAGTGGCTATGCAATACCATGCTATGCCGCTGTATTGTTATATGTGGGGTGTGTTAATCACTATCTGACATGTTTGTTAAAAAAACAAAATAGAAAATTATTAATAAATTTGTAATGAGTATAAGTAAAAATACTCCAAATTGTAGAAGAAGGGTTTCTAGAACGGTTTTGATATTATTCCACACAAAGGACATGAAGACGGGATCCTGGAAATCTTCTGTGAACCACCGTTCCAAAAACCACCGCTTCCAAAATCTTCAATATGTACACTTTTACATGTTTTTTCTAAGAAAACCGTTCACTTCATAAAGAAATTATAAATGTAAATATTTAAGTTATGTGAGTATGTAAGTATTGTAAATGTAAGAATGTATGGTATTATGTATGTATGTATGTAATTATTTGTAAGTATATCATAACTTGTTTGAATTTTTAAATAAATTTAAAAACAATAAATTAGAGTGAATTTAAAAAATTTTTGGTAAAGCAATTCTAAAAAATCGAGAATGTCTCAATTGAATGCAATATTGGTTCTGTTGATTAAGAAACTAATTTTAAATCCTGAAGAAACAAATTTACAGACTAATCTAGAAAAATACATCACTTTTTTAAGAAGCTACTTAAGACACTGAGCATTGAAGCTTTTTTAATCAGTAATACTGTTAGTTACTCAATACACTGGTTTCCTAAGCGATCTTTGTCACAGTAGCAATTCAAGGAAATACCCCCCATCGCAGCAGACCTGCGTACTCAGCGAATTTCCAAATTAGTAATATTAATTTTGACCAGATAACCCTGTAAACCAAATATGATCACATATTCATAAATAAGGAAATAAATGTCTATTCTTCTTATGATAAATATAGGGAATGAGTATGCAGGTATGCTGCCATAGGGAACATTAAAAGTAGGTTTTTAGCATAAAAATTTTTATTTCGACCATATGAAGCCATATAGTAAGTTTCATCAATATCTGTCCACAAATAAAAGAAGTTTGCCTATTCTCCATATGATTAACATGGGAAAAGAGTATGCAGGTTTGCTGCCATGATAAGCAGAAAAACCGAGATTTTTTACTATAAATGGATGAATCTCAACCAAATGAAGCTGATTACCAAGTTTCATCCAAAAATATTAGTTAATAAGTGAAATATTAACACATTCTTATTCTCCATAAGATTAACATTGGAGCCCCAAAATACAATGTACTGTCTTTAGACTTTTTAATACCTCGGTGGTAACCAATGGAGATAGAGCAAAGCTTCAAAATACTAAATTGTATGTTTTTTTAGCTAAATCCAATGGTTAAAATAAAAATTGAAAATTTTTAATAATTACAGATGAAAAATGCAAAAAAAACCCATTTTTGGCGTACAAAACCCCCCAAAACTACCCCTTCCGGTAGGTCGATATGTCTGGTTTACGAACTCATCTGAATAAACATAGGATTACACATCTCTACCAAATTTGATGTCGATCGGACCATTTTTACGAGAGTTATCGTGTCTAGAGACACACACACACACACACACTCACATATATATATATATATATATATATATATATATATATATATATATATATAAATTTTAATGACTATTATTTTTGGTCTCTGGGCACCTCAAAACAAAAAAGTAACATGGCCCCGGGCTTAGGTTTTACCATGAGACCTACGGTAATAGCTTATTCCCTATGGGAAATTCGCTAAAAGTACTGACAGTCAGTGCAGACTGGTGGACGGGTAGACTGAGGACACCCCCTGGCTGTGTTGTGATTGTCTGTGTCTTAAACTTGGGTGCCACCCACTAAACATTCCTCTAGCTACTCACTTTGGAGATCTCCATATTGCTCCAAACCACTAGTTTCTGAATCAACGCATTTCTGTGTTTTGTCAGGGGATATTTAAGTTGTCTATCATGTCTCCCAGAGTGTTCAAGGCATGATAACTGAATGGGACTATGACTAAAACAGTGAATTTAAATTTATTACAAGAAAAAATTAATAGCATTTTTGCAATCCGAAAGAGTACATTCAGTATTAAAAACAATTATTTTCAATATTTCATAGAAGGCAAAGATAAAAAATCTTTAAACCCTTAAAAAAATTTTATGATTCCGCTAATCTCGGGATTGGAGGTACGAAATCCCTTGACACCCCTAGAGGTAACTGACCTGGTGAGGGGAAGGCAGCTCGGGCGGCGCAAAACTGAAGAGGCTCATGAGCGCCAGGCTGTGGGGCACGAGGTCACCGAGCAGGGAACACTCAGCAACCTGCGCCGGCTGAGTAGCCTCCACGAGGGAGCGGAACTGGCGCAGCAGCCGGTACACGCGACCCAGTGACACCAGCTGGGGACAGAGCGGGGCCAGCGCCGCCTCCACCTGGGGTCATACAAACTAGTGATGAGCTAAACCGTTATTTTTCGTTTAGTATTATGACTGTTACTGTTAAAACTTGGTATTTTAACTGTTTTTTTTTTTTTTGTCACAAACAAGAACATCGTTCTCAAAGAACGTTTCTTGTAGGGATGGACGGGTCTCGAAATTACGGGAAATTTTCGAGAAATTTTTTATCTCGTTCAACAAGACGAGATTTTATTTTGATCGGATTTTTTTTTTTTGACTTTTTGTGACCCTAAATTTAGACTGATTTGACTCTAGCGGCATAATGTATAAGGCACCCGACCACCGAACGGGTATTTCAGACTGTTAAATGTCAACAACTGGGATCAATTATATTATTCTTTACCAGTAATCTTAATTACATGCTATATTTAATATTATTATTATGTTAGGTATAGTTTTGTTTAATCCAAAATATTCGTTAATCCGAAATAGGTCAGGTCCCAATCATTTCGGATTATCGGGACTCCACTGTACTTATCAAGCTTATTGAACTTTCACCCAGGATTATATTTATATTTTTCTCACAAAGTTTCTTTTTGTAACACACAGCAAGAGTTGTGTTACCTGTTTCATATCATTTGCAAGTCGGACTCTGCCTGAAGAGCTGACAGGGCGTACCAAACTGACGTGACGTAGGAACAAGTCCAAACACTTGGACGCCGACTCTTGCATACTAATAAAAAAGAAAACGAAAGTAGTTTATTATAAGTAGATTTATAGCAAGCACTATTAGTACAGAGGTATCCATCCCACCTTCCACCTGAGCAATTAGGTCTAACCTCATCCAACGAAAAACTTTACACAGCCCGTCGTAACATTAATGGTGGACTCTTTCACTCCCATTGCACCTGCAGTTTGTTTACTACCACAGCCATCATTGAACATTGCAGTTTGTCTATCAGAGTTCTTTAACTTTCGAACAACAATTAGATGGTAGACACCAGAAACAATCATATTAAATTGCTTTGCCCAAAGGCAGACGCCAAAAAGACAGTTTTTGAGACACTCTGAAAAGTGACCTACCAACACCCAGAATACCCACTGACTTTTGTCTTTAAGTCATATACTGTTTTCACAGTCACTTCCATGTGACTAAATCCATCTTTTACACTTCCATCCTCCTTTTACATTTCTTTTAATATAGGCCTATGATATATTTCAGTGATAAAAAAACATTCTTAGACTAACTTGTATTTAAAAAATAAATAAAAAACTAAAAAAAAATCAATTGCCTAAATTTTTTTTTACCTAGGTTTAGCCGCACTTATCCTAAAATAAGTAATACTAATAATGACCACCCATGAGATAAACAGAAATCATATTTTGTAAATAAGATGTTTTGAACCTTACCATTCGCTAACCACTTGCTGGTGTTGGTAAGGTGCCAAGTAGACGGATACGACCCTTTGAATGAATGACTGCAATTCACGCATGTAGGGTGAAGGCCCCTGAACGTTCTCTTCTCTGGGAAAAGAAAAAAATTTTAAGGATTTTTTTTGCAACCAGTATGCTTTAATAATGCTTATAACTCCTCCCAACTATGAGGTAAAGCATTAATAATGATTAATGCTTTATCGTGTTAATGCTTGTCTGTGTTATAAATAACCAAAAATAAATCTCTATCATACGATATCAGGTTGCTTTAACGAACAGTAATTATGAATGCCATAGGCTACCGGAGTTTGTGAACTACACCTGTTGAAGTCCTCCTGATGCATCGTCAAGATGATGGCCTCGATGGAGTCGTCAATGGATGCCACCAACGGGGCCAGTATCTGACGAGTCAGTGTGTCAGCGTTGGCCAGCGACTTGTTGAGCTCGTGGGTGGAGGCGGAGGGCAGACTGGACGCCATGTTGGTCACCACTCGCCTCACCTGCGTCATCAGGTAGAACACAATGTTGGCGACACTGACGTTCAACAGCTGACCTGCCGTCAGCGGCTCTGGACAGAGATGGGGAATAAAATATCAGGATCATTCTACATGAGTCATCAAGCAAGTTTCATCTTTTTACTAAACAGAAAGACAAAGCCTGCAGACTTAAACTTCATTTTTGAAGAATTCATCTTTTTTACTGGTTACCTGAAAAACATAATAAAATGGACTTTTCTTTTCATACTTAGAATGACCATTTATAATACTTGTTTTTATACATAAGCCACTATTTCTTTTAAGGTTATGATGAACTGCGGTCTTAAAAAAGACATCAATTGAAGAAACTATTTACTGAATACTGTGTGAAAATAACACATTTCTAAGTTTTGCTATTTTCGAGTTCTGTTAGCTTATAGTCAGCCATGTCACCGATGATCCTGGCGAACGCATCTTTGCCCGAGGTCACGATGCTGGGTTAGTTATAGCTGTCTAGACGATCTTCCGTATGACTTATCGCTAGCGTGTGATTTGTTTTGAGTTAGTGAAAGTATCTCAATTTAAGATCATACCGTAAGGAATTAGTGAAAGTATTTCTTACCTGCGCATCAATGTCAAACTTAACTGCCGCAGCGTGCTGTAAAATAGTGGCTTATGTAAAACAAACAAGTACCCAATTTTGAAATATTGAGACAGTTCTCACCGATAACCTGGGTAGCTTCTCCGCCGACGGATAGCATCTGCTCGCCCTTGAGGTAGAACAGCTGCATGGCCTTGCCGATATTACGGGCGACCGTCAGGCTGAGGGCGTCCTCCACCAGTGACACGCTCAGCTCACTAAGAAACAACACAAACCACTAGAGATGTGTTCTGCCCAGTCTATCAGTTGTAGGTAGCTTCATAGCCCAATTCCAAAAGTATAATTACAGGTGCTGCTAACCTGTTATATTGCATACTTTTAGAAATTATACTATAAATCTTATTTGCAAAAGAATATTAATGGTCTCGGGAAATTCTCGCATAATCATGAAGGTAATCTTTGGAAATTGTTAGGAAGGGTTACATAGGAATGACCAATGCATCGAGACCGCAACAAAATTTTGATTCATTTTAAAGAATCAAATCACGATTTGATTCAACATGAATCACCAAAATACGATCACGATTGCTAATGATGTCCGTAACCCAAATTTCGTCCATGGTTCTCAGAAAAAAAAAAAAAAACAATGTGATTGTGATCTGAGACGGTCAGGTAGAATGAGGAGAACACTATAAAAAACTCCGAGGTGGTCTATTGTCCAGCATCCGACGGCGGGATGAGTTGAGGGGCAATGGTTGAGCCAAATAATTGACTGCTAAGACCAAATTACAGTGGAAACTGTAACTCCTGAACTACTTGTAATACAAAAATTAATTATAGCTTATTTTTGGATTAACTGCCACAAAAATGATTTTGTTTACAGGTCATCTGGTCAAAATTAATATTACTAACTTGAAAATTTGCTGAGTACGCAGGTCTGCTGCGACTGGGGGGTATTTTTTTAAAATTAAATCATACATTTAACCATTTTCATATGATAAAACGTGAATGTATCTTACAAATATGCCAAAAAATTTCATGCTAAAACATTATCATAAACCCAATGTAATTATTACATTAATTACTCACTATTTGTGTCTCTACAAAAAAGGAATAAAATTAAATCGTAACCTGTCCTAAAAGTAAAAAAATATTGTCTATAATTTCAATCTTTTAATTTTGCTTTGTTACTTATTAAACAGTTTTTAAAACTAAGAGGAAGCATAGGTGGGGCAAGAGATTATTTAATAAACTGCCTGAAAATTTTTGGACTTTCGGGACATACGCTTTCAATTCTAGGCTGATGATGTGGTTTAGAAAAGTTTTTACTCTGTTGACGAGTAACTTAGCGGATGCACCACGGATATTTAATTCCCGTCCGCCAGTATTTTATGTAAATATTAGTTTAAAGTTTATAGTTAGTGTTATTTTGTATGTACATGACAATATCTATCCAGCATGCTGATAATTGATCGAGGATTGGTAATGGTAAAGGTAATGGTAATTGTTACTTGCGCACCTTCGGTGTAACTGAATACTGACTGACTCCCTTGCATCCAATTTCATATTCTTTATATACAGCTGTTGAGCTAGCAACAATAAGTAGCATGAAGATTAAATCTTTTTTTTATACATACTTGGTGATGGTACGAATCAGGTTGTCTACTTGTTCCGTTGTGGGGGGAGCCTCTGAGCCAAACATTCCGTGAACGGAATCCAACAACCGAGCGATGGAACGGGACAGATACGCAGTCTCAAACTGGTGGCCGCAGTCTCCCCTGCAGATGGATAAACTAATTACTAATAAAAAAACTGAGAATTTTTTACCTAAATTAGGAGGTTTCCACACATACAACACAAGAAATAGAAACAAATTTGCCATTCAATCACATTCCATGAGTTTTTTTTTCAGGAAAAAGCCTAGAAGTGCTGGTATTAGGTTCATTTCCCAATTACCAAAAGAGATTTTGGCTATAGTAAAATCTAAAATCATTTAAAATTCAAAAAAAGGCACCATACTCATTTGAGGAAATTTTGAGCCAATAGATCAATTCGATAATTTTTTGCTAAAATTTGTATTTTTCTCGCTTTTTTCATTAGTTGATTTTTTTTTTTTTTTTTTTTTTTTTTTTTTTGAGTTGATTATATGAATCATGTATTGTGAACAACACAATGATTTTATATAAAAACGCAATTCTGTATTTGTACTAGTGTATGTCAATTTTTACTTGAACAAATCATGAGTAAAGAAGTTTTGAATTTGAATTTGAATTTACTACAATTACAATTATTTTACAGGTATGGGGTTATACGGTCAACCTGAAATTTATTTATTTTTTTTATAAAATAAAACACATCCTCACTCTATGCCTGAGCATAGATGTTGGTTGAAAACACACAACTCAAGCACCACTAGAACAGCTTCCAACTTCCAATGCATTTCTTAATTGGAATTTAATAATGGCTCTTTATTTTCCTTAAGCACAGAATGACTTCAACAACAAAGGCATCTACAAATTACCTGACAAATTTACTCTGGAAGTTTGAAGCTGATCTGAATCTTCCTTCAAAAGTTATTGTTCACCATTGAAATCGGGTTTCATCAATACACTGAGGCACTAACACTCATATATGAGGATTTCGCTCCTCTTCGATCATTTCATCCAATGAATAGAAAAATAACGTTTGACTTTAAGAGTCATCTTCACCCCTGAGCCAGTTGCCCATTGTTGCGCAGTCGACAATGTTAACCATACGGCTTTTAATGCAAAACATGGGATTTGATTCCCCTGTTTCGGATGCCGTTTTTCAACCGATTTTCTTTAAACTTGGTGAGTGTTTAGTTTAATAGTTATACTATGTCGCTCATACCTCGAAATTTTGAAAATTTAACAAATATTATTCTTTGAGACATCGCAAAGTAACTTGATTTTCCTTAGTAATATTTGTTAAATTTTCAAAATTCCGAGGTATGAGCGACATAGTATAACTATTCAACTAAACACTTACCAAGTTTAAAGAAAATCAGTTGAAAAACGGCGTCCGAAACAGGGGAATACAATACCATGTTTCAGCATAAAAGCTGTATGATTAACATTGCTGACTGCGCAACAATGGGCTACTGACCCAGAGGTGAAGATGACTCTTAAGGAAAAGAAAATAAAGTAAGCTTTCGCAAGTAAATTTTTCAAACACATGGATACACTTTAAAAATCTTATAAATGTCAGCATTAGCTTTGCACGAAAAAAGCCAGTTTGATTCCACAACGGTAAAGGATGGAGAAATAAATTACTTGCAACATGACAATAAGTATTTTTCAAATAAATAAGTTTCTAGACAATAATTCAATTCCTCAAAAGATTTAGTTACTTAGCTTGTGTAAGACCACAACACAATATCTGTAAGTTAAATAAAAAACAAATGTGTCACCCTAGATATATTTTACAAGAATGTTATAAAGTATTCCTCAAAATAAAGAAAAGAGGCAGTTAACATTTGGTTCTGATAAAATTAGTCAAAACTAGTAATTTGTACACACAACCATTAGGTGTATTATAACTTACCCAAAACCAGGTTCTCACCTTTTGGTGTCACTAATTGTGGTACACTTGGTACCGGTTTCAGACCTATGACGGTTCATTATCAGCCGCTCCTCTTATTATTTACAAAATACTGCACACATTGCTGTAGTTGCCGAATGATAAAAATTCTAAACCTATAGATAAAAAACACGGTCTGAAACCGGTACCACTGTGTACCGCAATTAGTAACACCAAAAGTCGAGAACCCGGTTTTGGGTAAGTTATAAAATATTTTAGGTGTCAAGGCTCTTGATTGATTCAATCATTAAGTGTACTTATAAAATTTTCTTGGTTGCTTACAAAATTTAAATGAAATATAGGATAACGTTTAACCAGTTTGTTACATAGCAAGTTCTCATGGGTGCTCAGGTTTGAACTTGGGTTTTATTGAAAAAAATTTATTAACTTACGCATTAGGATATAGCCCTGCGGTGGTAGAGTCCGCCTGGAGCTTCTTGTGTAGGTCGAGGCGAAGTCTCACAAGCTTTGGGTACTCCCCCTCCAGGGCCTGCTTGATGAAGGATGAGTCTAGAAGTCAAATATTGAAGATTAAAAGATGAGGAAGAGAATAATGTAGGGAGAAATACAGCCAAAGGTGTATTAATTTTAAGTAGGTTAAAAAACTGTTGAGATTTGGATTCACTGAAATGTAAATATTTTGCTCACATTTTTTTATGCTCATTTAAATTGCGATGCAATACCCTGGGGTGACAGCAAATAAACCAAAATACATTTTATTTTGCAGAAAATTAAGAGCATTAAGAATAATTTATGATGTAGATTATACAACTCATTGTAAACCTTTGTTTATAGATGATTTAAAGTTTTTTAACTCTTCACGCTATGTATACAGGGTGTCCAGCTTCGACAGTCCGCAACTTTTCCATGTTGTTCAGCAAGCCAAAAGAAACAAAAAAATTTATATAAACATATGTCCTAAAATGCTTGGTTAATCCGCTAGCCTTCATTTTGTTTTTTACACTTAATAATTTTTATTTCTGTAATGGATAAATGTATTGGGTTCATACTTGGCATGGACCTTAACTAGAACAATTTTCGAAACTAGGAAAAGTTTCGGACAGTCGAAGCTGGACACCCTGTATATTAAACTGTTTGCTTGTGCTTGACACAAATAAATATGTACATAATTATTTTACAAGAAATAGATTTAATTTAAGGCCAAGTCAATGTTAATATAGTTAGTTCCATGTTAGTTTTACTAAGCAGTCTGTTACCACCAAAAATTAGATGTTTAAATAACAGAAAATTAAGCAGACTGTAACAAATTATCTGTTACAGCTAAGTCCTTACGGTGTAAATGAATATTTAAATATTCATAGCTTTTGAATGTAAATGATTCTGTTGTTTGATTAACGTTTGTATTCTGTTGTTTGATGTTGCCATGCTTGTATTACTTGCAACGGCAATAACGATTTCTGATTTCTAATGAAACACCTGTAACTCATAAACAATAGTTACAAATAGTGAAACATCAACATTGTAAAAAAATAATAAAACTATACGACTGAAAATTTATACAATAATTAGCCATACTATGGTTTACAAATTTATAATATTTAACAGTTTTTAACAATATATAAATTCTTTTTTTTTACTTCTTTTTTACGCTGACATTCAGTAGTAAAATTCCAACATAAAACAATATTCTTTTACAAAATTCCACCAAAATACTCCTTAATTAATTTAAATAGGGTCTAAGGCTTAAAATGTGTTTAACAGATTTAAAGAAATATAAAATTACACTTGAATTACGTTTCCAAAAAATGCTAAAATTAGCACAGTGGTTTATTTTATTCCTAAATTTATAGCTAGATTGTACTTCATAAAATGTGAAGATGAAGTGGTCATTTTATTTGTTTTTTCATCTTATAAATTCTAAAATACATATCTGAATGGCTGCAATCAGATAATACCCACTTTGAGCAGCCTCAGTGAGCAGTTTGGTCAATGTTTCGTTAATCTGGGCCCAGAACACTGCAGCTATGTCACTGCCCTTCTCTGGGGTTGTAAACCCATTTATACCCTGGGAACCCCTGAGCACTTTCTGCACTAAAGCAACCTAAAACAAGCAAGACTAGAAAAGGACCTGGGCAAAGAAAGTTCTCTGAGAAACAAAAACTACAAGTGCATAATATATCAAACTCAGCCAACTAATAAGAGTCAGAATAACTCTGGGTCAAGTGAGACAACACAAAACAGGGTTTTGGTGGAGTATCAATGTTCATTAGTTCCTTGATGTTCTTTTAAAATTTTTATGGTTTACTATGTGTTAATTTTGGTCGAATTGTTTATATGTTTTATTAATTTAACGGTTTCAACTGTGTGGTTAGGAATATATGAAATCCAATGTGAAAATTTCCCTATGAAATATATTGGACAAACAAAAAGAAGCATAAAAACAAGATTCAAAGAACATTTTATGGACTTAAAATGAGAAAAAACGGGCAAAAGTGCAGTGGCAAATCATTGTGTGCTGAATAACCACACAGTTAAAACCGTTAAATTTTTTAAAAAAACATCAAGGAAACCTAATGAATTTCTTTTTCAATGTGTGTTGTTTATTCTGAATCACGTTGACTTATATTGCTAAAAAGGTTAAAATACCTGATACAGCCAGTAATCCTATTACTCCAAGACTGACTCAGCATTACAGTCAAGACTCGGCACCCGTCATGAGCGCTCTCGTTTTATTAAAAGTAGGCCTACAGTTTTTATTCGTCCGTGTTAGTTGTCTGTGTAAGTGTTATGTGTGTCTTTTAAACTGTGACGTGGCCATAATAGCGATGTGTTGAAACCAAGTTTTTGTGTGACCTGAAGATGATGTAATTTAACATCGAAACGCGTAGTCCAGTCTTGGAGTAATAGGATCACTGGCTGTATCAGGTATATTAACCTTTTTAGAAACCTAATGAACATTGATATTCAACTAATTCAAAATTCTCAACTTCTTAGCATTGTTGTAAACTAATTTGATTTGATAATTTATTGGCCTATTGAATCGAAAATGTTAAATTTTAATTTAAGTATCATATGTTATATTTGGTATATTTACAATATTTATTTACAAATATTGTTTTAGTTTACGGTACGGCTGATGATGATAGCTTGTCTATCAAAAGGCCTTCCGTAAAAATAAAAAACTAAAAGTATATTGGTGTTGAATAATTTTAAATTTAAACAAGTTTAACTGTTAAATTAACACAGAAACACAACTACAATCCTGCAATATATTACGATAATTAAAGTCCTATGTATGACAAGAGCGTTTTGCATGAATCTTAAAACCACGCAGATAAGAGATTGCCACCGAGGCATTGTCAAATTATAAAACAAGCCGGACCAAAGAATGACAACTATCGAGAGTCAACGGTACTTCAATGAAATTTCAACAGTAAAGATTTAGAATCACAATTAATTAAAACCATCATAGTTTCTTTGCAATTAAACATGTAAAACAGAACTCTGTCCGTAAAAAATTGTTTACGCAGAGAAAGGACCATAAGACCAGTGCCTGTGGCTTGTAGTTTTAGTTATGATAACAATTTTAAGGTTAGTGTTAAGTTTTTAAATATTCAGGGGCTTAGAGAGAAGGTGGATATTTTAAAAGAATTTGGTTCATCATGTGATTTCTTTTGTATATCTGAGCATTTTTTGCGTAAAGAAGAAATACTTTACTTTGTACCTGATAGTTTTCATCTAGTAGTTTTTACAGCAGGTCAGCACATAAAAATGGAGGTGTAGCAATTTTTTCAAAAAAGCAATTTGATTCCATTGTTTTAGATTTAGAATGGTTAGTTACTGATTTTCATTTTGAAGTTTGTGGTGTAGTTGTAGAGTCCGTAAAGCTAATTGTAATTTCACTGTATAGGTCACCTAATGGCTGCACTGAAGTTTTTCTCAAAATTTGAATTATTATTGGAATTTCTTTCTAGGCCAAAGTGGCAGTTTTTTTCAGTAATTTTTGGTGGAGATTTAAATTCTGCATTTGACATAAATGAAAATACAAGAACAGTGTTGGATCTAAAAAATTTGCTAATTCAATTTGGTTTCAAGTATTTGAATGATAAGCCCACTCGGTTGAAAGCTTGCTTAGATAATGCTTTTTCTAATGTACCTGTAGATGTATATGATGTTGAGGTTTTAAATTTTCCTTTTTCTGATCATGACATTGTTAGTGTGAATCTGGGTTGCGCTAAAAATCAACTCACAGGTAGGCTAGTTAATAAGTGTAGAAATGTTAGTTTTAAGGCCTGTAATGATCAAAATTCATTGACTAGCAATGAAAATTGTGTGATTAATTGTCATGTAAAAAAAATAGTTATTGTGATATTTTTGAAAA
The DNA here is from genome assembly GCA_030545055.2 of Neoaliturus tenellus. Taxonomy (NCBI): domain Eukaryota; kingdom Metazoa; phylum Arthropoda; class Insecta; order Hemiptera; family Cicadellidae; genus Neoaliturus; species Neoaliturus tenellus. The sequence continues at coordinate 123,007,412 of CM061536.1, forward strand.
TCTATCTGTTGTTGATTGGGAATATTTACTGTGTACTTCACATTACATCTGCGCCAAAGACCTATTTAGTATATTTTTTTAGTAAATTCTTATGTGTGTTAGAAAAGTTTGTTAAGTACAAAACTTATAGGCCTAGGCTTATGTGTAATGGAATGAATAAATCTAAGCTGAAAGAAAAACAGTGGTATAATGAAAGGCTTAAGAGGATGAAAAGTTACATTATGTATCTTGATGATGTTTTTAGAGTTACCAACAATGAAATTATTCACTGTGCTAAGAAATCATTTGTCTCTAGTTATAAGAAAGAAATTGCAGTTGCTAAGCGTAATTTTAATGCTGGTTTAATAGAAAATAGTACCAATAAATGCAAAACTGCATGGGCCTTAATTAATGATGTTGCCAAAAAACAAGCCTCTTCTAATATTAATTCTATCTCACCCAATGAGTTTAACAATTTTTTCATTAATTCTGTTGTTGAAACAAAACAGAAAATTGGTCAACCTAGTGTTCAAGCATCTGATCTGTTGAAAAATCACAATGTTTGTCAAACTTCTTTTAGATGGGCTGAAATCACTTCCAATGATGTAGTCAAGGTAGTGAATAAGATGAGTAATTCTAGTAGCTTGGATTTTTATAATATGTCTAATGTTTTAGTAAAGAATATAGTTTTATCCATTGCCCAGCCTTTAGCTTACTGTTTTAATTTATGTTTTTTGAGGGATATTTTCCAAGTGAACTGAAAATAGCCAAAGTTTGCCCTGTTTACAAGAATGGCCCTAAAGAACTGCCTAAAAGCTATAGGCCTGTGTCTTTAGTGCCAATAATTGGAAAAGTCTTTGAATATCTGGTTTGCAATCAATTAACTCATTATTTTGAATCCAACAATCTGTTTTGCGAGTCACAGTTTGGTTTTCGCAAAGGGCGATCCACCATTCAAGCTGTCGATAGTTTGATAAAGAATGTTTATGAAGCTTTTGAGGATCGAAGCTTTGCTCAGGCCACCTTTTGTGACCTGAGTAAGGCTTTCGATTGCATTGGTCATGCAACCCTTCTTGAAAAACTTAAACACTACGGTGTTTGTGGCCAAGAATTATCCTTTTTTCAGTCTTATCTTGAGAATCGATCTCAACTTGTATGCACTTCGGTGGGCAAGTCCACGATTGTGAACACCCAGTTTGGTGTGCCACAAGGCTCTGTGCTGGGCCCTTTATTGTTTCTCGTTGCAGTTAACGACCTTCCTTTTAGTGTCAATTCAAATTGTTATATATATGCAGATGACACAACTTTTCTCAGTGTAAGTAAAGATATTGACCTCCTGAACGAGTTGGTGAATAATGTTTTTGAGAGTGCTTCTACGTGGTTTAAGGCAAATGGTTTGTTGTTAAATGATAACAAAACAAAGAATTTAATGTTTAGTTTAAGACCTGTTGAAGCTGAAAAAGATTTTTAGCCTATAAAGTTTTTGGGATTAATTGTAGATAGTAAGTTGAACTGGAGTCATCACATTGAACACATTTCTTCAAAACTATCTAGAGTTATTTTTTTATTCAGGAGACTGAGAGATCACATTCCATCTGATTATCTTAGATCTGCATATTTCGCTTTTTTCCAATCTATTATAAGTTACGGTTTAGTTTTATGGGGTGGTTCTAGTCATGTAAATGATGTTCTGCTTCTACAAAAAAGGCTTGTAAGGGTCATGACCCGTTCAGATTTTAGGTCTCATTGTAGGCCTCTATTTATTAAGCTCAAACTGCAAACTGTGATTAATTTGTACATTTTTGAATTAGTTAAGTATACAGTAAATGAACTCCCAAATTTGACTTTAAGATGTGATATTCATAGTTATAGTACCAGACATAAGAATGACATTGACTATGAACGTTGTAGATTAACTAGAACTTTAAATTCTCATTTACAAATTGGCTTGCGTGTTTTTAATAAAATTAGGCCTAGCCTAGGTTCAGCTTTAGACAAGAAATGTTTCGATAGGCTGTATGATTGGCTTCTGCAAAACCCTTTTTATACACTTAATGATTTTTAAATCTGAAAAACTGTGATATTAGCGAATATATACTTTAATATAGCGAATATTAAAGTACAAATTTTAATTTATGTTATTTGTTAAAATTTAAGTTTTTATGTCTTTGTACTTGTTGTCATGTGTGTCATTATTTGGTTAGCTGTTAGCCTCATGTCAATTTACCAACCACCTATTTTTGCAATTATTGTTTATTAGTTTGTATTGCTATTGTAGACCAAACTGTTTAGAATTGTAATGGCTATTTTCTATACTCTACATAGACCTAGTACAATCATTGTCCCTAATTTTTTGACCTGGCCTATTGTGCTTATTAATGTACTTAATGGCAATAAATGAATTTTGATTTGATTTGATTTGATACTAGCCCTCTTATGATTATTATTGAAAAAATATTTTCCAATTAATGCTTTTTATAGTGATTTTATTTTTTTATATTTTACACTCAAATAACCAATTGCTGGTTCTTACCTGACAACAACAAGTGAATATCGTAGAGGTGAGGACTTGTTCCCACCCGCTCCACAGGGCGTTGCGGAAGTTTGTGATGTTACCTGGATACGTGCCTCCACTGGCACGACCCGGAGTAGCTAGAATAGAAACGTAAATTGTATTTCATTATCTAACACGGTAAATTTATAAGGCTATTGATTGGAAATAAGAAATTAGGTAGTTAGGTATTTACATCGTATTTTTATTTCAAATGAGAAAATGATTATTTCAGGCATACTCTTTAAAAACATAAAGCTTACCTTTGGATTTTGAATTCTTCTCTTGGTTGTACATCTGGTTTAAACTCTGAATATCAAGTGCTTTTTCGGCAGCACTTTTGACTTTGGACAAAGTCTTTTCCAAAAGCAAATTCACTTCACGTTCTTGTATCCCGAGACTCTGGAATACTTGAAAAGCTGTGGCTATCTAGAAATAGAAATGGAGAAAAACTTAAATAAAACCAAAGAAAATAAAATAAATATTAATTACACCGACTAGAAAAAATATGTTGGTCTAGAGTTTAGCATAGGCGTGCGCAGAGCTTTTAATAATAATCTTTATTTATCTTCAAACAATACATAAATGAAGCATATAAGGCACTTCAAGTATAAATAAAATTAAAAAATAATTAACTTACAAATAAATTTTTTGTTAGATAGTGCCAAAAATTTGCCATTATCATACTAAAAGACCCATAATGTTGACCACCGTTTAAAGTATTGTAAAAATTATAGCCCAGTCAAAATAGTGTTACGGCCCGTCGGGAACAGTTACCAGAAACAGTCCCCCGTATCGGTTCGTGCCGTCGCCCAGAATATTCCAGACCCGACGGGGCAGGTCAACCGCCGCGGCGACAGTGTAAACAACCCTCACCTGAATGGCGCGGCGAATACAGTGGAGTTCCCGAAACGTCTGGAGGCGTCCGGCTTCGAGAATGATCCTAGCCGTTTGGGATAAAAGGCCTACCTGAGCAGCCCAGTCAGTGTGGCAGTCAGTCAGTGTGTCAGTCAGTGATAACCAGTGCGCGTGAGGTCGACGTCAGTGCGTCTCTCGACCCGTGACAGTGCGACTGTGTCCGCGTGTGAATAGTGAACTGTGAACTGTGTCAGTGATTGTGACAGAGTAACCAGTGACATTTATAGTGATAGTGCTAGCGCATTTGTATTGATAGGACACTCTCTGTAAAAACCCTGTAAGTTAGATAGTTAGTTGTAAAACTGTAGCTAGTTAGGAATTAGATAGGTTTAGCTAGGTATTTAGCATAAATTTGCATCTCTGTTAATTAATCTAATTTGTAATAAATTATAGTCAGTTGTTGAAATCGCCAAGTGTTATTGATTAGAACCCGTAAGCCCGTAACAAATGGTGTCAGAAGTGTAGATATTTTGGCGATTTCATTTCAAAGAAATTAAATAATTCTTTATCACGTTTATAAATTTATATTAGTAATTACACTGTTAAAAGACTGTCAATTTAATTATTTATTTTTTAATTTTTTTTTATTTGTAATAGAGTTGATTTAGTAAGATAATTTCTATTAGTTTTGTATTGCATAAACATTTATTAAAACTAATTAAATTTTTTTCATAATTTTTATTTATATTTATTCTGTATTTTATTAGAAATGGCTTCCAAAAAGCTTGTAGAGTTAAAGGTGGTAGATCTTAAAAGAGAATTAGAAGAACGTGAACTTGATACTTCTGGTACAAAAACAGTACTCCAACAACGCCTCCACCAAGCTTTGCTTGATGCAGGTGAAAATCCAGACACTTTTCTTTTTGATACTTCCGATTTGAATAAAATGATTGTAAACCTAGAAGATAAAATCTTAGAAGGTAACAAATGTCTAGAAGAGAAAATGTTAGAAAGTAACAAATGTTTGAAAGAGGAAATGTTAGAAAATAATAAAAATTTAAAAGAAGAGATAGTAGACAAACTGGAGGAATATTCAAGTAAGGTGGCAAGTTTGGAGAGTGATATTGTTACGTTTAAAGAGGAAATCAGTGAAATAAAAGACAAAATAAATGTAATTGAAAGCAATTTTGAGGATAAAATTTGTGTTATTGAGAAGAACTTAGAAAGTAGGTTAGTTAATAAGCTTAGAATAAGTACGGATGCAAAGGAGAGTCCTGCGTTGAGCCCTGCGTCAACGTCATCGGGGAGCGCCAACGTCGCGACGCCGCGGCAGGTTGTGGTTCCAGAGGCGGACTACAGGACGACAACGGGAGTGACAATAAACCCGCATACTACCGTCCCTATCTTCGATGGTAAAACTCCATGGGAGGACTACATGACCCTTTTCGAGACGGCAGCAATGGTCCATGGTTGGCCCGAGCATACTAAGGCTTCAGTTTTATGCTTGTCTCTTCGGGGCGATGCATTGGCTATCCTACAGACGATGCCAATGTCGGAGCGACAGAACTATGCTGCCCTGGTGAACAGACTCGAAATGCGCTTTGGGAAACGGCACATGGATCAGCTCTACCGGTCACAGCTGAGGAACAGGATCCAGAAGCCCAACGAATCACTGCAGGAGTTCGAGGCAGATATCGCCCGCCTGGTGAGGAATGCGTATCCGTCGGTCACTGACGACGTCTACGAAAGCCTTGCAGTGGACAAATTCCTGGACGGATTGCGAGACCCGGAGACACAACAAGCTGTTAAACTCGCTCGACCCAAGACACTCAGCGAGGCGCTGACCCAGGCACTGGAGTTCGAAGCTGTTCGTCAGTCAGTCCGAGGGCAGGCTCGAGTACGCTCCATGGAGGCTGATACATCCCCGACCATTGACATCGCATCGATTGTGAAACAAGTACTAGAAGCGCTGAAAACACGAAGGAAGCAAGTTCGCTGTTGGAGTTGTGGCCAAATAGGACACCCTATAAGCAAGTGTACGGCAACCACCCAAGAGAGAGTAGCGTTGGTGAACCGAATCAGTGTAGTTGACGACACCTGGCAGGGAGAGGAGCTGTCTAAGGACCAGCAAGAAGACCCAGACTTGACGCACATACTGAAGTGGAAGCTGGACGGCAATGGAAGACCTTCGTGGCAGGACGTTGCTCCGTTTTCCAAGAACGTGAAAACGTATTGGGCACAATGGGACTCGATTCTGGTGGATAATGGAGTGTTGAAACGGGCGATCGAGTCGTTGGATGGGGATCGCAGTAAATTTCAAGTCATTGTCCCAAAGAAGAGGGTTCCCGAGATACTAAAGGAACTGCATGACGGAGCTTCAGGAGGCCACCTTGGAGTTCATCGGACACTGGCGAAGGTGCGTGAGCGGTTTTATTGGGCCAATCAGAAGGATGATGTGCTGGATTGGTGTCGAAGGTGTACTACATGTGCCACATCGAACGGACCAACTAACAAACGGAGGGCCCCGATGAGAAAATACAATGTAGGAGCGCCTTTCGAACGAATCGCTATTGATGTATCCGGACCATTCCCTGTCTCAGACACAGGAAACCGATTTATTCTGGTGGCCATGGATTACTTCAGCAAATGGGTGGAGGCCTACGCACTCCCAAACCAAGAAGCAATCACGGTTGCTGACGTCTTAGTCAAGGAATTTGTCAGCAGATTTGGAGTCCCCTTGGAGCTTCATTCAGACCAAGGAAGAAACTTTGAGTCGGCTGTATTTACCAGAATGTGTGAAGTCCTTGGCATCCGGAAGACTAGAACCACACCTCTTCACCCGCAGTCTGACGGCATGGTGGAGCGTATGAACAGGACTATAGGAAGATACTTGTCAAAGGTTGTCTCTGAACATCAGCGAGACTGGGACCAATACCTGCACCTGTTCCTGCTAGCCTACCGCAGCTCTGTTAATGAGACCACCGGACAGACACCGGCCAGTGTGGTTTTTGCCCGAGAACTGCGCCTGCCCTGTGATCTACAGTTTGGATTCACACCGGATGAAGAAGTGGTTGGTGAAGATTATGTCTCTAATCTACGGAAGCGGATGGATGAGATTCACGAGAAAGTCCGGTTCAACGTCCTTGGAGCGAGTGACAGAATGAAGGAGAGATACGACATAAAAGCCGAGAAGGGAGGTTACGAACCTGGAACTCTGGTATGGCTTCATAATCCTCGGAGGCGACGTGGGTACTCGCCGAAACTCCAAAGTTCTTGGGAAGGGCCATACACGATCATAAGTCGAATAAACGATGTAGTCTACCGAATCCAAAAGCTACCTAAGGGAAAACCGAAGATTGTTCACTTTAACAGACTGGCGCCGTACAAAGGAGACCATGACAGACCAGAGGAACAACAAATCAGGAACCTCCGCATAACACCATCCGACATTGAAAAGGGAATGTCGAAGCCCCTGGACAACCGTGGGTATGGAGTGATGAGGACGCAATATAGGGACATATTCAACTTACCAACAGAGTATGCCCTGGCTCACTGCGTGGCTGAAGATTTGAGAATGTCCCGTGGTTTAGCCACCGTCTTCAGGAAGAAGTTTGGAGGAACCGAAGAGCTCGAGCGTCAAGGACCCAGCGTCGGCAAGTCACTCCATCTCAATCAACAAGGCAGACACCTGTTCTACTTGGTCACCAAGAAAACACCGAACACTAAAGCTTCGTACCTCTCCCTCAGGAAGAGTCTTGAGGATTTGCGGGAAAAGCTCCTACGCCTGAAGGAGACCAAACTGGCAATTCCCAAGTTGGGAAGTGGATACGACGGTTTGGACTGGAATATTGTAAGAAAGATGATTGAAGAAATCTTCGCTGGAACCAACATCACCGTCGATGTCTGCATGTTCAACCCCTGGAGAGCTGGATGCAGGATCAGCTCTAGTAACGGCAAGTCAGAGTCTGTTCTGGGACAGAACAGTCTTGAGGAGGGGGTAGTGTTACGGCCCGTCGGGAACAGTTACCAGAAACAGTCCCCCGTATCGGTTCGTGCCGTCGCCCAGAATATTCCAGACCCGACGGGGCAGGTCAACCGCCGCGGCGACAGTGTAAACAACCCTCACCTGAATGGCGCGGCGAATACAGTGGAGTTCCCGAAACGTCTGGAGGCGTCCGGCTTCGAGAATGATCCTAGCCGTTTGGGATAAAAGGCCTACCTGAGCAGCCCAGTCAGTGTGGCAGTCAGTCAGTGTGTCAGTCAGTGATAACCAGTGTGCGTGAGGTCGACGTCAGTGCGTCTCTCGACCCGTGACAGTGCGACTGTGTCCGCGTGTGAATAGTGAACTGTGAACTGTGTCAGTGATTGTGACAGAGTAACCAGTGACATTTATAGTGATAGTGCTAGCGCATTTGTATTGATAGGACACTCTCTGTAAAAACCCTGTAAGTTAGATAGTTAGTTGTAAAACTGTAGCTAGTTAGGAATTAGATAGGTTTAGCTAGGTATTTAGCATAAATTTGCATCTCTGTTAATTAATCTAATTTGTAATAAATTATAGTCAGTTGTTGAAATCGCCAAGTGTTATTGATTAGAACCCGTAAGCCCGTAACAATAGGTTTGTGTTGGAAGTAATTCCGGAGGAGCTGAATTTTTCACAGTTGATAGACTATGATAAGGTGTGCATTTTCCCAAAAGTCCCGAAAAATCCCCCTTGAGCTTTCCGCCCTACGCCCCTTTAAAGTTAAAGCTGCAGTATGTTAGGAAATCAACTACAGTTTCGTAAGGAAACAAGCAATCGAAGTGGGGTTGCTTTTATTTTGTTCCCAATAAAATTTGCCACAGAAAATGTCATTACCACTTATTACAAAAACCTTAAGGTTTTGTGGCAAAATTGATACAAACGTAAAAAATTGATTTTTTTCTTTTCATCAATTAAAAACTTTCCCTTACAGCTCCTTTGTTTGAAGTTTATATGTAAAACCGTAAATCTAAAGTTTGTAGAGAATGATTTTAGCTTTACAATGATATATAATATAACTGTGTCCGGGTTGAGGATAACGAGCAATATTTTATTTTATTTTATGGTGACATTGAAAAAAGGCTCTGATCTTGGGCCATTTCAGTGCAGGAATTATTGAATTTTGATGACTTCCCCTCTTATTTTTTCTAAAAGGAATGACTTAGAGGAATGGAACTTCATACACCCATATTTGGCTATTAGTACTTCATTTTGAGATACAATGTGATTTTTTAGCCCCGATGGGGGTCGGCCCACTAGGAGTCACAAGAAAATCTTAAATGTAAGCATAGGGTAATATGTACCTCATATTAAAGTTCTCACTTAACAGAACACAATGCCGCAAACCCGACCTCAATCGGACAACCGAGCCGGAAATCCCAGGCGTTTTAACTTTTCATTAAAATCTTTTATAACAACTTCTAAATTCAAAAACTTTCATTGCCTGCCACTTCCGGCTCGGTTGTCCGATTGAGGTCGGGTTTGCGGCATTGTGTTCTGTTAAGTGAGACCTTTAATATGAGGTACGTATTACCCTATGCTTACATTTAAGATTTTCTTGTGACTCCTAGTGGGTTGACCCCCATCGGGGCTAAAAAATCACATTGTATCTCAAAATGAAGTACTAATAGCCAAATATGGGTGTATGAAGTTCCATTCCTCTAAGTCATTCCTTTTAGAAAAAATAAGAGGGGAAGTTATTAAAATTCAATAATTTCTGTACTGAAATGGCCCAAGATCAGAGCCTTTTTTCAATGTCACCATAAAATAAAATACAATATTGCTCGTTATCCTCAAACCGAACACAGTGATATTATATATCATTGTAAAGCTAAAATCATTCTCTACAAACTTTAGATTTACGGTTTTACATATAAACTTCAAACAAAGGAACTGTAAGGGAAAGTTTTTAAATGATGAAAAGAAAAAAATCAATTTTTTACGTTTGTATCAATTTTGCCACAAAACCTTAAGGTTTTTGTAATAAGTGGTAATGACATTTTCTGTAGCAAATTTTATTGGGAGCAAAGTAAAAGCAACCCCACTTCGATTGCTTGTTTCCTTACGAAACTGTAGTTGATTTCCTAACATACTGCAGCTTTAACTTTAAAGGAGCGTAGGGCGGAAAGCTCAAGAGGGATTTTTCGGGACTTTTGGGAAAATGCGCACCTTATCATAGTCTATCAACTGTGAAAAATTCAGCTCCTCCGGAATTACTTCCGACACGAACCTATTTTGACTGGGCTATTATTAATAAGATTGGTTTTTCCTCCTTTCTTTTGGAAGCTGAAGTTACAACTGCTTTCACTCTTCGTAGGATTGCAGCTACCCATCTTGACTTGTTTTTAAAATTTACATTGTAGTTTTTGTAGTTCCCGGTGATGGTAATTATTCTATAATGCACAATTTCTCTTGAAGAGTCACATTCCAAACCTCAACGCTGGACTTTGGTTATCACTGTATCTATAATACTTTAATTCAACAATCCAACCCAACCCATCTCAGGGATGTTTAATTTGTAATAACTTATGTGCAGTCGAATGGCAGAATTTTACTCCCCCCCCCCTCTCTACAGGAAAAATTCTTTCCAAACCCTCCTTAAGTTTTTCTTCAAGGATCAGGTGTTATAATTTAAATTTCCCCCTCATAATAACACTGTTGATCGTACTTTTAATTGCCATTGCAAGTGCTTCTTTTTACAATCCAAAAGTACAAGCAAACAAAAAAGCAAAACAAGGACAATAAAAAATATGAGACAACTGTAATAATATCAATTTGTTTATATTGGCTACTCATCACTAGAATAATAAAACAATTTTAGTTAAATATGTTATTCTAGTGATGAGTAGCCAATATAAACAAATTGATATGATTAATACCATCACCAATAAAAAATCATACCGTAAGGAATTAAACTGTAATAATGATCAGTGATTATGATTGGTTGGATCATTGGTAGTGGTTAGACCGGTATAAATTGGGGAAATTTTCAATTTGACCGCACATTCATTTTGAACAGCCTTTATTAATTCTTTGAACTAACTACACTTATTAGTATTACCATTACAAACAAAAACTACAAACAACAAACAATTAAATAATAACACCAACTGACAAATGTGAAGTGGATACATACTATTGTATTGACATTGATTGACTATAGCAGTAGTAGAGCGTTCTATAACCTATACAAGGTAGAACCACAGAGAAAAGAACCTTAACGTTCCTCATCTCATGAGATAGTGCCCAGGCACTGGTGGCACTACCCGTGCGCATGCCTATGGAGTTTAGCAGATGTACAAGATACTATTAGCAGACAGCTAAGTAAAAATTATGTACAATTATTATACAAAACTAATAATAAAACTGGCAATGTCATTCAGTCAAGAAACAGATTTTAGTGACGAAATGCACAGCACTGGTGAGTACAGACTAAATTGTTCCAGATAGCCGAGCTTTTATATTGGACAATCCGGCAGGGCTTTCAAAACTTGTTATAAAGAACACTGCCCTGACCCGAGAATAGACAACCAAAAATCGACAGTGGCCTAACACTTCATTGACAATAACAATGACATGTTTGATAAGATATTTTACACCGTTGTCAAAAAGGTAAAAGATTGGACATTCAAGAAGAATTTGAAATATACAAGTTCCTCAAGGATCAGAACACATATCAGAAAAAAACCACATATCAGCTGATCGCCGGTCTACTGATAACGTCAACAATAGACCTTTCAACACGACTTGAGCTACCCCGGCAGTCTGTTCCTGCTCTTTAACGTTCCTGGGCAACTGGATCTTTAAGAGTCATCTTTACCTTTGGTCCAGCAGCCCATTGTTGCTCAGTCGGCAATGTTAACTATACAGCTTTTAATGCAAAACATGGTATTTTATTCTGCTGTTTCGGACACCAATTTTCACCCGATTTTCTTTAAACTTGGTAAGTGTTTAGTTGAATAGTTATCGTACCACGAAATTTTGAAAATTTAACAAATATATTACTCTTTGTGACGTCGCAAAGTAACTCAATTTTCCTCATTAATATTTGTTAAATTTTCAAAATTTTGAGGTATGAGGGGCCTAATTCAACTAAACACTTACCAAGTTTAAAGAAAATTGGTTGAAAAAATTGCGTCCGAAACAAGTGCAAATAAAATACCATGTTTTGCATTAAAAGTTGTATAGATAAAATTGCCGACTGCGCAACAATGAGCTACTGGCCCAAAGGTGAAGATGACTCTTAAGTCTCTAAAGTGCCCAGAAAATATAAATTTCTGTGTGTAGTCAAGTGAGGCGTCACGTACGTCCGGCTGACTAAGCGCCGTAAGCCCCGAGCCCAGCAGGTGGCCGGCCTCACGCTCCACTCTCTGTGTCTCCGTTCGCATCAGCCGCAGGTCCTCCTGCACCATATCCAGCCCGGTCATGTCCACGTCGCGGCACAGCTCCTCTGCAACACACATCAGCTGTTCAACAAAGGCAGGGTGGCCACCACTCAAAATTGAATTTTACCATCACTTTCCCTGTCTCAACAAATTTAATCAAAAGTTATACAGCCGAAACTAAAAATATTGAATAGCCTACACAAATAGCATATTGAATAGCATTACAAGAAACATAGCTGTAATAAAGATATTACATTTTGTTTGTAAACTACAAAATACTGTAGGCTAAGTTAATGGAAAAAATTAAAATCTAACATCCTATGTATCGATCACCAAGTTCTATCATAACTAAATTTATATTCTATTTTACCACTATTATTTTTAATTTAAAATAAAAAATGTTATAAACTTAATTATAAAAAAATTGTACAAAATTAAAAGAATTGTTTATTGGAATTTATTTGCCCGAGATCTATAGCACTCTATGGTTTTATCAGTAATTCTAATTTCCGCAGTTTGTTGATCTGTTTGTTGAAACCTACCCAAAGGCTAAAGGTTATGAGTTAAAAATATTACTTCTTAAAAGACAAATCTTACTTACAGTAAGTACATTACTCGTGCCTTGTAGGCCGTGCAGTTTTTCGTACTGGCTTCCCGTGACGAATATCAAAACAGTCTTGATTGCCATGGAGCCATTCGCTCTACGTTATGCGCCTCCAAACATTGGCAGGTTTCATTCAATATTTCGAACTTTAGGTTTGCATGGGGTGCAATGATCGTTTAGTGTATGAGTGGCTTTATTTTTTAAAGTTCAATACAATAATTTGCATAATTTTTTAACAAAAGGTTGTACAAATTTTGTAGACATTTCATTCAATTTGTACAAATTAGACAAAAAATGAGCCAAAATGTATTTTAATACAACAATTATCATGAATCAGTCATTGTGAGCAACCCTTCCTTGGCCAGCGCCGGCTGCAGAACATAGGACCTCCTGCAGTTTTTTGTTATGATTTTTTTATTCTATCTGGCCATTTCACAAAGTAATCACATTATTATTTTCCGAGAACCAAGGACTTTCTTCACTGTTCAGTCAAATGGAAGAGCTATTTACTCATTTTAATGTCATTTGGTAGATAAACAATTTGGAATGGATCAATTCTGAATCGACCCGAGTTTGTCCCAATAAAATCTTTGGCCCAACTCGATCCCTTGGGCCAACTGTTGGGCCGACCTGATTAATATGTCCCACAGCACACTGCAAAATCCTGCAGGTGAGTACGGAGGTGTTGAGTTTTGAGTTTTCTGGAATGTCAAGTTATTAGAGGATGAGTTTGTGGGATTTACTGTAGTAAAGAGAGAAAAATATACTAAAGAGTTTGTAAACAATTGAATGTCAAATATGTGAATCAAACCCTAAATACATCAGCCTTAACTATTTTAACCAGTAATGTAAACCAATTAGTGAAGTTGAGAAAAATGAGTTTGAAGTCAGTTGAAGGGATGTAAAAAGTAATAACATCAAAACCTTACCAAGCTCGTTAATGATGGCTGCGGCTCGCACCACGTCGGAGCTTGCCAACCGCTTGGTCAGCTGGTGTATTCTCGCCGTCCGACGAAGCAAATCCGACGTTGCATGCAGTCTAGCCAACATAACTGTTTGTGTCTCGAGCTTGTTGAATGGCTCCACAACCTTACTCCGCAGCCTTTCCACGGATGAAAGCAATCTCTGTACAAACAAATTAAGAATTTCACAACAATTTTATTTGTTTTCAATTATTCTTTGACTGAGTGACTTTTGAATAGTGCGATTTGTATCTGATGTGTATTGTTAATATTGGTTTTTGATAGTTTTATTTTATCATAAACATTAAGTTGAAACCTAATTTTTAACGTTTACAAGGGCTGTAACAAAAAATGGAACAATGAAATTACTCACTAAAAGTTGGGCTAAGTGATCTTAAAAAACTGTGGGTCTCTATTGATGATATAAACAAGAAAAAGTAATAACTTAGATGATTAATATACACAAGCTGTGATAAATATATTTCAGGATTGAGTAAAAACATAAAATTTCCAACACAACCCACTGACCAATTGCTTCACAAACTTAACACAGAAAATTCACGAAATTACATCAAGAGTGACAAAGTTAAAAGATCTTGAAATTTTGAATGCAAAAATTGGTCACATTACGCTTCATATTTGGCTATGCTAAGAAAATGGTTTAGAATGGTTGCTAAATTGATTTTTACCTAAGCCATTACAAAATGCCTACCCCACTTTACTTTTAAAGCCTATCATATATAAAAAATATTGACTTTAATAAATATTACAATAAATGTATAATGTGAACATTACTTTATTGAGTAAATCAATAAAAGGTGTATTCAAAATAATGAACAACTAAATGTAAACATTAAACAAGGTAAATTCAATATAAACATAGTAAACAGCTGATCAGCTGAGTATCAACACATGACAACTCTCCCCCATCAAATCTTCGACCGCAACATCTGATCAACATGTCGTCTGCAAGTTAATCCATTGTCGAGTTTGATGTAGTAGTGCAGGTTACCTTCCTTGGATTGCACAACGCCCCGAGTCCATTTTCCCTGGTTGTTATAGTTTCTCACTTGCACACGATCCCCGACCTTAAACTTACGCACTATGCCTTCAGGGCGTCTTGTATATTGTTCTTCTGTGGGAGGTACCAGTAGACTGAGGTGTGTCCTTATCTTCCTATTGAACATTAGAAAGTATGCAGAGTTTCCGGTTGAGTTAGGTACCTGACGAAGCTGCATCAATATACGATATAGTTTTGTCTCCAGAGTCCCAGGTTCCTCTAGCATGCATTTCAATGTTTTCTTCACAGTTTGGACAAATCGTTCGGCCTGGCCATTAGATGATGGATGGAAAGGAGCAGTAGTCTTATGTTTGGTTCCACATTTTCTGAGGAAGTCCTGAAATGCTGCTGAGGTGAAACTTCGTCCATTATCAGAAATTAGGAGGTTTGGTAGTCCAAAAATACTAAATAATTTCTTCAGCTCCTTCACGACCCACTCTGCAGTTGTTGTTCTGGTAGGAACAACTTCCACCCATTTTGAGAATGCGTCAACGACAATCATAAATTGTTGACCATTAGTTGGGCCCATGAAATCCACGTGAACGCGCTCCCATGGTCTAGTAGCTGGTTCCCAAGGATGATTGACTTCTTTAGGTGGCGCATTTTGCTTTTCACGGCACGGTCTGCATGTTGCTATCATATCCTCAATATCTTTGTCCATTCCTCTCCAACAGCAGTAACTCCTGGCTAAGGCCTTGGTTTTGAGGATGCCTACATGTCCAAAGTGTAATTCCTCAAGAACTTGTTTCTTGAGAGACTTAGGAATAATCACCTTCCATCCCTTGAAAACACATCCTTCATGCAGAGATAATTCATTGTCGTGATACCCTAGGTGTTCTAGTGATTTCCCCTCTTGAAGAGCCTTGACAATCATGCTGAGCTGAGGATCCTTAGATGTTTCATAAGCTAGTACTTTATGATCAATTGTAATGGTGCTTATTTGATTTGCTTGAAACAAGTCATGCTGATCAATGGATTCACCTTTAATTTCTTCCACCGGAAACCGGGACAGAAAATCTGCATTTCCATGTTCAGTTGTACGTCTAAATTCTATATTGTAGTTAAACCCCGATAAGAAGTGTGAATAGTTGAAGAGACGGGTAGCAGACATGGAAGGCAGACTCTTCTGTGGGTTGAAGATAGCTACCAGCGGCTTGTGATCGGTCACTAGAGTAAACTCTCTTCCATAGCAATATGGGAAAAATTTTTTAAGACCCCAGTATATTCCAGTTGCTTCTTTATCGATCTGGCTATAATGCTTTTCAGCCTTCGTCAGTGACCTCGACGCAAAAGCTATGGGTCTCTCTTTTCCATCTGGAAAACGATGGGAAATTACAGCTCCAAGTCCTACTGGAGATGCATCAGTTGCTAGAATTAGAGGCATGGTAGGATCGAAATGGCATAGGACCGTATCACTCATTATTATCTCTTTTATTCTTAAGAAACTTTGTTCGCAGTCTTCATTCCATTTGAATTGCATTCCTTTTGTCAGTAGCTTATGTAGTGGGTGAAGTAGAGTGGCAAGATCTTTAATGAACCAATTATAGTAATTTACTAGACCCAAAAATGAGCGAAGTTCGTTAACATTTTGAGGCCTTTGAGCATCCCTAATGGCCTTGATTTTGTCTTCACTTTTATGGATTCCATGTTCATCGATTGTATGTCCTAAATACTGTATTTTCTTTTGGAAAAATCGACATTTGTCACGATTCAATCTTAAATTTTTCTTCCTAAGATTTTCAAATACTTTTTTGAGACGATCGAGCAATTCATATTCTGTTTTTCCCTGAATTATAATATCGTCAAAGAAGCACTGAACCCCTTCCAGGCCTTGTAGGGCACCATCCATTACCTTCTGCCAAATTGCTGGTGCAACTTTAACACCAAACATAAGTCTGTTGACAGTGTACTGGCCCTTATGTGTACTCAAAGTCTGGATTTCCTTACTTTCATGATCCATTTCTAGATGAATGTATGCATTACTTAAATCTAGTGTACAAAACAATCGTCCTCCATTCATTTGAGCGTAAATGTCTTCAATCCTAGGAATGGGGTGGTGTTCCTCCTTGATTTGTTTATTAACTGTAACCTTGAAGTCCGCGCATATCCTTATATTACCGTTAGGCTTAACGACAGGAACGATTGGTGTACCCCACTGTGATTTTTCTGTCCTTGAAATGATTCCTGTTTCTTCGAGCCGATCAAGTTCTTTTTCAACCTTTTCTTTTAGTGCGTACGGTATAGGACGAGCTTTAATAAATATAGGTTTTGCTCCTTCAATAAGTTGTAGATGTCCTTTTTGATCCGGTATTTTTCCAATACCTGGTTCAAATAAGTCTTTGAATTCAACCAACAACTCATCAATTCCAGAGGTGGCAGTTGAACTGTTAATAGTTTTCAGTTCAGCCCAATCTAACTGCACCTCTCTAATCCATTCCCTACCGAAAATAGCATCCAGATCCTGATTGACTAAGTAGAGCTTCCCGACAAATGACTGCTTTTTATATGAACATTTTAAAAAGACCACCCCCTTTGGTTTAATTACTTCACTTGTATAGGTGCGTAGTTCGACATTTGTGCGAAAAATTTTCTTATTAATGTTAAGTCTCTTGAAGGTTGAATAAGGCAGGATGCTGATTGCTGCACCGGTATCGAGTTCCATTTGTACAGGTTTTCCCTCTAGTAGTACTTCAACGAGAAACTTGTCATTTGTATGAGCTTGAATTTTGTTAATTTCTTGAAGTTCATCATTTGAATCTCCTGTGTCAACTTCTGCATGGTGAATTTTAGATGGTTTGGTGTTAAGGCAAACACTAGCTAAGTGCCCTTGTTTATTACATTTCCTACATGTTTCTGATATAAACCTGCATTGTTTAGCTCTGTGTTGAGATGATCCACAACGATAGCATTTACCTCTGAGACGTTGAAATGGTGTTAGATTGTTATTGAATGAAGCAGAAAAAGGTTGTTTCCTCTTTTCCTTATTTTCCAACTTGTGAACCACGTTTTCAAAAGAAGGAGTGCCGTGCGATTCAACCAATCTACTCTCATTCTTAGCAAGTTCTAATATGGACGCTACGTTTACAACCTCTTGAAATGATTTCGTAGTTTTTTCCTGCAACAACTTTGTTCTAATGTCATTGTCTTTAAGGCCTCTGATAAATTGCATACGTAACAGTGTATTAGCAATCGATTTACTACACAGTGTTCACAGTTGAACTCACAATCTGATGTTAACTTTTTCAGTTCAACAGAATAAATTTTTACAGTTTCTTGGGGTTCTTGCATTCTAGATAAAAATCTGTGTTGTAGAGCCCATGCACTAGGTTGTGGGTCAACATAGTCCGTTAAAATGTCTACTAATTCATTGTAAGTTTTGCTCAGGGGACTTTCAGGGGCGCATATATCATAAAGTTTCTGATGTAATTGCGGCGTAAGGGCGTGGAGCAGTGTATATACTTGGTCCGCAGGTTCCATATTTTGACAATGTAGATGGAGAAATACTTCCAAACGTCGAGTGAAGTTTTTGAAAGTTTCCTCTTCTTGGTAAGGCATAAAGGAAATTGAAGATGTAAGCGCACGAGAATGATTAGGGTGTAATTTCTCTGTATTAGGCTTATCATCATTTCTTAGAGTGTCTAACTGACTTTCGGTTTTGGATTTACTAATCTGTCCCCATCTTTCTTGTAACTGGTCCATCAGTTTGTAATATCTGTCTTCCATTTCAATCCTGTATTCTATTTCCTGGTCTAGTTGGTCCTCTTCAGTTTTAGTTTCTATTACCTGTTGTGCTGTATTAAATCTGCTCCAATAATCTTCCAGTGTGTTAATTCTGGATTGAACTACTTCCTTTGACATTTCCTGCAAGTTTGTCAAAAACCTGTCAGCCTTGCTCAACTGGCCTTTGACCACTGCTCTAACTTTCTTCATTTCACTTAAACTTTCTGTTACACCAAGATCACTCATCATGTAAAATGTGAAAAGAAATTAAAATCAATAAAATAAAACAAGTTTGGCTCGTCGCCACTAATAAATATTACAATAAATGTATAATGTGAACATTACTTTATTGAGTAAATCAATAAAAGGTGTATTCAAAATAATGAACAACTAAATGTAAACATTAAACAAGGTAAATTCAATATAAACATAGTAAACAGCTGATCAGCTGAGTATCAACACATGACAGACTTCAACAACCTAATTCCCAAAGAACCAAAAAGATTTGTCAATGGCGGTTCTTACACGGTCAATACGGATCGCGATATTAGGACCGTGATCCAGGATCACGATACGGATTGAGTGTGTAAAGTCAAATATTGATGGAATTTATGGATCGCGATATGGATCACGATTTTGAAATTCATCAATATTTTTCGTCAATATAGCGATACGTATTGAGCGTCTAAGGTACGTTTGAGATCCGGTATTGAATCAGCTAATTGTAAACACACGAGGTGTTTTGTCTAACCACAGTAGGAGAGCAAAATCTCATAATTATAATTTGGTTTATTATGGCCAGTACATAAAAACATATACAATTATAATGGATAATCTTTTTACACTGTTCGGTAATGCTATCATAATTAAACTATACCGTTTTATAGTTGGTGCATGAAAAAGTATAAGTTTTGATTGTTGAATTGTTTAGTACTAGGCCTATATCTAAAGATACTTAATAATATAATAACAGCTGATAAATTGGACAATTATAACGTTTTAAAAAGTAGGCCTACTTTTTATACATATTTTGCATCATCTGCCTATTTGCCTATCTGCGCATTTATTTGTTTTGCTTTGTGTATTATTTCATGCATTATGAAACCCGATATATTATTTTGGAAATCTATCAAAAGAAGATTTACATAATATGAATACTAAAAGTATATAAATTTATCACACAAAAATACGAAAGTACAAAATACATCATACTAAAAACGATGTAGGCCTACTGAAGCTAAATTTTTAAACAATTTGTAATGTATAAAATAGATAAAATATACTCATGATAGTGTCCTTTTAGCGAATTTCCCATAGGGAATAAGCTATTACCGTAGGTCTCATGGTGAGACCTAAGCCCGGGACCATGTTACTTTTTCGTTTTGAGGTGCCCAGAGACCAAAACTAATAGTCACTAAAATTTTATATATATATATATATATGTATATATGTGTCCCTAGACACGATAACTCTCGTAAAAATGGTCCGATCGACACCAAATTTGGTAGAGATGTGTAATCCTACGTTTATTCGGATGAGTTCGAAAACCAGACATATCGACCTACCGGAAGGGGTAGTTTTAGGGGGTTTTGTACCCCAAAAATGGGTTTTTTGCATTTTTCATATGTAAATTTTAAAAATTTTAAATTTTTATTTTTACCATTGGATTTAGCTCAAAAAAACACACAATTTAGTATTTTGAAGCTTTGCTCTATCTCCACTGGTTACCGAGATATTACAAAGTCTAAAGACAGTACATTGTCTTTTGGGGCTCCAATTTAATCTTATGGAGAATAAGGATGTGTTAATATTTCACTTATTAACCAATATTTTTGGATGAAACTTGGTATTTAGCTTCATTTGGTTGAGATTCATCCATTTAAGGTAAAAAATCTTGGTTTTTGTACTTGTCATGGCAGCAAACCTGCATACTTTTTTCCCATGTTAATCATATGGAGAATAGGCAAACTCTTTTATTTTTGGACAGATATTGATGAAATTTACTATATGGCTTTATATGGTCGAAATAAATTTTTTCTAAGCTAAAACCTACTTTTAGTGTCCCCCATGGCAGCATACCTGCATACTCTTTCCCTATATTTATCTTAAGGAGAATAGACATTTATCTCCCTATTTATGAGCACGTGATAAAATTTCGTTTACAAGTTTAGCTGGTCAAAATTAATATTACTAATTTGGAAATTCGCTGAGTACGCAGGTCTGCTGCGACGGGGGGTATTTTCTGAATATGGGCCAACCATTTTAAGGAGTTTCTCGAAACAGGTCCTAGGCATAAGAAAGTAGTTTTTGTAGTCTTCTATGACTGTAAGCAGTATTTCATTTAAAAGGTTCAAATGACTATACTTTTCCCGTTTTTACAACCATTCCTTCACCCACCGCTTGCGTTTAACCCTCCTTTTCAGTGATAAAGCAATCAAAATTGCTGCAAAAGCTTTTCTGTTGTTTTCCTTCATAACTTAAACGGCAACTGACAACAATCAACTGATATTGAGCTGCGATCCAGATGACGTAAGTATTGATGTGTGATCCATATTGACCGTGTAAGGTTTAGCTCATAAAATAATATTGTCAATATTTATCACGATCCAGATCATGATCCGTATTGACCGTGTAAGAACCGCCAATGATACTTGCCTGAACATTACTCTGCATGTCAGCCAATATGTTCTCTAATCGATCAACCCAAGTAGCCTGTGAAACTAGGTGTTCGTGATTCTCTAATACCTGGACATGAAGCTCCTTCTCGAGTAGATTAATGCCTGGAATTAATTATTCACATTTTATTTTTTTTAGTTTATCTTAAACATTAATTTAGGACATTTTACACTGTCTTTGGTTCACTACTGTTATGTTAGCTGTTACATATTTGGATTATGTAGCTCAAGTTACATTTTTTTAGCGGCAGCCAAGGGATATCGTGGATAGGAAACCCCTACCTAACACAGCATAATTCCTGAAGCTGATTTAAAATGTTATTTACGTCCTAGACCCCCACCCTCCCCCCCCAATGTCAGAGATGTAGTTTGTCGGGCACTTGAACAAAATAAAAGCATACCCAATTCAGTTGAGGATAATTCCAAATCTTACAGTAAGTACATTACACGTGCCCAGCACCCGTGGTCTAATGGCCTATTTAAGTTTTTAAATGTAGATAATTAGAGAGTTCAAATATACAGGGTGTTTCAGAACTCCCTACCAATATTTTAGGGCATTGTTCCTGGGTTAAAAACATATCTAAATATCATATTTAAATTGTCCGGAAGTCTTAAGTTACTCACACAGCCGCCATTTTGTTTTTTACACATAATAATTTTTATTTCCGTAACGGATGGTTGTATTGAGATCATATTTGGTATAAATCTTTATCATACCAATGTACATTACCAAGAAAAAAATTATTTTTTTCCATCGTATATTTTCAAAATGGCGGCCATTTTAAATTTTCAAACTCAAATATCTCAAAATCGGTAAATTTTATAAAAATTTTACAAGACACAAAAAAGTTGCCAAATTAAATTACCTAACCAATGGTGCTAAGTCTGTAAGGATTTGACAAAAAATAACGGAGTTATTGCGATTTTTCTTCATAAAAACGCGGATTTTGCATTGAATTTAATGCAAATAAGGCCATTTTAACAGCAAAATCAACGTTTTTATGAAGAAAAATCGCAATAACTCCGTTATTTGTTGTCAGATCCTTACAAACTTGGCACCATTGGTTAAGTTATTTAATTTGGCAACCTTTTTGTGTCTTGTAAAATTTTTATAAAATTTACCAATTTTGAGATATTTGAGTTTGAAAATTTAAAATGGCCGCCATTTTGAAAATATACAATGGAAAAAAATAATTTTTTTCTTGGTAATGTACATTGGTATGATAAAGATTTATACCAAATATGATCTCAATACAACCATCCGTTACGGAAATAAAAATTATTATGTGTAAAAAACAAAATGGCGGCTGTGTGAGTAACTTAAGACTTCCGGACAATATAAATATGATATTTAGATATGTTTTTAACCCAGGAACAATGCCCAAAAATATTGGTAGGGAGTTCTGAAACACCCTGTATAGGTAACAGTTTAAAAATAATACAGCAAATTTAAAATTTAGTTTCTAAGTGTCTTTATTTATGAAAATATTTTTCTTAATATCAATGAGGCTGATATTGCACATTGATGCAAAGTTTTGCTGCGATGGGGTAAGTTATTAAAAGCAATATTAGTCTAACCTAGTGGACTAAATTTGATCAAATTGCGTTCATAAACGCAAGCGAGATAAGTTTTTTCTATAAGAATTTTTTTCTATGTAGGAAGCAAACTACTAGCAGGGTTTTTTTCATAACCAGTTGACTCTTTTACTGAAACCCTAGTCTGACAGACCCATGGACATTTTCACAAACGTATATTGGCAATGCTGTTTACCTGATTTGGTCCATCCCCCCAGTACCATGTTTGGTCTACATGGCTCCACTAAGTATTTCACGATAGCTTTACTCTTAAAAAAATATTTCATCACCAACACAATTTTTACAAATATTTTTTTCTTACCCGAAACCTCCAGTCTCTTAGACACACTGCATATACTATCAATGTTACTGGTACTTACACCAACCGAAACCCTCAGTCTCACAGACCGCTAAAATTTCTCATATTACCCACCAAGGTCAAGGCACCAAACTGAATCCACATTATTAAGTCTCTTATTTTAAAAGCCTTTTGACCGTAATCTACTCTGATCATTGACAACAGTTTGCATTTAGACAACTGAACTGTCAAGACAATTAATTGTTAAAAATCCAAGAAATGTTTGACCAAAGTAATAAGTAAAACCTTAATGATCCGGAATAATTGGACCGGACCCCCATCAGGATTATCAATTTATCCAGATTATCAAAAATTGCTTGAAAAATGGCCATTATGCAATATTTAGGTAATTACTCGTTAAAACTGAATATTTTATCTCAACTTATACAGTACTGGTATTATGATGTAGGAGAGTTTTTAGGGGATAGTTAATGGTTTTGATGTATAATTTTGGATGTTTTTTACTCTTTGCTTGATTGTACCTTACATTTAGTTTTAAGCGAAAATGACAAGTCACCAGTTCATTTACGTGTCATTGTATATTATGTAACATGTATGAATGTAATGTGACAATGAACATCTTGGATCTTGAATCTTCAAAACTAAAATGTGTATGCTTACCATGTGTAAGGCGAGATAACTGTTCAGACACCGCCAATGTTGCACTGATGGCCTGGTGGGTTGGACTCCACTGGTCAGTATTGTTTTGCTTCGATATAATCTGCTTCAAATAATCTGAAATGGGATTACCGACATTTTGTAAGTCAAAGATTCTGCTAAATGGGGCTATTTCTCCTTCAAAAGCCATATTTTTTACACATTTCTTACAGGACTAACATCTATAAATGCCTCAATAACAACAAATTAAGTCAGGCCTAACAGTTATTTCAGCATGGTTTATAGGATTAGGTACAGTATTTTTTTAAATGTACAGTATATATAAACTCTCTTATGTAGAACCAAAGTCTAAGCGTTTTAGTGTCCGATATTAAATGTTAACGTTTACTGGCTTTTTATGTATTCTTTGATAAGTTTTACTCTTTGTAGATCGTGAAATTTGTTTTATTTATTTATATTCGGCAATACACATTTTTACAATTAATTGTATAGTAACAATTGTGGCCAAGCAATTACAATAACAATACAACAATAGTAAACTTTAAGTAGGTATAACAAAAATAGACAAAGTAAGCATAACTAAAATAGAACATAAGTAGGTACAGTACAACCATAGTAGTCTATAAAGTAAGTATAACAATAGTGCTGTAACTTAGTTTCCCGTGAGTGATTCTTCTAAAGTATCAGGATCTAAAGTCAATAGATCTCACAGCCGAAGAAGCGTTCCTCTTGAATATAGACACTAACGACCCAAAAAAGTCCACATCTTTGTCTGCTTTGCTTTTGCTTATGAAAACTACTTTATAAATCAGCAGTGGTATCAAATTTTATGGTAGGATATGGATCTGGAGCAGTTAACAAATTGACAAAACCCTTTCTTAGATATGGTATTGGTCTAAATAATATTTAATTCTCATTTTAAGAAGTTATAAAGATTTTCTCTGGGATTCTATATTTTTCCTATCATCTAGAGACCATAAATAATCTATTGATACCAATATGATCATAATCTGCTCAGTAGTTTTCTCTGTATTGTTAAATACACTCTTTTATTATACAGGATCTTAATTCAAACTTAATTGAGAAGTTCAACATCCTAGCAGGTCCCCGGTAGAATTTTACATTTTCTAAAAAATATATATTTTATCCGTATAATAAAAAATATATACAGGGTTAGGCAAAAGTCTGGATACCCCCAGTTAACTTTTTAACGCGTTGCAGTAGGAAAACCAAACTCGGCACATGTTTACAACATCAAAAACTGCACTTTTTCATCAACTACACAACTTTGCCTCTGCCCCCAAAATGGGGTATTTTGGGGGCAGCCCCAAATTTTCAAATGTAAAGCCCTATCGAGTGACCCCTCATTTTAAACGGTTTATCAAGAGAAATTAAATGGCGCAAACCGGAGGTCGATATCTCACCCCTAACCAAAATGGCAGCCATTTCAAAATTTGAGATGGGCAAGCAAGTATAAGTCTGGACACCCCCGATTAATTTTTTAACACGTTGCAGTAGGAAAACCAAACTCGGCACATGTTAACAACATGAAAAACTGCACTTTTTCATCAACTACACAACTTTGCCCCTGCCCCCAAAATGGGGTATTTTGGGGGCAGCCCCAAATTTTCAAATGTAAACCCCTATTGAGTGACCCCTCATTTTAAACGGTTTATCAAGAGAAATTGAATGGCACAAACCGGATGTCGATATCTCATCTCTAACCAAAATGGCAGCCATTTTAAAATTCGAGAAAGGTAAATTGACTTTACATTAAATCAGAAAATAGCTTTTTTAGAATCGAGAATATCTGGAATTATTTTAGAATTGAACCTACTAGTTCATTTCTGCTATTAGGTTCAATTCTAAAATAATTCAAGAAATTATAAATTCCAAAAAGCTATTTTCCGATTTAATTTTAACAAATGTAAATTTACCCTTCTCGAATTTTAAAATGGCTGCCATTTTGGTTAGAGATGAGATACCGACATCCGATTTGTGCCATTCAATTTCTCTTGATAAACCGTTTAAAATGAGGGGTCACTCGATAGGGGTTTACATTTGAAAATTTGGGGCTGCCCCCAAAATACCCCATTTTGGGGGCAGGGGCAAAGTTGTGTAGTTGATGAAAAAGTGCAGTTTTTGATGTTGTAAACATGTGCCGAGTTTGGTTTTCCTACTGCAACGTGTTAAAAAATTAATTGGGGGTGTCCATACTTATACTTGCTTGCCCATGTCAAATTTTGAAATGGCTGCCATTTTGGTTAGGGGTGAGATATCGACCTCCGGTTTGCGCCATTTAATTTCTCTTGATAAACCGTTTAAAATGAGGGGTCACTCGATAGGGGTTTACATTTGAAAATTTGGGGCTGCCCCCAAAATACCCCATTTTGGGGGCAGGGGCAAAATTGTGTAGTTGATGAAAAAGTGCCGTTTTTGATTTTGTAAACATGTGCCGAGTTTGGTTTTCCTACTGCAACGCGTTAAAAAGTTAACTGGGGGTATCCAGACTTTTGCCTAACCCTGTATTATCCATATATTTATGTCATTAGATTCAATTTAATTTGAACTTTTATAATCATCAAAACAAGGTGTGGTATTCCGTCTGGGAAAGATATTAGGTACTGATTATTTAGTAGGCCTAAGTTGGAATAATTTTACCTTTTAGCATTAGCAATAGCAGAAGATAAATGATGAACAACTATTGTACAGAGTCTATAAGTTCTTACCATCTTTTTGGATTTCATCCCACACATCTGTTGCTCCGCCCATCTTGAGTCAAAATGGAGAAACCTGATAAAACAACATATTAACAATCAAAATTAAATTTAAATGTCTAGTGTAGGCATATTACTGTAGGTCCTACTAATGGCTACAGTATTTAACATAATGGCAGACAAGAGTTTGTGGGAAAATCAAATAACAGGAATTGAACTGTGTAAGTTATGGCACTCCCAATAATAGACATACAGTAGGCCTAACTCATTTTTAAACTGACTTCTTTAGGTTGCAATGGATTTTACATTTTTTAAACAGTAAATTTTTTAAAAGTTAAAGAAAACAACTGTAATTGCTGACCAAATGTGTTATGAATAAGTGGATCAGTATAGTAGGGAACAGATCAGTAGTATTCTACTGTATTAAAGACTTCAAGCTTGTGGATGTGTCAAAGTGAGTAAACATCCACCATCCGGCAATTCAGTAACTCCTTTATTTAGGACAAAGGTGTATAGTATACAACACCAGCATTGTCATTGGCTAGTCTTTTCAGCACCCAGCCTTTACATTTTAACAAAAGTATCGCACAAAGTTGGCGTTACAGTAGAGGCCCTCTAGTCTGGCATCAAATGGTTTGCTTGCCGGATAATCGGGCAGAGGTCCGCAAAAAATGAAACATTCGGCCTCGGACATATTCCACGGTTGAAATAGACACGGGTAACTGGTTTCCATGTACAACCACTAAAATGTTTTATTTCAATGTCGATTTCCTGACAATTTAGTTTCAGACACCTTCTGAAGTATTACCAGTATGCTCTTGTACAGTTTTTGATCGTTTTATTTCTTAGTGGTCATCAATGATACACTGTGTTACGGTCAGCAGACAACTTCCTTTACTCTTGCGGTCTCTTTTCTACGTTAGAACCTTTGATGACAGCCAATATTACGCTAAAACATTGGTTCAATTAAAACCGTTTCATCACTAGTTTCTTGTCTGTTGTCCAATCGAATTTCAATCCTATTACGTCTGAACGAGTAAGACTTTTTAGTTTAAAATTCTAGGGCTAAGTTATAACTCATTAAGGTGTTACACTATTCTGTGTAGTTAAAAACCCCTCAACAGTTCATCTAAGATGGATCACACATTAAAATAAGGTTCCTTGTTACACTAACTTGTTTAATTCGGCCATTTTTAAATCCGGCTGGGGGTGCAGTCCAGAGGTACCAGTAACCAGATTAAGAGCGTCTACTGTATTTCATGGGCCTAATGTATCGAATGGCAATGAGATTATGGGGGAAAAAGAATACTTTCTGTGGTGTACCCAGTAAGTTACACTTCAAACAAGGCAACCTCGATTTTTGAAACAGCTGTGTGCATTTGTTTCATTAGATTGACGGCGAAACTCCGTTATCCGACTCCACCGTTATTATCCATGTGGAAATTTCGATACTGCGATAATATTGTTATTCTATCGATGACAAAATTAAACAATACAAATTTTAGCAATTGTAATCGGTAAAATTTTCAAAGAGCAACACAAAATAAACCACCCAAGTTTATTTTGTAGGTGTATCTTTAATTGTGAGAAGATGCAGACTTCGTTGGGAACTAAAATGGCGTCACACAAATGCTGTCAAATACGAATCAGAAAGGTATTTTATGCTATTGTATTGAGGGAAGATGCGTTTTAAATGTTTCCAAACACTATTAATTTTATTGTTATAAACATCGCTGTCATAAAAGTGATGGAGGTTTACGGTTAGATTGTTAGGTTAGATTATTTATTATGATACATTTGTGGCAATGATAGTATCATTGACTACCTAATAATAGTATATTACGCATATCTTAATATACGTAGTAATTAAGATTATACGTAATAATATAATAAACGTATATTATATATAAATAACAGATATAAATTATTTATGAAATTATAATATACATACATAATTTCATGTATGTATAAGGTATTATTATGATGTATATAATACATACATAAAAATTTTTGACCCGATGCGATATATCAATCGTATCAATCGATCCGATGCGATACACCAATCGCATTGATTGATCCGATGCGATATATCGATCGTATCTATCGATATTTTCATTTGGTAGAAATGTAGGCACTATATGAAACTCTACCCCAAATGATTACATCTATCGAGTAAGTAATCGCAATATCGAAATTTCCACATCGATAATAACCAGGGTTTAAGCTGGGAAAAATTTTCTTGGTGCAAAAATGCTACAAGCTCTTGGATACTTGTAGCAAAATGAAACATGTTTACGGTATTTCTATCGCACCGTGTAGTATAATTCGTCACCAGCTACCAATACTTTCACCTTAAAAGTATTTTTGTTTACAAACGCTGTTGTTTTTTACCTAAAATAAAGTTTAAAACGACTTTTAATTTAGTTTCGAGAACGTTAGAATAGGTTCATATAAAGTTACAGATTTACATACGTACTTAAGCCTATACATAAACTCCAAATTGTCTTCGGATTCAAACATCAAAATATGAACATGGCTGGGTAGGTGTAGGCCTACTCAACCATAATATAGCCTAATATAAAATTCTTGGTTTTAAACACCATTTTGCAAAAGCAGCTTTAAAGTTTAAATCCTTTCTCTCTGGACCTTCAATGGCAATCATAAGTAAATTATTTTAAATGTTTACACCACACAAGCTATTTATTACTAGGCCTAGCTTATTTTCATGCTGCGTGAATTTATAATTCAATTTTCAATATAAGAGTTACGGCCTGAAAACACGCTGAGTGTGACATTTTGAGCTGCTCATTAGGGTGGAATGAAGTTATAGGGCAAAATATTTTTTTAACCGTAAAACTTTCTAATAGTATTCAAAACTTGCATCTTTATATCACAAACAACACTGTAAAATTTCATTTGCTTATATTTATATCTTGAGGTGCCGCAATGGCCTTAAAAATAAAGTTTTTTTTCTAAATCAAATTTTCTTATAAATTAAAATAAAATTTTCTGCCCATTCTATTTTGTTGAAATATATTTTTATTGGCAATTAAAACAGTTTTCTTTGGAAGAAAAGAAAAATTATAAGGATTAGAAGCGCTATATATGTATTTTTATAATTGCTATATTTATGAGTTTTACAAAAAAGTCAAATAAATGAGAATTTAATAGGAGAAACATCTCAATAGAAAATTCACCATAGAAAACTCAACAATACCTTCACCTAAAAAATGGTGCTCAATAATAACTTTTAAATTACTATTTTAAAAACTAAACTATGGAGGAGTATTAATAGTAACCTAATATACGCAAAATAATTGTGTTTTTTAACCTTTTTAACGATTTTAGACAGGGATAAAAAGGGCATACAACAAAAAGTTTCCTATATTCTTATATGTTTTATGGAAAGATATATAAAAATAAGTAAATTCATTCAAGCAAATTAGACATTAAATAAATATAATTACAGTAGTTCCATTTTAGCTCAGTCCTTTTTACTTTGTTCTGTTAGAAACCTTCCTTCGCAATTAAGAAATTAATGTTTTTATCTGAAATGTAGGCATCATATTTTCTATTCAATTCTTTCTTTAACAAATCAGTCTCTTGCTGCAGGACCGCAGGCACTTAATTGTGACTCTGTTACCGTACAAGTTGTATTAACCAATTAATCATATCAATGAAATCAATAAATTCTGCCTGAAAATTTATATTTTGGACCACAAATTTTCTTACTCCATTTACATTTGCAGATATTGCCTTCAGAAGTCTGCCAAGACCGAGCTTTCTTTTAATAGT
Source organism: Neoaliturus tenellus (assembly GCA_030545055.2). Taxonomy (NCBI): domain Eukaryota; kingdom Metazoa; phylum Arthropoda; class Insecta; order Hemiptera; family Cicadellidae; genus Neoaliturus; species Neoaliturus tenellus. The sequence goes on from CM061536.1 coordinate 123,037,290, forward strand.
TTTCTCTACTCAAATAACTTACAGAAAAGCACATTTTTAGGATGAGCATAGTAACAATTTCTTCAAATAACTTGATCAATTTTTTTATGCTGTTCTCAAAGGTAAAGTGAGAAATTGATCAGACACAATTTATGTTTGGAAAACCATCATGGAAAACCAGATTCGGGCATACACCTTCACGACATACTCTGTTAAGGTTTTAATGTTGTTGGACGGATTCTCTATTCCAACATATAACCAAATTATACGACTTGCTGACGTGAGCCATTGTGAACGGGCCAATTTTCTGGATTTTCTTAAGGAGAGTTCGGACGGATTCTCTATTCCAACATATAACCAAATTATACGACTTGCTGACGTGAGCCATTGTGAACGGGCCAATTTTCTGGATTTTCTTAAGGAGAGTTCTTGAAAACATCCACCACTTGAGATTACAGTGCATATATCAAGTAAATATTTTTGTCTTAAATTTTTTTCAAGGGAAGGTTGTGTTTTATAGGAGGAAACATAGCCACTTTAAGATCATTACATTTTTCAAGCTGCTTTCCTATTTCACCTCCATATTCATTGGGGCCTGCTGATGTTTTCCCATCTAAGATGGCGCAAAGACAATTATTCATTGCCATGAAACAAACAAATCAGTGACTGTAGTGGCCAAGCAAGTATTTTTTCAACAAAGCTAGAACATTACTATTAACTCTTATCCAGTGTTTGTAGCCGTTCCATCACATAATGTTAAGAGTCTGCAGTACCGGCCGCCTTTAATTTTTATTACCGTAAGACTAATGTTAAATTTTACACATCGCTTTGCCTCTAATATTGATCGAAAAATATTCATCTTTATTCCATTTGAAAGGAAAATTTAATACCTAGGCCCCTGTTCAATCAAATTTATTATATTATTGATTGTTTGTTTAATTAAAACAACAAAGTATTCTCAAAACTTTGAAAATGGACTTATTTTTTCAGTACTATACAAGCTTATATAATCGCTTTATATAATCACGATGTTCTATAATCGTGATTTTTGTTTCACAGGACCCTAGGTATTAAAATGCTATTTATAATGACAAAAATGTTAGTCTTTTTTGGCCAATATTAAAGGAGTGGGAGATATTTGAACATTTTCTTATAGGAATAAAAATCCAAGGCCAATACTGCAGACTCTTGAGAGGGTTATATTTATAAAAAATACAATAACTGTTTTCTGTGTAATTTGACTCATAACAGTTTTATTTACTTATTAATTGTTAAATTTGAACAGTATTAAAAATAATTTATGATTTTAAAGTAAATCTTTTTTGCTCTAATAAGTTATCAAATATCCTTAAATTTGAATAAAATACATATTTTCAACAGTTTTGCGGTACCTCTAAACATATTATTAGTTCAACCAAATTCAAACAGTGTCTTTTAAAAGGCATAATGTAACTTTTTATCACTATTGCTACTAAAAATCACGACGAAAATCTTTTTTCGGACTATAGACAAATTTTCTAAAATGGTAAAATTTTCATGAAAATACATATTTTTAACAGCGTTGCGGCACCTCATAAAATATTCATATTTAAACCAAATTTTAACAGTATCTTTTCAAAGGCATTAGACAACTTTTAATCACTATTACATTTTAAAATTCAAAAATTTCATTTTTCATTCCACCCTACTGCTCATATTTCTCACATATTTTCATGCTACCTTTAAAATGCGGGGTGTCACGTGACTTTGCTCATGCGCAGGACGCTTTGACTGTCAACGAAACGAAATTTTTGCCTGCTGCACTTTTTGACTAAAGACGCCTGTCCGCGTCTTCGCGCCTCCCCTCTTGCAGTGTGTGGGGCTCCATAAGCGCCAGTGCTTTCTCTGTTGCTCAAGACGCCCTCAGTCAAAATGCCCAACCTCGCCTCGTCTGTTGCAGTGTGTGGCCGGCCATAGATTGAGGTTAACTAACTAAAGCTGTACGGTATTTTACTTTGATGGAAATAACACGTTTAGACATTATTTTATGACAGAAAACTTAAAATTTGAAAACCTGAGATTCTCTGAATACTTGTTATTAATTACCCTATAGTAAAATCTTTGTAGCTAAATCGCGACAGACTGTCTGAATATTGTTGCATTTTTGTGGTGGGTGTCGCAACATGCGACAAATGCGACCACAGCTTAAACCCTGATAATAACGGTGGAGTCGGATAACGATGTTTCGCCAGATTGACTAAGTCGATGGAAAAGGCGAAACAATAAAATTGAATCAAAGTTATCGACTGTTGAGATTTCTCTATTAATTCTTATATTTTTCACTCCACAAAAAATGTAATGAAATAATGTCATCTTTCCTAGTGAAAGGTAAAAGGAACCTGAATCTGATTAATCTGGAACTAAGTTAAAGGTTTCAACTTTGTCTAAGAAATTTTATTGTTGATTATTTCAGAAGAATTAACTTAGTTGTTTTGGCTCAATTTTTAAAAATACCTTTTAAAAGTTGTTGAACTACCTGCCTGCTTGTAAGTTAATTATCCTGGCCCAAAAGTGCCTGAAAATATTGTACACTATACTTCACCCTCTTTCTAGGCTAGTCCATAATCCACATCCACAAAGGCATAGAGAGAGGCTCTTTATCGATTGTGTTTATTATCCTTTTAAAGGTAATCTGACGATGTCAGTACATAGCTTGGCTTAGGGTTATGTTATGATGCTTATTTTTATTTTAATATTTGCTGTTGGTGTTTCTGCTGTGTGACTGACCAACACCTCCTAGAATAGACTGACACGGGTGACGTTGACGTTTTATTTTGACGTTTAAAAACAAAACATTCCATGGAGTATTGATAAGGTAAGATATTGACCATTGACCATTGACTATTGATACTACGACCTCAATCGGATAACCAAGCCAGAAGTAGCAGGCAATTGAAGTTTTTGAATTTAGGAGTTGTTGTAAAAGATTTTAATGAAAAGTTAAAACGCCTGGCATTTCCGGCTCGGTTGTCCGATTGAGGTCGGGTTTGCGTAAGTAAGACCTTTAATATGAGATACGTATTACAGGCTGTTGCACGAGACGTGAGACAGTCCGCGCATGGGGGAGGGGAGCAAGAGGGCTGGGAGGGGTATGGAGTAGGAGTGAGAGGGGCGGCCGACGGTGTACTAGCCTGGCTGCGCACATTCACCAAATTGTCCTAGCTTTGATTTCGGTAGCAAAATAAAAATTAAACATGTTAAAATAAACGGTATCAGTTAACTGACACATACTTTCTCCCAACAATATAAAAAAGGTGTTAAAAGCTTCAAATATTAATGTCTTGATGACAGTCGGATAGCAACCAGCGCGTCTGTGACTTTTAACAACGTACTGCGTTTACCGCTAAACGAAAAATTGAATTTTCTCCGCAACCACTTGACGTAGAACAATAATTTAAAATACTGGATTATTTAGATTTTTGAGCTTGATTTAATGGTGATAAGTAAAATTTATTTCAAGACAACAGCTATTTTGAAAATAAAAAAAAATGATTTTTGAAACACTTTTTACTTCATAACTTTTAACGCGCATTTTCTCGGAGATGCGGGTGGTGTCATTTTATTCACCATTTTAAGCTTAATAAACCATAAAATTTTTATCAAAATCGTTAGAGCCGTTTTTGAGAAATTTTGATTTTTAACGATTTTTGAGGGTTTTTGGGGGTAAACAACCCTTAAAAATCAAAAATTCAAAAAAATTAAAAAAAACGCCTGGAATTATTGTGAGTTTGGACCTACATATCAAATTTCACCAAAATCGGACCATGGGGGCATTCTCTAGCTCTGTTTACATCCAGACACACGGACACACGGACACACGGACACACAGACACACACACACACACAGACATCACTCTGAAAACCACTTTTTTGGACTCAGGGGGCACCAAAATGGATAAATCCACAAACAACTCAAATTCGAAAATTTAGACGAAAACAATACTTTCTCCATATACTATGGTATAGGGGGAGAAAGTAAAAGTAATAATACAATACAGCTCAATCATCATTAACAGTAACTAAAACAGTTTAATTCAGTTGATTCAAATTTAATGTTTCACTGACTATTATTGAGTCAATGTTTTTAGGATGTTTTTAGCGAACGGCACCTGACAAGAGCTAACAGCTGACTGGCGGTGCTGCACTCTAGCGGTGAGTGGGCGGGCATGCGCAGTAGGCTCTTTTGCTCCCGCGCATCTGGTACACTGTCTCACGTCTCCGTGCAACCACAGAGTAAAGAAGCTACACAGAGTGATCGCCCTTAGTTCCACGAGAATGCCGCTAGCTGGCGCGGCGGTCTCGAACGGGCTGGATTCGGCATTTCCCGTCCCGGCCACGATCCAGTGTTGCCACTCTGCATCGCCCATCGCCCGCCACGCACGCGCACGGGCGAGACATCATGCTAGCTCGCTGGCTCCGCTGCGCCGTCGTATGACCGTTGTAAATAAATAAATAAATAAATAAATAAAAATTTTATTGTCATTAAACCATTACAGTAATAGACAAAGTCAAGACTACATACTAAACTTAGCCTACTATATACATTTTGAGCACATATTTACATTACAGAACATTTACACAATGATGCAACAACAGATCAATATTACAAAAGTTTACAGCAGTCAAAATATTCAGAAACAGAGTAAAAGGGATTGTTGGCCAGTAAATTGTACAATTTGCTTTTAAATATATTTAAAGGCAGATCAGTGAGTTCTAATGGTAATTTATTAAACATCTTTAAACCTAATACTTCATAACTATTCATTGACTTGGATAATCTATGAAATGGTACATTTATTTTTCTACTTTGTCTGGTGTTGTAGCGGTTGCACTGGTTCTCGTGCATTAATTTTTACAAATTCTTTGAATCTTTAAATTTCCTTATTTAGTGCACAGTATTACAGCTGTAATCAATAAAAACATTAATGTTTTTTGTACTTCTTAACACATTCTATCTCAAAATATAAAATAAACACAAAATTAAATATTTTGCAACAATTTAATAAAATAAATAGACTTTATACCAACCTTTTTAACTCTCTATCTGGAAAATTAAAGCCCATCCCATCTGCCTTTTCACTTTGTTACTGTTGTGAGTTACAATTTAGGTTATTCTGAAAGTTTTATTTTATTGTAAAGCAAATGTTTGGGGATTTCTGTTATAAATATTGGTACTATTTAAGTACTGTATTGGTCCAAGACACCAAAATAGTAAATATTTTACTGTGAAAAAGTGCCTAGGCCTATGATACCCTTGTCGTGGGGTCCGTGCAATCAGTACGCTTTATCAAATGTTCACTTGTAAAATTTTTTGGTGTATATTTTCTGCTATAATGTTATATTTTTGAAAACTACAATAAAATTCCAACAATTTGTATACCTTGGAAATTTTATAAGATACCTAATCCAAATTTCATTTATTAAAATGGTCAAAAGATTATGTTCTCATATACTTAGTCCGAGGTTCTCATTAGCAAAACCTTTAAGTTTCATTTTCTGACGTTTATAGCTCAGTGAATTTAGAAGAAAACAATAAAAACATATATATTGTATGAAAGAAAATGTAATTTACGTTTCGAAAGTATTATGTTTGTTTAATCTGGGACATGTTTATATTTTTTGATATGTCGAATAAAAAACTGCATTTTTCAGGGAAAGTTTAAGGTTTTAACAAAAAAAGGTATAACCTTTACATTTTTTTAAAAGTAATTCAAATGGGTTGACATTTTCATGTAGGGAAATTAATTGTCTCCATTTTCACATTTAAATAAAATTTGTAGGATTTTTTTTTGTTAGCTTTATTGTGGCTTGCTTTCAAAAATTTTTATTTGCCTATAACAAACTTTTTGCTACTATACCCAAATGCTTTGGTAAAAAACCATGTTTTTACATCATCTACAGTTTGTGCTGAAAAAGAAAATATAGGCTACATACATACATACAGGGCGATTCACGACGAAGTGCAGAAATTTTGGGAGCTGATTCAACATGAAAATAAACAAAAAAGGTCATGTAAACATTCCTAAAATCCTTTGTTTAGCCGCTAGCCACCTTTTTTTTATGTGTAATCTATCTATAATAGGCAAGCATGTTTCATTTCCTCCTTTTTTCTCAGCTTGTGTGCATCGTAGGAGAAATCTGCACATACCGTTAGAAAGGTAAAGTCCTGTAGATGAGCAGAATCGCATTCTACTTCACATCGGACCCCAGGGCTACGCCCCAGAGGCTCTTGAAGTTTCAATGTTAATCTTATGGGAGAAGGATAATTGAGTTAATCATTAGAAAGCTGTTGTAATACCAAATACTAGAAAATCAGGAATAACGGATGTTTCAGTTACCTATAAAAGATTTTGTGTTTTTGGTCGAATTTCGACCAGTGGGCGATCCCTGGTACTTATTTAATACGCTAAAAGTTTTTTTTTTTTTTTTTTGCCTTGAGAACTTCTCCTACAATTTTCAACCGATTTTCAAGTTTTTGGTGTCGTTGGATAGGGCTTGGTCTGTAGTTGTTTCCGCCAAAAACTGACGAGAGTCGGACTGAAAATAAAGGCGCTATTCACCATTGAAATCTCAAAATTTCTCATTTAAATAACATTGGGATTAAATAAAGCATTTTAAACATCTGTTAAAATCAGCTGTAAATACGTGTAGTTTTTGTGAGTAAAGATATTCACAATATTGGATTGGTCGGATGTCATTGATTTAGAGCTAAAAGTAACTTTTGTATTGTATTAAAATAAATTTTTCGATTTCGATCAACACGTATACTAGTAATTTTTATTTCCGTAACGGATTGATGGATTTATTTCAGACTTGCCATGGACCTTTACCACAAAAATTTTAGTTTTCAAAAAAATTATTATTTTCCGATCTGTATTTTTAATATGGCGACCATTAAACTCAAATTTCACAGTAACGACAAATTTTATCAAAATTTTATAGGAGACAAAAAAGTTAACAAAATAAGTTATCTAAACAATGATACCAAGATTGTAAAGATTTTTCTACAAATAACGGAGTTATCGCGATTTTTCTATTATATTTGCCTAAATTTGCATTATCATAATGCAAAATGGGGGTAGTGGAATTCTACCCCAGGAAAAGTTCCCCCATGAAAAAACGCTACGTCATTTTGACGTCACGAGGGACGGAGCTTAAAGTGGCATGGAGTTTTGCTCGCTGCCGGAAAAGTATCCCCAGTTTTATAAATACATTATTATTTAATTTGATTGCTCTAATTTAACATTATGGCAAACCAAACACCAGCCGGACTTCTACCCCCGGAATACTACCGCCGGAATTCTACTCTCGGAAAAGTACCCCCACGTACAAAATTTCTATTATTTAACAACAGGTATTTTATGTACGCGTTCTGTTATTTGAACACTTCGTATTACATAATAATGATATATGTTATTTTTTATAAATACCACTTGCTCTTCAGATGATCTCGTTCACTACCCTCACTCGCCGTCAGGTTCTATAATGTGATTACGTTTTATATTAGTACCAATCTTCCCTCAATCCTTTACAGGCTTTTAGTTGTGTATTTTTATTGACATCGAATAAAATATATACATTACCGTACCATGATATACTTTGATATTAGTTTTAAAATATTATGAATACCCGGGGACCGAGCATTTGCTTGGTAAACTTAAACAGTAATATTTTTTATAATAATATCATTTACAGACAGTGCGCTAAAAAGCCCAGTGCAAAAAGTTTTATATTTTGTTGTTATTGAAGCTCGTTCGCTTCGCTCACTCGTCTATTTCAATGTAGGCCTACGGGTGCTGCACCCTCGTGTATTTGTTAAAACACATTTTTATGTGTAACAATGTATCCAGAACCTCTGTATACATTGATGTGTAACATATGGATTATATGAACTTAGTCCGGCAGATACGTAGAAAGATTGTGCGTTTGAGGATAGAGATCTAAAATTTGGAACACAGATATTAAATGTACAAAGGTTTAAATTTAAATAATAATGATATATGAACATTCGGAAACAAACATTTCAGTAATTCAGGAGGTTATTGCCCACATCAAAATAAACAAAAAAGTTCCAGTAAACGTATATGTCCTAAAATGCTTCGTTAACCCGCTAGCCTCCATTTTGTTTTTTACACTAAATAATTTTTATTTCCGTAACAGATCACTGTAGGCAAAAACCTTCATCATAGTAATACTCATATTCAAGAAAAACTTTTCTAATATGTATTTTCAAAATGGCGGCCAATTTAAAATTGTAAACTAAAATATCTCAAAACCGCTAAATTTTACAAAAAATTTACTTAATATAAAAAAGTTGACAAATTTAATTATTTAACCAATGAGACCAAGTTTGTAATCATCTGACAACAAATAATGGAGTTATTGAGATTTTTCTTCTAAAATTACCTAAATTTGCATGCATTTTAATGGAAACTCAATGATTTTATGCACAAAAATGGCAATAACTCCGTTGTCTGTGCTTCGATCCTTACAATCTTGGTTTCATCAGTTAGGTAATTTTATTTGTTAACTTTTTTGTTTCTTGTAAAGTTTTGTTAAAATTTAACGGTTTTGAGATATTTGAGTTTAAAATTTTTAAATGGCCGCCATTTTGAAAATACATATTGGAAAAAAATAGTTTTTTTTTTTCTTTAAAATGAGTATTGCTATGATGAAAGTTATTGCCAAGTATTAACTTAATACAATGATCCGTTACGGAAATAAAAATTATTTAGTGTAAAAAACAAAATGGCGGCTAGCGAGTTAACGAAGCATTTTAGGACTTACGTTTACTGGAACTCTTTTGCTTATTTTGATGTGGGCAATAACCTCCTGAATTCCTGAAACGTTGTTTCCGAACACGCTGTATATGAAAATGAACGAATGGTGTTTTTGGCTTCTGGGGACCTCAAAATGAAAACGTACAGTGGTCCCGGTCTTAGGTCTTACCATGGCTACTACCGTAATAGCGTATTCCCTATAGAGAAATTCGCTAAAAGGTTCATATGAAGGTATACCGTATCCTAAAATGCATAGTTACTTAGATATCCGCCATTTTGTATTTTTTTACAAAACATTTTATATTTCAGACGTTTTGCAACCAATCGCTTTGAAACTTGGCAAGGAACTTGAAATAGTAAATGTTTAATTTACGAAAAAATATCAACGTGATACGATTTTAAATTTAAAAATGGCGGCCGTTTAAAATTTTTAAACATCAATTTCAAAAAAAAACTTGAAATAAAAACAAAATTTTTCAACTTTTAAACAATTTAGACAATTTAATTCCTTATCCGATGACACAAAAAATATGAAAAGCGGTTAATAAACAACTGAGATACATTAATTTAATCAGTATTAGGTTGCACTGTTATTGCCACCCAAGAACGTACCTGCCACCATTGTTGTACTAGTAAATTGTAACAATGGTAGCCCACTAAGCTGGATGCCAAGTATAGATATTGCGTATATTGTGTAGCGCTTTTTAGTAGGCCTTTTTGTTGTGTAGTATAATCATATGTGATAGAAATCTTGATACAGCAGGGTGTCTACTGATATCTCATTTTAGAATTCCAGTATATTTCCAGTATTTCCAGTATATTTTTTTTTTCAAAAATTCCAGTATCACTCGCGAACTATTAATTTGAACATGGAGTAAAAATAATGACAATTTATTCATATAATCAATATTGAAATAGATTTTTGTAAAGAGATAAACCCCTTATGATTATGATTAATAAGTATTTTCCAACAATAACATTTGTATAATATTTTTTTACAATTTTTTTTTTGTGAAGGCCTTTAATTCATTTTATAGCCCTCTGTTCCTACCACTTTGTTTTGCGTTTATATAATATGAAAAATAATAATAAAGAAAATTTAACTACAAAAAATAATGAAATAGGTTAAATATATGGTTTAACTCACCGTCTCCAGCAATCCAAAATTGTTTCAAATGTGAACAATTGTTTCGCCCTTATTTAAAAAGGGCATCATCAGCACTGAATATCTTGAGGTTAAATCATCTTTATCTTCTTGAACTTGTTGTTCATGTCAAAGGTTAAAATAACATTTAAAATACAAAAATCATTAAATAAAAAACAGTACATTTTACACAAAAACATAGACTGCAGTCTAACCCTACTTATCATGTTTGTCAACATGTATGTACTGGTCTGGACTGGTTGACAGGTTTGGTAGCACTACCTCCTGTATCAAGCATCTTCGTTGCTGTATTGTACAAGTTGGTCATATATAACGTTAGCAGCGAAGTTTGTCTGTACATTCATAAGTCGGTGAGGATGAAGCTTACTGGCATTATATATTTCCATTTCCTCCAGACGGTCAAGCCTTCTAGATTTAGTGCATACATGTAAAACTTCTAGCCCATCTGACATAGGTTGATAAGCATGACCTGTATCTCGGATGTGAGTGGCAAAATTAGAGCTTTGTGGTGTTAGTTGTTTACTCCCTACTGCTTTAATGTGCTCTTTGTATCTGGTCTTAAAACTCCGTCCAGTCTGCCCTATATAAAATGAATCACATTCACCACAATTAATCTTATAAACTCCCTGTTTATCGCTTACACCTAACTTCTTATTTCTTGGGGGGTTGAGGGACCTGGACAGCTTGTTGTTAGTTTTGAAAGCAATAGTGATTGGGGCATTCTTAAAAATATTATTTACCACCTTACCGGCAGTGTCGTTATAATCTATAGTTACAAATTTCTTGTCTTCAGTTGTTACATTGCGAGAAGTGTTTGACATTCTACTGTGCATTCTGTCAATGAGAGAGCTGAGCAATAAATTTGATTGTCTGTAACTCTATGTATTTGTCCTCTGTTGACAATGGCAATTTGATTAGACGGTTGATCATGAATCTAAAAGAAGCCATCTTATGTGAATAAGGATGGTTGGAGGAAGAGTATATAACCTGGTCTGTGTGAGTTGGTTTCCTGTATATGTTAAATTTATGATGCCCCTCTTGTTTTGATATAGTAAGATCTAAATAATTAATCCTGCTATCTTGTTCAATTTCCTGGGTAAATTGTAGGTTTGGGTGTAGGCTATTGATGTAATTATGAAATAGACTAATCTGACGTTCATTTCCCTTGTAAAGACATATTACATCGTCTACATATCTTTTCCAGTAGACTATCTTATCTGTGTACCTGTTGTTGTTGATTATTTGCTGATATTCAATATGATCTAAGAACAGTTCTGATAAAATAGAGGATAGAGGTGACCCCATTGCAAGACCGTCATTCTGAGTGTAGTAAGAATCGTCAAACTCAAAATAATTTTGTTTCAAGACCAAATCAGTTAGTTTGGTAAGTTCATTAATCTGGTCAGAACTAAGTTTATTGGTTTTTTCCAAGTTCTGCTTAAGAATGCCAATTGTTTCATTAATAGGTATATTAGTATACAAGTTGACAATGTCAAACGATACCAATGTGGCAGCATATGGAATGTCAATTGAACGAATTTGTTCCACTAGATCGACAGAATTTATTAATCTCTTTTATTCTTTCTTCTATTTTGTCCATTATAATAATTCTGTTCTGACCAGATTAATGAACTTACCAAACTAACTGAATTGGTCTTGAAACAAAATTATTTTGAGTTTGACGATTCTTACTACACTCAGAATGACGGTCTTGCAATGGGGTCACCTCTATCCTCTATTTTATCAGAACTGTTCTTAGATCATATTGAATATCAGCAAATAATCAACAACAACAGGTACACAGATAAGATAGTCTACTGGAAAAGATATGTAGACGATGTAATATGTCTTTACAAGGGAAATGAACGTCAGATTAGTCTATTTCATAATTACATCAATAGCCTACACCCAAACCTACAATTTACCCAGGAAATTGAACAAGATAGCAGGATTAATTATTTAGATCTTACTATATCAAAACAAGAGGGGCATCATAAATTTAACATATACAGGAAACCAACTCACACAGACCAGGTTATATACTCTTCCTCCAACCATCCTTATTCACATAAGATGGCTTCTTTTAGATTCATGATCAACCGTCTAATCAAATTGCCATTGTCAACAGAGGACAAATACATAGAGTTACAGACAATCAAATTTATTGCTCAGCTCTCTCATTGACAGAATGCACAGTAGAATGTCAAACACTTCTCGCAATGTAACAACTGAAGACAAGAAATTTGTAACTATAGATTATAACGACACTGCCGGTAAGGTGGTAAATAATATTTTTAAGAATGCCCCAATCACTATTGCTTTCAAAACTAACAACAAGCTGTCCAGGTCCCTCAACCCCCCAAGAAATAAGAAGTTAGGTGTAAGCGATAAACAGGGAGTTTATAAGATTAATTGTGGTGAATGTGATTCATTTTATATAGGGCAGACTGGACGGAGTTTTAAGACCAGATACAAAGAGCACATTAAAGCAGTAGGGAGTAAACAACTAACACCACAAAGCTCTAATTTTGCCACTCACATCCGAGATACAGGTCATGCTTATCAACCTATGTCAGATGGGCTAGAAGTTTTACATGTATGCACTAAATCTAGAAGGCTTGACCGTCTGGAGGAAATGGAAATATATAATGCCAGTAAGCTTCATCCTCACCGACTTATGAATGTACAGACAAACTTCGCTGCTAACGTTATATATGACCAACTTGTACAATACAGCAACGAAGATGCTTGATACAGGAGGTAGTGCTACCAAACCTGTCAACCAGTCCAGACCAGTACATACATGTTGACAAACATGATAAGTAGGGTTAGACTGCAGTCTATGTTTTTGTGTAAAATGTACTGTTTTTTATTTAATGATTTTTGTATTTTAAATGTTATTTTAACCTTTGACATGAACAACAAGTTCAAGAAGATAAAGATGATTTAACCTCAAGATATTCAGTGCTGATGATGCCCTTTTTAAATAAGGGCGAAACAATTGTTCACATTTGAAACAATTTTGGATTGCTGGAGACGGTGAGTTAAACCATATATTTATCAAAGCAATTCCTGGTAGCCAACAATTACAATGAAATAGGTTAATACTTAAAAGTAAAAAAAGAAGAATATGATAAAAATTTTAGAAAGAAAAATAAATTTTTAGTATAAAATCAAACATTTTTTAGGCTCTATCATTACACAAATGTGTACATTTCTTGATTCCATAATTACACAAATGTTGACATTTCTTGATAAACAATTTGGAGAGAACTACAAGTTTTCTGATTTTGGTTTGCAAACATACTTAAACAGCAAAAATGACTTGTAAAATATTTTTTGTACATTATTATGTACGGATCAAATGACAAAATCTATATTTTATACATTAAAAAAATACGCGTTTTAATAAAATTCTAAAATTCCAGTATCTATTTTGAAATTCCAGTATAATTCCAGTATTTCCAGTATGGAAATAAAATTCCAGTATAATTCCAGTATTTCAAGTATTTCCAGTATCAGTAGACACCCTGTACAGGGTGTTTCAGAACTCCCTGACAATAGTTTAGGGCATTGTTCCTGGATTAGAAACATATCTAAATCGTCCGGAAGTCTTAATTTATTCACACAGCCGCCATTTTTTTTTTTTTTTTTCAAATAATCCATCTTCTTATATCTATAAGAGTTTCGTCTGTTACGTCCCTTTTTCTCTCAACTACTGAACCGATTTTTAAGATTGAGGTGTCACTTTAAAGCTTAGGATATACCGCAGTGACGAATCGTAATTAAAAAGGTCATATTGTTTCGGGCTTCGCCCCCCTCGCCTTTGATTTATCTCTAGAGGGCGCTTTAAAATGTTGAACAACTTTTATTGCAAGTTCTTTAATGTGAATTGTAATTTAACAGCTGATTACCTTCAGATGAATTTTAAAATCCAACAAAAATGTCACCTAACAATCAACAGTCATGTACTGTAGGTGAATTTCACTCATACCGAATCATAAAATGAGCAATTTGCGCACGGGCCACCTCGTATAATTTTTATTTTCGTAACGGATGGTTATATTCTGCTCATATTCGGAAATTTAAATTATTTAGTTAAAAAAATGGCGGCTGTGTGAGTAACTAAAGACTTCCGGACAATTTAAATGTGATATTTAGATAGGTTTCTAACACAGGAACAATGCCTTAAGATATTGTCAGGGAGTTCTGAAACACCCTGTATAATTGTATATAACATTATTTGTATTTACTTGTGTAATTTAATACGGTACTGATTAAATATGTTGTTAAAATGATAGCTGATTTTTATTGTTAGTGCACAAATTTCTTTATAGTTAATATGAACCTATTTTCAAATAAATATGAAGGAATTCTCAATACTGAAGAATTGTGAAATATTGTGATTATGAAATAAAAGATTTTAAAAATTTTGCAATATTCTCAAGCCTAAACTGAAATATTTCTGTCCATTACGTTAATATGTAACTTTTAAATAAAGCTTTCGTTATATGATTACATTCAACTATTGCAAGTAACTCAAAATATTAATTAAAGTGAGGCAGCTGGCATTTCTGTTTTAGTCTGCTAGTTATTGTCAAATATCTAACATTGTACAAATGACCCCCATTGCAACTTGGCCAAATAATCACGCTCGGGAATTCGGAGTAAATTAAAGGTGGTCGGACGGCCCGGTGCGTTGCTCGTGTTGCGGCGGCGCGGTGACGCGAGGCACGGCGCTGTGCGGTGCGGTGCGGTGTCCGAATTGGCAACTCCGCGTCAGTCTGCGCCATTTTGCGTCACCGCGTCAGTAGCGCCACTACGAGTTGCGTCATGACTGACGCGAAAACGCAGCGCAGCGAGCACTCTGTAAAGGTTCCTTACTCTGTGGTGCAACCAACTGTACCATTAACTTGGTACACTATAATTTTCTTGTGACTCCTAGTGGGCCGTCCCCCATTGGGGCTAAAAAAATCACATTGTACCTCAAAATGAAGTACTAATGGCCGAAGGTGGATGTATGAAGTTCCATTCCTCTTAGTCATCCCTTTTAGAGAAAATAAGAGGGAATACATTAAAATTCAATAATGTCTGTAATAAATGGCCCAAGGTCAGAGCCTTTTTTCACTGTCACCATAAAATAAAATAAAACACAATATATTGCTCGTTATCCTCAAACCGAACACAGTGATATATTATATCATTGTAAAGCTAAAATCATTCTCTACAAACTTCAGATTTACGGTTTTACATATAAACTTCAAGCTACGAGCTGTAAGGGAAGGTTTTTAAATGATGAAAAGAAAAAATAAATTTTTTACGTTTGTATCAATTTTGCCGCAAAACCTTAAGGTTCTTGAAATAAGTGGTAATGACAACTTTTGTAGAAAATTTTATTGGAATCAAAATAAAAGCAACCCCTTTTCGATTGCTTTTTCCTTACTAAACTGTAGTTGATTTCCTAACATACTGCAGCTTTAATTTTAAAGTGGCGTTAGGGCGGAAAGCTCAAGGGGCATTTTTCGGGACTTTTGGGAAAATGCACAAGCACCTTATCATAGTCTATCAACTGTGAAAAATTCAGCTCCTCCGGAATTACTTCCGACACGAACCTATTTTGACTGGGCTGATTAGTCTAAGGGAGTCATGTAAGCATATCATTTCCGAAATTTTAACATTTTTACATTTCCCAGTATTTTAATCTTCCAAACAGTAATATTTTTTAACATAACCTTAGCCCCTTGTTCCACAGTCCAAATATGACCTTAGAAATACCACCAAACTAAATATTCATCTCCTAGTATTTCCGTTTTTAAGCGCCATACCTTTATAACCATTACATTGTTTAAAGCATTGCTTTCTAAGTTATTCAGTGAGAAAATAATTTTAATTGTTTTAAAAGAAAGCTCAAGGCCTTCCTTATTAACAATAGTCTTTTTATTCTGTTAAAGATTTTATTGAGAATAGACAAATTTAATTTAAGTATTCTCATCAATTTTGTAATTAATTTTGATTTGTTTTGACCCAAGCCTATGCATGTAATGTAAATATGTTTTTGTGGCGATAAAGGAGATTTGATCCGATATTAGAAGCGAGAGTGTAGTGTTTTTCGAGTTTTGCACCAGAGTGATTTATTTTATTTATTTATTTAACGGAATCACCATTTTACTTGATTACATGAGAATATCCATAGTGTCCATGGTCAATGATCTAACACTTTATTAGATAAGGTATTATGCAATAAGTTATATTATGTTAAGGGGTCTACTATATATCGAACATGCTCGACCCGATGTCCAACATGTTCGACAGTCCGTTGGATGCTCGGTCGGGTGGTGTCTGGGGCTGGTCGGGACCGGCAGTGACACCACTGACTGGTGGTTATTTGACATAACCAAACTCTGACAATTTCTGATGACCTACCAAATGATGTATAATAATAAAGTTCTTGATTCTTGAGTGATTTATTTATTTATTTACAGACAACAACATACATTAAGTGCGTGTTTTAAGTTGTCATACAATTATAGCTAAACACAACAAGAATTTTGAATCAAGTATCTAATCATCTTCAAAGAAGTCTTCAAAAGAATATATCACTTTTTGCACTAGATATAATTTTAATTCCTTCTTAAATTTCTTGAAATTACTAATGTTGGTAATATTACTAGGAATGAATTTGAGAAATTTTTTGCCAACATAATAAGGACTTTTTTAAATATTTCAGTTCTATGGTACTCCTGTTTGCTATCTTTATGCCTTTGTTAAGTAAAACTTATAACTCTCTTCCAATTCGGATTTTTCAATTTTTGACAGACATATTGTTTTATACTGCCCAAAAACAGTTAATATGTTAAGTTCAACAAAATGAGTCCTGCATGAACTTTTCTTATATTCTTTGTATAATTTGATATTTATAATAGTTCTAATAGCATGTTTTTGAAGTTTTAGTATTTTTAATAAATTATTATTGCTAGTTGCACCATAAAAATGTATACCATAATTTAAATGTGAGTGTACCAATCCAAAATAAATGATTTTCAAAACTTCCTGACTGGAGTAATATCTCATCCTCTTTAATACAAATATTCCAAAAGTCATTTTTTTTTGCAAATCCCGTTGATATGGGTGTCCCATTTTAAATTTCAGTTCAAACTTAGCCCAAGAAACTTTAAATTTTGTTGAAGATTGTAGATTTTGTTCATAATTTCCATATTTAAATTATCTTGTTTATTTTTGATAAAGTGAAATTCAATTATGTTTGTTTTTGCGTAATTCAAGAGAAGATTCTTATTCGCTAGGTAATTATCAATATGCGACATTAAATTTGTTGAAATGGTATTAAAATTATCACTTGATTCTCCACTGATTAAAATACTTATATCATCTGTGTATAAACAAAATTTTGGAAAATTTTTCTGGATAAACATATTGCATGATTTGGTAATTCCAGTTATGTAACATACAAATAAAAACGGGCCTAATATTGATCCTTGAGGTACAGAATATTGAATTGACTTTAAATCTGATGAAATTGTTTTCAAAGTATTCGTTTTCTTATTTATGTGTTATAGAAACACACTGTTTGCGTCCTTTTAAGTACGATCTTATCCATTCTAGAGCAGTATATTTAATTTCATAATTTGTTAGTATATTTAGTAATGTATCATGGCAAACACTATCAAAAGCTTTAGATATGTCAAGGAATAAACCTATCGTTTTCTTGCCACTGTCCATTTCCTTGATAATATTATTTACGAATTCAATGGCTGCCGTTACCGATGACTTGCCTTTCCTGATTCCGAGTTGCTCATTATATCTAATAATTTATTATTTTCAAAGTAATCTGTAAGTTGTTGCAATATGCATTTTTCAAAGATTTTAGAAAAACCCAACTTGTCAGGGTCCGACGTTGGGGTCCGACATCGAGCCTCGGACCCAACATTGCCAACATGGTCGGGTCGTGCATGTTTGATAATGTGTGGAGCCTTTTAATTATTATTATAACTAGTATACTATTTGCTCGAAATCGAGGAGTTTAATTTAGACTATCACATGTCTTTGCTAAAAATGTTACTTTTAAGGCCTAACAAAAAAAGGCTTAGCGTATTAAATCAGTATAGATGAATTAGGTTAAATATAAAAATTATAGTGGTTTTAGCATTGTTTAAGGATCCATAGTCAATGATTTAAAGTTTATATTTCACAGAAATTAAAACTTTTATACTTTGCTTTGTTGGTCATCACAGAAGAACTCAGTGAAAATAAAGATAAAAGAGTTATAACGGCTGCGTGGAAGTATTCCGAAGCCAAGCCTTTTTTCAAAAAAAAGAATAAAAAAAAATTCATTTCATATCAGGGCAAAACCAAAATGGCAGCCTTGGAAGACGATTTTGAATCCTGGTTAAGTTTAAAATTAAAAGAATTAAATACTGACGAAAATGTTTTCGGTAGTTATATAAAAGGAATATTAGAAGGCGATGAAACAATAGAAGAAAAAACAGAAGCTCTTGAAGGGATTTTATCAGAGATCCCAGTAAGTTAATATTTTTAGGTTATGTTTCTTTTTTGTTATGCTAGCTCATTGTAATTTGATATGATGTTTGTTTTTAAAAGTAAATCATAGTAAATTAGGAAAAGGCTATTTTTAGAAATTTTTGTAATAGTTAAAATCAAAGAACTTCTGGCTAATTAGAGTATTTAAGAGTTTAAGCATATTCACATTTGATATTTTGACTGGGTCCTTGGGTTTATTGCTTGGCCATTATCTTATTTAGTCAACGTTATTACCCATTCATAGCTTCATCAACCTCAAACACAGCCATTTAAACAGTGGGATACAGTAACATATTGACCTTTAGATATAGGTAGCCGTAATACAAACATTGAGCTAATTGATTACTACCGTACTGCCCTAAACACTATCATTTTGTCCAGATTTAAAAAAATCCGTATGAAGCAGTCAGCCATGATTCCCTGTTTTCAATGTTGCAGCGACCATTTTTTGATATCCAAGTCCAGACTTATTTTTCTGAATCCATTGCTCTTAATGATGTTTGGTTTACTAGATTAAGGCTAGACAAGGCACATCACGACATGCATTAATTTTAACAATTTTTACCAAAACCTCGGTTTGGCAGGCAAAAGAGTATTTCATAATCGCATAATGGCAACACTGTTCACCTGGCGCGGTCCATCCCCCCTATAAGTTACTTTCCTACCCTCTCTTCCCCTACTTGTTGATATAGCATAGGCCTAGTTTGTTCAGTTGGGTCTGGTGCCATGACCTTGACGGGGGATGTAAGAAAATTTGGTAATTATATCGACGTCCGGACACCAACGATTTTTGAAATTTTTTTTCAATTACATTTACTACTATTTAGGGATATTGTAAGGAATAAAACAACATTAGTATAAGCTTAACTAGAGTTTTTAGAATAATTCATGGTGTAAAAAAATAAAACAAAAAATTTGGGTTTTAATCAGTCATTCTGCCAGACCATAGTCACCCTGCCTGACCATAGTCAATGTCAATGCCAGACCCGCTTGACGGCAATGTTCTCTATTGTTGAAAAAGTTATTTTCATATAGGCCTATCTTAGAACAAAACCAAAGGTAATTATATCAACGTCCGGACACCAACGATTTTTGAAATTTTTTTTCACAAAACTATGTAAAATTACGCCCTTATTCCGAAAATGATCGACATTTTTGTCGGATGAACGGAAAAATTGAGAAAATGACGTTTTTTAAGAAATTTTTTTTTCTTCAAACCCTATGTTGTGGGTACTCAAATTGTGCGGAATTTTATCCTGAACACGATGATACCAATATTTTGTCAATTTAAACATTCCTAATGATGTCAATCCAAAAAATATGGTTCATCCAGTCCTATCTAGGGGACCTAGTGGGATTCCGGGGTATTGGGTGGGGAAATTTTAACGAACTAAAATGTAGTAGGATATGAAATTTTTTTCATTTTTCATTTCCACAAAAGAGGGAAATTTTTTTTAGAAAAGGGTAACTCTCCCTTTAAAGGGTAATTTTTATGTAACTGGGTAATTTTTGTTTTGTAGGGTAATTTTATTTTATGTAATGGGATAGTTTTCTCTTAGTGGGGTAATTTTATTAATTGGGAATTTTTTCAAAATATAAATATTTTCCTTTAGCAGATAATTTTTCCATTTGAGTGAAAAATTTTCCCTTACTAGGGTAAATATTCCCTTATTGGGGATATTTTTTCTTAAAAGGGAATTTTTTCCTTAGGGAAATTTTTCATTAATTGGGAAATTGTCAAAATAGACAATAATCTTTAGGTTAGGTTAAGTTAGGTTAGTTTAAGTTAGGTTAGGTTAGGTTAGGTTAAGTTAGGTTAGGTTAGGTTAGATTAGGTTAAGATAGGTTAGGTTAGGTTTATTTTAGGTTAGGTTAGGTTAAGTTAGGTTAGGTTGGGTTAGGTTATGGTAGTTTAGGTTAAGTTTAATTTTTTTTTGCCCAACAATTCCAAATGGCTCTACAATACCTGTGAAATGCACATACATGGCCCAACAAATATGTTTGTAATCCCAAGGCCCCACAAATATAGCCGAACAAACATATTTGTTGGGCCATGTATGTGCATTTCACAGGTATTGTGGAGCAATTTGGAATTGTGGCCAAAAAAAATAATAATCAAACTTAACCTAAACTAACATAACCTAACCTAACCTAACTTAACCTAATCTAACTTAACCTAACCTAACTTAACCTAACCTAACCTAACTTAACCTAACCTAACGTAACTTAACCTAACCTAACCTAACTTAACCTAACCTAAAGATTATTGTCTATTTTGACAATTTCCCAATTAATGAAAAATTTCCCTAAGGAAAAAATTCCCTTTTAAGAAAAAATTTCCCTAATAAGGGAATAATTACCCTACTAAGGGAAAATTTTTCAATCAAATGGAAAAATTATCTGCTAAAGGAAAATATTTATATTTATGAAAAAATTCCCAATTAATATAATTACCCCACTAAGAGAAAACTATCCCATTACATAAAATAAAATTACCCTACAAAACAAAAATTACCCAGTTACATAAAAATTACCCTTTAAAGGGAGAGTTACCCTTTTCTAAAAAAATTCTTCTCTTATAAAATAAAAATTACCCCGTTGCATAAAAATTACCCTTTAAAGGGAGAATTACCCTTTTTTACAAAAAAATTTCCCTCTTTTGTGGAAATGAAAAAATTTCATATCCCACTACATTTTAGTTTGTTAAAATTTCCCCACCCAATACCCCGGAATCCCACTAGGTCCCCTAGATAGACTGGATGAACCATATTTTTTGGATTGACATCATTAGGAATGTTTAAATTGACAAAATATTGGTATCATCGTGTTCAGGATAAAATTCCGCACAATTTGAGTACCCACAACATAGGGTTTGAAGAAAAAAAAAATTTCTCCGAAAAAACGTCATTTTCTCAATTTTCCCGTTTATCCGACAAAAATGTCGATCATTTTCGGAATAAGGGCGTAATTTTACATAGTTTTGTGAAAAAAATTTCAAAAATCGTTGGTGTCCGGACGTTGATATAATTACCTTTGGTTTTGTTCTAAGATAGGCCTATATGAAAATAACTTTTTCAACAATAGAGAACATTGCCGTCAAGCGGGTCTGGCATTGACATTGACTATGGTCAGGCAGGGTGACTATGGTCTGGCAGAATGACTGATTAAAACCCAAATTTTGTGTTTTATTTTTTTACACCATGAATTATTCTAAAAACT
The DNA here is from genome assembly GCA_030545055.2 of Neoaliturus tenellus. NCBI lineage: Eukaryota > Metazoa > Arthropoda > Insecta > Hemiptera > Cicadellidae > Neoaliturus > Neoaliturus tenellus. The sequence goes on from CM061536.1 coordinate 123,059,028, forward strand.
AGTTAAGCTTATACTAATGTTGTTTTATTCCTTACAATATCCCTAAATAGTAGAAAAAATAAAAAAAATTTGGCTGGAAAACTTTTTGTTTGAATTAAAAATTAAATAACCTAATTTTACATAATTAACATAATTTTTTTGTAAAAAGTCCGCAAACTCTGGAATGCAACTGGCAGAAAACTTATTTCTTTCTAATGAGGTATTTTTTTTTTCTTGTACTTTGATATGTTACTGGTAGAGTTTGGATGAACAAGAGTGTTCTGAAAATAGTATAAAATTCAACATTAAAAAATTTTAATTTGGTGACCATAGCGGTAGGTGGCATGAATCTTCCTTTTGAAGCAGCGGACTTTACTTAATTGTTTCTGCATTGGAGTAGGAGATGTACCGTAAATATTGGAAATACAAGTGGGGAATGACATAAGTTCAGTGGCTGCGGAACAGAGTGTTAGAAAAACTATGGATCACACTATACCATTTAACCATAGTTTATGCATCAATCTGCATAAGTGAAGCTGGGCTGTAATGGCTGGCGCCGTGGATTTAACTCTATAAAGGGATCAGCAGTTTAATCAAAGACTTTCATTTTATATACTCTGACAGGAGCTCTGCACCACAGAAATCCTTATTTTAAAACTTGGTGGCTGGCTAAAAAAGTTACATGAAATATATAATGGAACACTAAAAAGCCTACTTTATCGGAAAACCTTTGGGAAAACATCTGTAGGGCACATAGGCAGGCATCCCTTATTTCACATCAGTTAACCCTTCCCGGGCTATTGACGGATATATCCGTTAAACTTCATTTCTATTCCGGGCTGAAAACGGATATATCCGTTTTAGAAATTTTCTTTTCCGGGACAAAGACGGATATATCCGTCCAACAGAACGAAAAACATATGTTTTATATATATTACGATTATAAACATTATTTTGACTTTTTGACGGGTAATTTAGTTTTTACAATTGGCAAGATTGTGTCCTGTGACTCTTACACCTATTTCATGCCAAAACAACACATGTGTAGCGCGAAACTGTCAGTTTGCGCTGGGACCTTACTGTGAGTGTTTGTTTACGTTTTTGTAATGGCATACTATGAGTTTTATTTCAAAATTATCATTCCTAATGACTCAAATTCTGATAAATATGTTATAAAATGCTAAATAAGAAGTTCATTTGAAGGGGATTTCATATTTAGCAGTCAAAATAACTATAATATGAAAAATGATTCTGGCGAAGAAAGCGATGAACCAGACGCACAATGTATTGTAATTCTTGCATTTTTAGCTTTTGTTTTTTTTTTACTGTTTTTAAGAGGAACTGTTTTTAATGTTATATTGTGATAGGTAGTAAATAAAACAACAAAATGACATAAACGGATATATCCGTCCTCTGCCCGCAAAAATACTCCAAATTATCAGCAGTTTTCATATATCTCGGTTGTCGTTCTGGGCGATATATACGTTTACTTAAGTTTACTTGCGGGCCAAAGACAGATATATCCGTCTTCTCAAATTTTCTTTTCTTTATAACATGTGCAAAAAAATTATTTCAACACTGTAAATAGTTTTTTTATAACGTACGAATTATTTGGAACAAATTTATAACAAAAAATTATCACATTATGTTTTGAACTTTTGCTTAGAATTTTCCGTCTCAGCATGTGATATAATGTAGCCCAGGAAGAGTTAAAGTGAGTGACAAGGAGCAATCCCTTTTTTGAAGGAATGAATGTCAAAGCTCCTCACTTTTAGATATACAATACTGTATGGATTAAACAGTTCTTTCCTAGAGATGAAATTAGCAATATTTTTTTATTTAAAAATTTGTAATCTTTTATTCTTTATCTGTATTTTGTAAATCTGGGCAATAAAGCTACTTTTTTCATTTCATTTTTAGGAAGCGGATATACCTCTTCACTGTAAAGAAATTCTTGATCGTTGGAAAACCTGTCAGCTAAACCTAGCTTCCAATGAAGTCAGTGCTCCAACTCCATTGGAAAACGTTGAAGAAAAGTTAGCAAAGTTGATGGAATCAAATGTTCGATCAACAACTGTACAGCGAAACTATACCGAGGAGGAGAGAAAAATTAGAGAGGCCATTCTAGCTCAATATAGTCAGGTTTGTACTGAATCAGCATCCTCCAGTATTTTATTTTATTTTTTTTTTAATTAATTTTTTTTACTAATCTATGAACCATTCTCATTATGAAGATAAATTATGAAAGAAAGTGACTTTAAATGTTGCTAACATTATTAATGCCAGAAATTAGAAACCAAGTTTGTTTGATCACTTTGAGCATTGACCTAAGAACACTTCTCTTAAGAAAACTGGTAAGGATAAGCGTAGCCTTCCTTTTAATTTTATCTTTATGGCTTTCTGATTTTTTATTTATTTATTTACAATTGTCTGGCACGCCAGTACATGCACATAGGTGCAAAGGCATAAGACTCGTCATGTTTATAACATAAAATAACTAACAACAAAACATACCACATGAGTAATAATAAAGCATAAATAATCTTGATCATAGTAATGATCACTTATTATGATCATAATAAAGAAATAAAGGTGTAAAATACATGTTGTAGGTTTCATTGATCCAATTTGCAACCATTGCTACAGCTGTTTTAAAGTTTAAATCTTGATCTTTAACCTCTAAAACATACTCATAGTCACTCATGATCCCCTAGAGCAGTATTTCTCAACCGGTGGTACCACTGGTGCTACGTGAGAGACAAAGGAAGAAAAAAATTAACCAGACGAAAAGTAAAAAAACCCGTTTTTGAACATCGTGATACCGACAGCTATTTTGGTCAGCTCAGTTCTGCGTTAAAATGCTTTGAGAGACTCCAATAGGTAACGGCACCTTGTCATTGCTAAAGCTATTTCGTACCATCTTAACAAATTAAATTATTTTAGGTCAAGACTCTCGTTTTCCGAGCACCTTTATACTAATGACTACCGGTAATGATTTTGTGCCCAGTTACTTGATTGAACTTGAATTATTTTAATTTCAAGTAAAGTTTTGTATTTAACCTTTCATTTGAATGAAAACTTGACAATCTGACACACTTGATGAAGATCCCTTCGCCGGATTGAATCTGCAGTACCGTAATGTTATAACCACAATTGGATCACTTGATATGATATAAACCATTTGTATTTCTAAAACACTTGGCCAAGTGAACTGCCCCCACTGAGTCTATAAAGCTTCTAAACAGCAACAGAAAATTGTTACAAATTGGATCACTTTACAAAATAGTAGGTTTTTTTTTACATTGTTATTGTTGTTATTCTTATAAGATGTCTGAAGCCGGTTTTTGAGTGTCCCAACCTCAGATCTGATGCAGACTCATAGGCACCTCGATGCTGTCAGCAGTCAGCACCCCTCCTTCACCCCCCCCCCCCCCCACCAATGGTTTCCTTCTCACAACTGCTCATTTTCCTACTCTCGATTCTAGATCAGTCATCGCAATGTGATGAAACACAGTACTGCCTTCTAAGCACAAACGTGGTAACATGCATTTTTGGCCAAATCAAGATATTGGTATAGTTCTATGGAATTCTTTGACATTTATGAAAATTTATTGCTTGGGTCTATTGAATAACAAATTGAACTAACAGTTACAGCTGTGAAGGCATGGTATAGTATAACCCACTTACAGCTGTATTTAACATACTAGGTATGCAATGCAGTTGTCTGCTTGCAATATTGAGCGGAGCGACTGTTCATTAATCAATAATAGCAAATATTTTATAGATAATTTAAGTGAGCTCGTTCGCTACGCTCACTCGACTTTTGGGTCAGCTCGTTCGCTACGCCCACTCGCCATCAGGGTTTAGCTCGTTCGCTGCGCTCACTTGCCATTTGGGTCAGCTGGTTCGCTACCCACTAGTCGACTAGCCGTCAATTTAGTTTGTTCGCTGCGCTTACTCGCCACAAATCTGTAATACTCTAATAATTTTTGACTACGCAGATTTGCTGCGACGGGATATTATATGTTTAAACGATATTATAATGGTGCGTCGTCCAAGATTTGCACCACCTCTCCGTAAACGTGGCATTTTATTCACGTACTAAAATAAACATAACAACAATTTCACATAAAACTACTGTATAGTATTCATAAACAGCTGATAGTAACAGTCTGCAGTTAAATTTGATCCTTATAACAGCTGTATAATCAACACACTGTTAACAAACCAAATAAAATATTTCTCCTATTAAAATAACATGGTAACTTTGAAGGGCCGTAGGGCAGAACCCTTATGCCCGATTTGGACCATTTCAGATTTATACCTTCCCATAGATGGTTACTATGACCGAGCAAAATTTCGTGAAGATCACTCCAGCCGTTCAGGAGGAGTACTTGTAAATAAAAAGCCAGAGTGTAGTATAGGAGCTTCGCTCGCTCCGCTCAGTTAATACAACCTGTTTTCTATAAAGTTACACAAGTTATATAAGGCCCTGTGCACACGAGCGTCTTGTGTTTGCATTGACACAGCTTTATTATGCAGCGGCATTTTAAGCTCATGTACTCAAATGGAGCGGTACACACACAAACGTTCATGTGCACCAGGGATGCCGCGTCGACGCAGAGTGCGCGCAGTGTATTTTGACGCTTGTGTGACCGGGCCTTACATTATGACTGTATCTACACTTAGATTCCAATTATCATGCCTACCAATATGCAGTTATGGCCAAACGCCAAGTATTCAAAAATGCTAAATTAAAAAAAAATCAACTGTAATGTAACTGCTGTAAAAATAAAACATTTTGGGCTCTAAAGCAGATTTATTTTATTATTTAAATAAAAATTAAAAAATACAATCACTGAAACAATTTGTGTGTGAAACTATTTTGAACTGAAGAGATATGAACAGTTGTTTTAAACTTCAATGTTGTTTTTCCACAAATTGGGAGGACTGCAGTTATTACTTCTGTGCTTAGCAGGGTAGAATATTATAACTCCCCAGTCCTAACTGAAAACATAACAACATGAAGTGAGATTAACACGTTGAGTGCGGCATGTATCCGAGAGGATAAAAAGGCGTTCCTTCCCGGGTGCGGATGTATCCGATCGGTTACATATGACAAATGTCAAGGTAATGGGACTGTTTCTCCTCTAGCGTTTGAGAAGGAAACACATATTGTGCATTAGCGTGTAGGTAAGGGTATTGAGTTTTTAGATTACTTGTGATTAGTATATATTCTACAGGTTTTTAATTTCGCATTATCGTTGGAGGAATGTAAATATAGTTCAGCGTGGGCATTGAGTTTTGGCATTTTATGTGCAGCAGTGAACGTGTTAATCACAACTTAAAAACTACACAGCTGTTTGGTATAAATATTGACAAGCATTTTTCTTACATACCTCGTTAAAATTTATTATTTTTATTTACCAGCCCTATTTCTATTTGTAAAACTCATCAGGTCTTCACCCCACCGTACCCTATTTGGGTTAAAATTTTGATTCCCACCATTACATTTTCTTTTTGTAATTGAGACCTCGCAATATTTTAGTTTAATAGTAGTTTTCATCACTAGGAGCAAAAGTGGGTCTTTTTGGTGCGCAATTGTGTTTTAAAAACGAGGCGCAGCCGAGTTTTTAAAAACGATTAAGCATCGTAGTGTTTAATCATTGTAGTGTTTACATTTCTGTTATTTACAAACAATGCTCTTTATAACGTATGAATTTCAAAATTCTGCTCCTTAACATTAATAAATGTATACTAATGTACTTAGCAAACAGCTGACTTTTCAGTACTAGGACCTAAAAAATTCTCCAGATGATTTTTCAAGTCCTAGGACAAAAAAGAATCGGTTTTGGTACTATTAAGAGAGCAAAAAACAGGCTGATTTCGTGCAGAATGATAAAAAGTAACTTTTTGAAATTTGTTTTATCATTCTGCATTAAATCAGCCTGTTTTTGTTCTCCCTACCAAAAACATTTATTTTTTGTTCTAGGACTGAAAAATCAGCTGTTTGCTACGTGTTATTTATTAAGTTTCTTTGCAGGATAGTGATACTAGAGGTACCTGCGCAGTGCAATGCGCTGCTTTTACCTGAAAATAAAACCTTGTTCCTTTGCATAAGAAATTCAAAGTTCTATTTAGCTTTTAACATGTGTTTGTTTGTTTTACTATCGACAGCTGTTTTATTTTGAAATTCAATAAAAATTGTTCCCCATGTTAAACTTATGGACAAAAATCGAACTTTAAGGGCTTCCTGTGGGCTTTAGAATAAAAATATCAAAAATCTAAAACTTTATTGCAAAACTACGAACTAAGACGAATATTTTTACACCTCAAAAGTTGAAATTGGTCCAGAAATAAGGGAGGAGTAGTGTTCACAAAAAAGGGCATCACGTATTATATATATAGAAGACTAGAGGGCCCGTGCAGCGCGATGCGTAGCATTTAGTCAGATTTCCTGGTGATCAAACCTTGTTCATGGTAATTTACCGAGTTACTTTCAATGAAAACTAAATTGTAGCAAAAATCAGATTACACCATATTAGTATTTTATCAATTGATCTTCATCTATAATTCTCTAACTTAGCTCTGTGATAGTGTTGAGATTTGGTGTTTTTATGTACAAATTAGCTAGGTTTAAGTAATGCTTCTTATGCCGATTTGTCTTAGAGCCTCTGCCTAAAAACTCATATAAAATTTATAACAAATTCACAGGTGTTGGATCTAGATAGTTCATCATACAAATAAGGTAAATGACAACATTAGAAAGATTAATATTTAATTACAACTCCCCCGTCCTGTATGAACTAACTATGCAGCACTCACTGCGGCTGTTTTCTGGTAAAGTATGAGTTATTAGTCGACATAGAGGATAATCCAACACGACTATACTATTTATAACAGACTAAATCCTCTTAAACTTAACTTTTTATTGCATTAAAGAATTTAAATTAAGAAAAACATGAAAATCTACATCTTTGTTGGTGTGGCACATTTTGGTTTCATGTAGTGTCTATATTTTGGTTTAAGTTTCTCTTTAAAATACAAACCATTTTTGCAAGAAGCTTGTTATCTTTACAGGAGGTAAAAAAACTTTTAAACTTGGTCGCTTTTGAACAGGAGTTGTAGTATGTGTAGCATTCTGGATAAAATTTGTTACAGTATATCACAGTAAACAGGTTATTAAATGTACACCAACAACCAACTATCCCTTTTCTTGGTTCACAGCAGTTTGAAAATCCATGTGCAAACATTAGATGTTCTATTTTAATTTTTGTTAACTTTCGTTGTTGTTTCAATACCATTCTGATAACTGACAAAAACCACGTCAAACCTTTTAATTTCCAAGCTTGTTTTTGTACAGGAAAATTCATTTTTCTGAGGTTAAGTTACTAAACTTATTTTTGTGCCCAAATACACATAAGTACAAAGTTCAAGCAAAAGCTACCAGCTACATTTTTGAGGAAAAGGTAAAACACACAATTTGTTCCTTACAGTACACACACCTTATATTTAAGTATGGAATTGTGTGTTTTATCATTGACTATATTTTGTGCCAGTAGTTCAATTGCTTCTATCCAGCTAGCTTTTAAACATGTGTTTGTTAGTTTTACTATCAACAGCTGTTTTATTTTGCAATTCAATATAAATTGTTCCCCATGTTAATCTTATGGACGAAAAACTAATTTTAAGGGCTTCCCGTGAGCTTCAGAATTAAAATATCAAAAAGCTAAAACCTTATTGCAAAACTACGAACTGAGACCATTCTTTTGACACTTCAAACTTTAAAATTGGTCCAGAAATAAGGGAGGAGTAGTGTTAACAAAAAAAGGGCATCACGTATCTACTATATATTTGTCAAATACCACTCACTCACGTATCAGAGTATCTCCAAAAATACAAGGCCTAGAGGGTTAAAACTTGGCATGTTCATCTTTGCTAAAAAACGCTCACTAAGAAATGGTTTTGCAAAATTCCGTCAGAGCTCCGCCCCGCACGACTTGAAAATTTCGTTACAATGTTATTCTAATGGGGGATTCTAATGGGGGATTTTTCCCAATAGTAGAGAGCATGCAGGATTGAAATTTGGTTTAGACGTTCCTTTCTACCCATTGATGCTCACTAAGAAACGATTTTACAAAATAGCAAAGCAGTCATGACGGATGTGTCCGTGTGTTTCCGTGTTTCCTTTTAATTTTAATGTATGACAACTTCACTTGAAGGATTAATGTGTTTGTAATTGTACACTTGAAAATGGGTCAACAGGACCCGAAACCGTGGTATTGTGAAAACTAATTCTTAGTCTATTGGCTCCGCCCCACACGACTTCAAAATTTCGTTACAATGTTATTCTTATGGAGCACTTAAAATACCAATCTAGGAAACAACGAATCTCAAAAACTATAGGACCTACAGGGTTGAAATTTGGAATGGAAGTTCCTCTTTGTCTATCGGTGCTGACTAAGAAATGGTTTTGCAAAATTCCTTCAGGGCTCCGTCCCACACGACTTCATAATTTCGTTAAAATGTTATTCTTATGGAGCACTTAAAATACGAATCTAGGAAACAATGAATCTCAAAAACTGTAGGACCTACAGGGTTGAAATTTGGAATGGAAGTTCCTCTTTGTCTATGGGCACTTTTGCACTTGACGACACGACAGCGACACGATAACGACACGACGACGACACAGCAACGACACGACACAGGTAAATCTTACCGCTTTCACACTTGACGATACGACAACAACTCGTAACGACACGACAACGACACGGTGTTGCTGCCAAAATAAATTTACAACTACAACCTTAAGATGACGGAGTTTAACAGTCGTTTTTATTTGCTTCGTCTTCTTCGACTAAGAAGAAAAAGAAGGAGAAGAAATAGACAATGCTGGGTTCATCCCAGAAAATTTTATTTCTGGATAGAGCCGTTATTTTAAGTCCTATTATTATCATAATTTTGGGGAAACAATTAAGGACCAAGCCCTATCTACGACACCAAAAACATGAAAATTTAATGGCATTCGCTTTAACACCACAAATCATAAGATGTGCAACATCTTGCAGGGAATCGTAAATTTTTTTTTATAATAGGAATTGTACTAAAAATGTGTATGATGTATCCTGAATAATGTAGAATTGAAAAAAATATAAGATATTTATACTAAAAAAATTTTCAAAGGGTTTTTGTCAAAACATGAAAACCAGTTCAAAATTACCCCAATACAGGCAGTGTATTTAAGAATTCCCGTGGTTTGTCATAACAGTATCGTCTCCTATTATAGTCATCGTCTGGGGGCGCCAACCCCGTGAGGCAGCAGCGGTATGTTCGCAGAAAGGCCCATTGAGGCCCATCTAGCTTCCACCCACCTTCGGCCTTCACTGCTGCACCACGCCGAAGGGCCAGCTTAGCTCTAGCTGTATATAGGCCTAAGTATAGCTCAACACATGCACTACATCATCAGCTTTAAAATTGCACCTTACTTTTGATAACCTTACTTTTTATATGTATGTCGAGAGAAAAAAATATTTAACATAAGAAATCCTTATTGAATTAAGAAGATAGAAAGTTTGCATACAACTAGAAAACAATTTACAATTATAATTTTCATCACTTAAAAGGACAATTGATCATGATATAGAGTATAGTAATACAAATATCTCAAAATAAAAGTTAACGTTTACTGCACCGACACATCCCGGACTGATGTCGGGAGGACGGTGCTCGCCTACCGGCCGGGCTACGACAACACGTCAACGACCCGACACCGACAAATCGGCAAGTGTGAAACACTTCTATAATTTCTAATTGTAATTTCTGCCAAACGATATCGGGACGATATCATGACGACACCATCAGTTACACCAACCGACGACAACGACTTTTTTGCGGAGTGCCGTCAAGTGTGAAAACGGTACATAAGATAACATTGATTTTGGTACTCGACGATATCGTCGCGATATCGTGTTGTTGCCGTGTCGTTGTCGTGTCGTCAAGTGTGAAAGCGCCCTATAGGTGCTCACTAAGAAATGGTTTTGCGAAATTCCTTCAGGGCTCCGCCCCACACGACTTCGAAGATTTGATGCAATTACCTGTTGAAGATTCAAAGCTATCAGCTGTTAGTGAAATAATACATTTATAGGATGACATAACCATATGACAATATTTTTATATTTGTGAACAATTTAACTGGTGTTAAAATGTTTTTAGTTAGAATTTATGTTAGGTTAGGTTTAATCTACTTTGTCAAATAACGCTCACTCAGTATCATCGAATTTTTATAACCATAGGGTATAGGGGGTTGAAATTTGCCATGGACGTTCCTCTGTGTAAAAGAATTCTTACTAAGAAATGGTTTTGCAAAATTCTTTCAGGTCTCCACCCCACACAGGACCTCAAAATTTCCATTTAATATTATTCTTATCGCCAATATTTTATACAAATCAAGGCAACAACGAATCTCAAAAACTATAGAACCTACGATGTTAAAATTTGGCATGGGCGTTCTTCTTTGCTCATTGATGCTTACTAAGAAATGGTTTTGCGAAATTCTATCAGGGCTCCGCCACATAGGACTTCAAAATTTCTATCTAATGTTATTCATAGCTAATTTTTAGTTTGAATCTAGGAAACGACGAATCTGAAAAAACTATAGGATCTATGGTGATGAAATTTGACATGGACTTTCCTCTTTGCTCATATGTACGTGCTCACTACGGAACTGTTTTGCGAAATAATATCAGGGCTCTGCAACACACGATTTCAATTTCGGTCTAATTAATCTTATGGCCAATTTTGAATATGAATCTAGGTAACAACGAATATGAAAATCAGATGACCTAAGGGGTTGAAATTGAAATGGAAGATACACTTTGCCCATAGGGGCTTACTAAGAATCGCTTTTGTAAAGCATCCTTGGGACTTCGCCCCACGGGACTTCAAAATTACTTTTGGGGCCTACGATTTGAATTTTGAATTTTGGACGTTCCTCTTTGCTCATAAATGTTCACTAAGAAACGCTTTCACAAAAATCACTTCAGGGCTTCACCCCACATGTCTTAGAAATTTCAATATAATGTTACAATTATGGCCAATTACAATATGAATTGAAAGAAACAGCGGTTCTTTAAACCATAGGGCCTATGGGGTTGAAATTTGGAGTAATCTCTTTGGTCATAGGTGCTCAATAAAATGTGGTTTATACATTGCCTTCAGGGGTCTGTCCCAAATAATTTTAAAATTACTATAGAGCCTGCAGGGTTAATTTTTGGCATAGATGGTCATCTTTGCTCAAAGGTATTCACTAAGATACTAGATACTGGAGAGGAACCAATAAAAATACTCAAAGGACCTGAGGTAAACTTTTAAAAGGAAATTAAGACCTTGAAAAGAGCGATGAGATGAAGGTATATTCAAAACAAGAGTAAAGAATGTTATAAACAATGAGATGTGAGTTAAAATACAAATATTGAAAAGATATGATAGTGAAAGTAAATTATTAAAATAATGAAGTGTGATTTGCTTTGAGTATTACTGTATATAAATTTAACAAATACGGTTTTGGAAATATAGTTTTTGAAGTCCTTTAGGGCTCCACCCCACTGGTCTTAAAAATTACTCTGTTGCCTACTGGATTAAATTTGACATTGATGTTCCTCTTTGGTCATGGGCATTCACTAAGAAACGATTTTGCGAATTTTTTTTAGGGCTCCGCCCCACGGAACCCTTTGGTCACCATAGATCCTATGGGTTAAAACTTTACAAGGACATTTCTTTTTACTCAAAGGTACCAAGAAACGGATTTGCATATAATATAGTTTTTGAACTCCTTAAGTGTGCGCTCTACCTCGGCGTCAAAATCGTCAAGCGCGACTGTTAACTGTCGCTATACGCGGAAACTCACATTTTGGAAAATATATAACGGGTGATTTTAAATTTTGTTACTTTAATGCTTTTTTTGTGGTTTCAGTGCGAAATCAATCGGTGGTCTAATAACAATGTTTTTGAAATGGCAGACCTTTCGCATCTCCCTTTTTGCATCGTTATCCATAAACTTTTTACCAATCTTATTGCAAATTCTTGTTCTTAAAAATATATTTTACTCGTGTATTGTCTTATTTTTTCTTAAAAAATTGTTTTTAATACGTTAAAACTTGATACAAAAACGCTTATTTCAACATTATTAGCATGCACCCTGCTTAGTAATTTAAATTAATATAGAAATTTTAAGACAAGAGCGGAGTACAAAATTATATTACGAAAAGAATGACACCAAAAGATTTTAAATCGGTTTACAACTGGGGCGACAAACACGGAGATTCTAAACCATTGCATCTGCGCGCGGCAGATGGGTAGAGTGCACCCTTAAGGGCTCCGCCCCTCAGGACTTAAAACTACTAGAGAGCCTACGGAGTAGAAATTTGACATGGATGTTCCTTTTTGCTCATAGGTAGTCATTAAGAAATCGTTTTGGAAATATAGTTTTTAAATTCATTTAGGGCTCCTCCCCACCGGACTTAAAAATTACTCTATGGCCTACGGGGTTGGAAATTGACATGGACGTAGCTCTTTACTCATGCATGGGCTAGGAAACGATTTTGCAAATTTCTTTTAGGACTCCACCCTACAGAACCTATAAGTTACCATAGATCCTACGGAGTCAAAATTTGACGTGGACATTCCTGTTTACTCAAATGTACTAAGAAACTGTTTTAGAAAAATAGTTTTTGAAGTCCTTTAGGGCTCCACCCACTGGACTTAAAAATTACTCCATGACCTGCGGGGTTAATATTTGACATGGATGTTCCTCTTTGCTCATAGGAAGTCACCAAGAAATGGTTTTGGAAATATAGATTTTGAAACCCTTTAGGGCTCCGCTTCACTGGATTAAAAAATTACTCTATGGCCTACGGGGATAATATTTGACATAATCGTTCCTCTTTGCTCATAGGTGCCCCGCTCACACCATTTCAATGTATTAATCGTAATGTATATCTTAAGGAAGAAGATTTCGTAGGTCTTAAAAGAGATTAAAAAAAACAAATTCAACATGGGCGAAGCCGTGACGGGCAACAGCTAGTTATATATATAGATAGATTCAAACATTACATTAACGTGCATTGTTTGTAAATAACAGAAATATAAACACTGTATCTAACTTACTTTATGAATGTAACCTTAAAAATACAACTTTCTAGTTAATATTTTCAACGATTAAAAGTCTAATTCTGCATTATGATGAAAAAACATTGTTCATCACCCGTAGCAAAAGTGCCTTTTTAGTGCCTTATCATTTTTAAAATCACAATTTCACCAAAAAGAGCCAATTTTGCTCCTAGTTATGATAACTATTTTACTAGGCGTCACGAAATTGCGAGCTTGAAAATTTAAACACCTGGAAGCTGATTTACATTAGTCTTACCTAGAGATGTTGCCGGTTTGTTTTAGTTTCCATGTTTTCCTACATTTGCAATAGTTAATAACAGATGCCAACAGCTGGATTAGTCGGCACAAATCGGCAACAATGTTTTAAATTCAGGCTCGCATTTTCGTGACGCCTACTATATATCAATGTTGATTAGTTTCCTTGAAAAATACACTTATGTTGTATTTTTGCAACATAAATAGGAGACTTCTCGATTTCTTATTTCTATTTATTATTTTGTTTTTGCAGACATCAGATCAAGAGAGTGGAGAAGAAGATGATGGGGGAGGACATGAAGGGAAGGAAAACGGCTTGTTCAAAAACACGAACGCTCAGGCAGTACATCAGGCTGAAAGAGAGAAACGAGAGAAGGCAAAACTAGACAGCCAAAAAAAGAAAGAAAAGGATAAAGAAGACAGGTATAACTTTATCTGTTGACTGTGAAATAAAACTTTTATTAATGGTTTGAGTCAATTTTCAATTAGGCTAATTTCAATTCTTGTAAAACCATGAAACATCAAAATTACATTGTTAGTGGTTGTCAAAATAAATTTATGATTATTTTTTCAAAGACCGATAATATTTGTTTCTTTGTTCAAAAGTAATATCTAGACTTAAAAATCACTTATGCAAGTTCCTTTGAATACGAAACAAAATTTTACTAACTTAACAAAATTTTGGTTTATAATTAGTTTTTCATTTGCAGTAATCTGTATTAGTTTGGTGCCAGAGACATTTTAATGAGCAGTATACCTGAAAACTTTTTGAGGGAAAACTTTCCATTTTTCTGCATTTGAGGATCAGTACACCCTTGATCCAACCGTAATGCTAGCAACTAAGCAAAGTGTTCCCCTGTAAAATCTTGGGTGTCTTGCTAGCCTAACGGTTAGGGTCTTGGACTTCGGTTCAAGAGGTCATGGGTTCGATCCCCGAGATGCCCACTGACTTTGAGGGGTTTGGATCCTTGCCCTCAAAGCGTTATGTGCTCTAAACAAACAATATGCCACTGGCGTTGAATAAAAATCACATGAAGCATGTCATAGCTTATCATTTATTTTAATAAGAAATAAGAACCCTGAAGTAACATGAAAGCGGGGAGACTTTCTTATGGTAACTTTGTTTTTCACTTTGAAATAAAATTATGGTTATTTCCTCGTTTTTACTGGTGGTAGTATATTATTTAAAAAAATAATTTCATACTTTTCAAATTGTAGAGAAAAACAAAAGCAACAGCAGCAAGAGAAGAAGGAAAAGCGGAAGACACAGAAGGGAGAACGACGCAGGTAGCAGAGGATCTGCATTCTTGGTGTTAAAACATGTAACCTCTTGTGTGTTATCTATTTATTATCGTGAACTCTCGTAGGCTACTGTCCAGTAACTGTTGTAAGAGTCTGATCACATTAAAGCATTTAACAGGCGAATGTGAACACTTTACCTCTATCAGTATAAATGAAAGAAGGCTAATAACAATTTCAGAGTCTCTTAAATTCTATAAAAGTCTGTGCAACTGTTCTGATGCATTTCTTCTTATTTCCTATTTTGATTTGAATTAAAAAATCACACAGAAAAAAGAATGTTTTATGTATTTGTCAATTAATATTTTTTTTTTTTGCTGTCACACAACAATGGGTCTGTTTAAAATTGATTTGACATAATTCTCATGAAATAGGTTTTCGTCCTGATTATGATGTGTTAAATTTTTGTGTTGATGAAATTAATAAGCTATAAACTCTTGTACGTAGAGAACAGCATTAGGTTCGTATCCTCCACTTCTCTTTACGTGGCTGGTAGAGATTGGTAAATACGGATACAAAAATGTAGAGGAAAGAGTGCAAGATTGAAAAAAAATTCAAAGAAGAGTACTAGGAACATTTAATGATAATTTAAGTAAAAGTAGGGTATGTTGGATTACTGCATAAGCTAGCTTTCCTTGAAATTGGTCATAAATCAACATTCTTCACTCTTTTAGAAAAAGGACCATAAACCAATGTCAAGTCAGGAAAACTAACTGTAAATGATTTAGTTTCTTATGGGTGGTTTTAAATCATGACAAGCCTCTTTGTGTTTATTTTTTGTAACAATTTGGATTGGTTTGTTAAGAAATTTAATGCCAATTTCATCTGTTTACATTTCATAGATCCAAATTCATGAATTCCTCTCTCAGTCCACTCATAAATAAAGTACTAATGTGAATTTTAAATCAAGGATATTAGAGTTATTTTATATAGAAAACTTGTTGATGGATTACAGCTGCGTTTGGTAATTGTTTAAGGTAGAACACTAATTAAAACTAAAGTAAATATTGTGATCATTTATGCACAAATTGAAATTTTTTCTTGGTGTTAAATGAGTTGATGTTAAAACTGTCCAGTAGTCAAAACTTGTGTATTTTTCCTGGTTATGTTAACCTTTGTCATGCTAGTATAAAAATAACTGTTACTATGTAAAACTAAGTAATTGTAAATAAAACGTGAAACCGATTCTTAGAACTAATTATCCTTTTACCATTTAATTGATTATCATTATTGAATGGCAAATATTTATTTTATGTTTTTGAAATTTTATATTATGAAAAACAGCTATTAATACTTACATAATGAAAGCATACTGAAATTGATACTGTATCGCTAGTGGTAGTCTGCACTGTGACCTTTAACTACAGGGGTGCCCACGATTGGGCCAAAATTTGGGGGGATTTTTGTGATTTAGCGGGGATTTTTTGGGTTTGGGGTGGAATAAAGAGAAATAGTATTCCCAAATTATTAAAGTAGAATAAGAATGTGCTGTCTAATATTTTGAATTTAAAACTATATAAGAAAATATTAAATACATTAAAAGAGCCCTTAGATTTGTTATAGCTATTTAACTGTACAACAAACCATTTTATGGTTCAATCTTGCGTGGTGTATGCGATGCAACATTGAAAACAGTTGAAATTGAATATACGAGGGCTATTTAGAAAGTAAGGAACGTTTTCGTCTTACGCCGTTGTACGCGCGCGTATCGAATATATTAGGGTATGAGAGTGCTCGGGGCCTCAGTGGCTATCCAGCCGTGACACTTGGAGCATTGTCGCGCCGCCCGTTCTCTTTATATTTAAATTCAAAATGGCCGCTTCCGTAAAAAGTCCCGCCAGTTGCGAAGTGCGATCGGTAACAGGGTTTTTCTTGACAAAAAACTAAAAACCGCCAGAGATTTATCGATTTTTATTCTTTCAATTTCAACACAGCAAAGTCCGTGAAACTTGAGGGAAAGATAACGAAAGCTTTGTTATGGTGGAGCAGCCGTTTTCACGGATCTTATCGTCAACTTTAGTGACCGGTTCGTCAGTCACAACGCTCGGTCGTCCACTCCACTGCTCATCAAGAACATTGGTTCGGTCATTTGTAAACTGAATACACAACTTACGCACAGAACTTTCATTCAAGACATTGTTCCCATACTTCCACACACTTTTCGATAAATCTTTATCGGTTTTAAGTTTTTTGTTAACAAAAACCGTGTTACCGATTGCACTTCGCAACTGGCGGGACTTTTTACGGAAGCGGCCATTTTGAATTTGAATAGAAAGCAAACGGGCGGCGCGATGATGCTCCAAGTGTCACGGCTGGATAGCCACTGAGGCCCCGAGCACTCTCATACCCTAATATATTCGATACGCGCTCGTACAACGGCGTAAGACGAAAACGTTCCTTACTTTCTGAATAGCCCTCGTATCATTAGCTCAATTCAATTCAAAATGTCTTTATTCATTTGTAGTTTATATACATACATGAATAGTGTTAAATAGTTATAAAAATGACTTAGCCTAAATCTCAGAATTTAACAAAATAGTTCAAAATTATAACTCTTCAAAAGAATACATAGCTTTGTTGATGAGGTACTGCTTAAGTTTGATTTTGAATTTCTTACTTGAGACCTCATCCGTAATATCATTTGGTATTTTATTGTAGAATTTTGAACCAGCGTATGTAGGTTTTTTCTTAAAAAGTTGTAAATTGTGGGCGCTTATGGCTAGGCATCCCCGATTTCTGGTATTATGTTCATGATTGTTACCAACCAGTTCCATATCCTGAAATCTATTTTTTATAGATAAAACTGTATCAAAACCATACATTCCATAAACTGTCATTATTTGTTCCGATTTGAAATGATCCTTTACTGAAGTTCTGGGCTTTAAATTACAAATTATTCTTATTGCTTTTTTTTTGCATTATCAAAATGGCATTTAAATTATTGGTTGTTGTTGCACCATACAATGATATTCCAAAGGATATCACTGAATGGATGTAAGAAAAATAAATAACTTTCAGAGTTTCTTTATCACAATAATTTTTTAACCTAATTAATGCGTAGAGGCCAGAGGAAATTTTAGTTAGTAATTTTTCAACATGACGGTTCCATTTGAGTGTGTTTTCTATTTCTAATCCTAAAAATTTAATGCTGTCTTTGACTTCAATTTTTTGGTTGAGGATGGTAACATTAGGTAGAGTTACATTTTGAACTGATCGAGTTTGAAATTTTACAATATTGGTTTTTTCTAGATTCAATAGTAAATTATTTGAATTAAAGAAGCTATTTAAAATTTGTAGGTCAGAATTAATTTTAACTTCTAATTCATCGAGTGTTGAAGCTGTGATTTTTAAATTAGTATCGTCAGCATATAGGCACAGTTTACTCAAATCACTAAGCTGCGGGAAGTCTCTTAAATAGCAAATAAATAAAAGGGGTCCTAAAATGGATCCCTGTGGTACCCCATATTTAACAGTTGTAGTTGAGGAACGATAAGGAATTTTGTAATTTTTGTTATTGTGATAAACAATTTCTACAAATTGTTTTCTATTGGTAAGATAAGATTTAAACCAGTTCAGCGCATTTTTACTAATTCTTAATTTACTCAATTTCGAAAGTAATAAATCATGTGATATTGAATCAAAAGCCTTGCTTAGGTCCATGAACAGACCCGCAACTTTACCTCTGTTGTCTAGATTATCTATAACGGATTCAATAAAGTCTGTAGCAGCAGTAATAACAGACCGTCCATAGCGAAAGCCATGCTGACAATCTTCAAATAAATTATTTTTTTCAAAAAAGTGGACCAGTTGATTGTAAACTACCTTTTCATAAATTTTAGATATAGATGGTAACAAAGCAATAGGTCGATAGTTTGATACCATTTGTTTGTCACCTTTTTTAAAGAGTGGCTTTAATTTTGTAATCTTTAATTTTGTTGTGAAAATACCGGATATTAGAGAAGAATTTATGAGGTGAGTGATTGGCTTTAATAAAACTGTTTTAGCTTTTTTTAGAAGTACCACAGGGACATCATCAAACCCTACACTGAAAGAATTTTTTAAGCTGCGAATAATATTATCAATCTCCTCATCAACAAAGCTAAAACTAAATTTACTTTCACATGAAAGAATTTCCTCTCTTGTACTACAAGGGTCATCTCTGACTTTTCCTAGATTTGATAGTACATTATCATCTACAATGTTTGTAAAATAATTAATGAACTGATTACATACTAATGATGGGTCAAACATACATTATTATTTATTTTTAAGTTTATGTTTTGAATTTTTCCTGAACCAGTTCCCACTTCAGAATTAATAATCATCCAGGAAGTTTTATTAACATTATTTGAATTGCTAATCTTTTTTTTTTGTAATATTCTTTTTTTGAAGACTTCAACTTTCCTTTATATTGTTTGTTCATTTCTTTAACCTTGTTTAACAAATATTCACAACTTAACTCCCTAGCTGTTTGACTAAGATCAATAATTCGTTGTCTTTCTGACTTCAGTTCAATTGGAACCCATTTCTTTTTAGTATGCTGTCTTGAGAGAGTTTTAGGGAAGCATGCATTAAAATGATTCATGAAAATTGTGTAAAAGGTGTCGTACTTATTTTCAACCGGTGATAAGAAAAGGTCTAACCAAGTTTCATTCTGCAAAATATTAACAAACTGATCAATATTGGAGTCAATAAATTTTCTTCGATATTCAAAATAAAATTCAGAAAAATTACTTAAATTTTCATGGTTTTTGCAAATTTTAATTTCTAGTAATTGACCATCGTGGTCTGAAAGTTGTGAGTTAATGCCGATAATTTTATAAAATTTACTATCTAGATTTGTAAAAATGTTATCTATGGCTGTTTCAGTTGCTTCCGTAATTCTAGTTGGAAAGTCAACCAGTGACTTAAAACCATTTGCCGTTAGAATGTTTAATAATTTTTCCCTATTTCTATCATTTAAGTCCAAAACATCAATATTAATATCCCCCATTATGACCACATGTTTGTATTTAAAATTAACTACTTCAAGCATTGTATTTAGTCTGTGAATAAATTCAACTTCATTTTGTTTAATAGGATTCCTATGATTTTCACTGATAAGGTCCTGAAGTTCCGGCAAAACAATTTCTTTGCAGTTGATAAATGGCTTTGATAGTATAACAATCCCACCCCCTCTAGATTTCTTTCTGCCAAAACTGGCAATAAGGTTATACCCATCAATATTTAGTCTTGTGAATGTTGAACTTAACATTTTATGCTCAGTCAAGACAGCTATACAAGGATTTAGCTCAGTTAAAGTTACATCTAATGGTTCTAAAGATGACATTATCCCTCTAATATTTTTATGGACAATACTTAAATTAAATTTGTTTACATAACGCTTGTGTCGGGATGAACTATTACTAAAAAAGAGTCTTTTGGATCTGTGGTAGTTCTCAATTCTTCTGACACTTCACTAATCCCCGCACCATTCCCCAAATTGGCTTTATTCCCCCCCACATCACTCACAGCTTGAGACCTTAGAGGTGTAGAACTTTGTTGCAATCTATTGAAGTTGTTGTTAGGAGTTCCGGGGCTGCTGCGTAGGTAATCAGGTACAGGAGTGGCTAGAATACTGGACTGTTGAGATGGTTGACTGTTACAAGGAAGAAAATTGGTGTCAATAATTGATGCACTCTCCTGGTGTTGTAGATTTTGTGTCATCGAAGTGTCAGTTGTCGACTCAATTGAACGAATGCCATTTATCATGTATGACAGAGACATGTTGGTAGGTCTTGTCAGTATAATCAATTGTTTGATTCGATTCAGGAATTCCTCATGTGATAAACCATTTCTTAACTGTCTGAAAGATTTTTGGTAGTATGAAACAATGGTTACAGATGCACCAGTTTCTTGCTGAAAGTTTTTTAAATTGGTAATGAAGTGGTGCAGTTCAATCCTATCTCGCACACAGCCAATAGGCGAGCATATTAAATGATTGAGTCCTCTTTTTTTGAAGTCCTGGGTCAAATTATGAAAAGCTTCATTGTAGTCATGAATTTCAGGTTTTTGGTGGTATTTATCTTTAGTTATCAAACTGTATACAAAAGCACCATCTTGATTGTTCTGTAAAGCTAGGTGATTAGTTAGGCGTTGGTTAGGGCTAGGTTTACCAAAATGTCTTTTGAATACTACAGCAACGCCGGCAGACATATGGCGAGGGTCATGAAAGTCGGCCGAGATGCTGTGTGCAAATCCCACAGTTTTGCTGTTTTTATGTTTATTGATAACTTCTGACATGTGTGTTTCTATAACCTTTATATTTGCATTGAAGTGTGCCTTGGTTTGAGAGTTGATTTGGATTTTTCTGACTGTGTTAAGGATAAGATGGACCAATTTATTCTTACCTTTATGATTAATATGAAGACCATGCTTCGTAAAATGATACCTCTCCAGTTGATCAAGATCAATTATATAGGCATTATCTATTCGAATCACTAATTCTTTTAAATAGTTATTAAAATGTCAATTTCATTATGAAAAGAGTCCTTTTGATGCAGGTCATATCTCCTGGGTATTGTAGTTATGATCACAGGCTTGTTAGCACTAATACATTGTAGATGTTTTTCGATACATGAGTAAATGGGAGATAGATCTTTACGAAGAGTGTCATTGGTTCCACCAATAAGTATTGTGATGTCGTCGTCCGTTGAATGCAGTGAAGTCTCAACAACTTGTAGGAGGCAAGCATTAGGCATTACAGATCCCACTGCCTTAAGTTTATCCGGATACTTTTGTTTCAATTTTTTACTTATGTATCTTCCCTGACTGTCCGAAAAAACTGCAACATTCAACTGAGGCTGACCAAGTTGGGCTTTATTTGAGGCTGTTGGGTTTTTGTCATTATTCTGCTTACGTTGGGTTGTTAGACATGAAGTATTTCCACTTAACTGTTAGATTTTCACAGCTGTCCGGTTCATCCGGGGTGAAATCCTCTGAAACTTCCAAAGCGCTAAACATATTATTTAATGGTAATCCTAGTTCACCAGCTTTAATATTTAATATAGGATTTCTAGCTGTTAATTCAGGGAGTTTTGAGCGCTTAACTTCAATCCATATATTATCCTCCTTATTTGTGCCATTTATGTTAGAAAAGTTCAAGTCTCCTTGGTGGTGATTTGTTTTTAATGAAGATGAGCTGGTTTTTGAACTTATTTGAGGTGTAGAGTTCTGTGGGGCAGTTAAGGTGTGCTGAAATACTACTTTCTTCAATGTTTCAGAGTTTAGGAAAATGTAATTATTATTATGCAGTAGGTAGGCAATAGTGGACCGCTTCACAATAATATCTGACTCCTCGATCTTCTCTTTTTGAAAGATAATTTCTACATTATGAGTGACTTTACTCGATATCGCCTGAATGAGGATGTCAGAAAATATCAACATGTAAACCCCACAATCTACTTTATTCATTCCCTGCTGTGGGCACTTTACTATATTTACAGGAGGTATTTTAGAAGTACTTTCTAAATAAATGTGTTTTGAAATTCGACATACAATTTCATTAGCTGAACTCAAATTGTAACTGCCAAGGGAGTCGAAGTAGTAAAATGAGTTTTCAGGTCTTGAGTAAAACAATATACTCCAATGAGAGCCACTGACTTTATCTGCAGCTACAGCATCATTCACAGGTATTATTATGAATGATTTTTCATGTAGTTTCAAAGGTTCTAAGATATACTCAAAATCGTTCAGACATTTAATAGCATGACTAATAGCTGGTTTTATCAAACATGTGTTGTCTTTAACAATATCATTGCTCAAAATATCAAAATATTTTTCAATGCTATCATCTGTTATCCATTCTTTAGTCATTAGATCCAGAGAAAGAGATGAGTTATTGCTGGTTTGAGTGTCTGTTGTCTTTTTATTTATGTGGGTTCCACTCTCACATGAGATTGAGTTATAAAAAACAGAGGCGTTGTTAGTTGTTTGATCAGAGAGCCGTTCAGAGCTAAAACTTTCAAAAAATAAACTTTCACTATCAGACTCGGATGTACTCTGATTTTGTTTGCCCTCACTTATACCCCCAGTCAATGAAAGAGATGGACTTGGTGTCAAGCAATTTTTTGATTTACTTGAAAAATTGAAATCCTCAATTTTTAGAGGCAATTTATTGTCTGCAATAAACTTAACCAGCTCTTTTTTGACCTAAAAATTTTTCCTTTAGGCGATATGATATAAATATCAGTTTTCCCTTTGTGTACACCAGTTTTCCTTTCAACCTCTTTTCTTTGCCACCCTTTAGGTAACTTACTGGGATTAGGTGACATGTTCCTATTCCAATTAAGTCTTAAATATTTGAAATTAATAAAAAATAATAATTAATTTTTAATGGATAAAAAATGTGTGAGCAGTAACTACAGTTTCAAAATAAATAATTTATCATCTAAAAATAATTTGTCATTTCAATTAATAATTCAGATGTTATGACCAAGGAGAATTTAATCCGCATTTAATAATCAGTCCTCATAAAAAACAATTCTTTCAGTCGGAAAATAAAAACAGCAAAGCAGATTTCAAAAGTCAGTATTCATTCAGTAGTTATTGTGGAGAATGAAGCCTGGTTTACACGGGTCGAGTACAGCGGGCGAGTTACTTGGCCCAGTTACTAGACCCAGCTGTTGTTTTGTAAAACTCGCCCTTTACTTGACTCGCCGATCTGTCTACACCAAGCGAGTTTGAGAGCGAGTGTCAACTCGCACACTGACTCGAACGCTGTACTCGACCCGTGTAAACCAGGCTTAACAGCTGATAAGATAACAGCTGTAGGTATGATCTTTGTTGCAGAAACTTGTCTGAAGTAGAAGGGCAGGGGGGGGGGGTCGAGCAGTGTCCAGCAGGAAATTACGGCAGATGTAAAAACTTGTCAAGCGTCTAATCTATTTTCTGTGAATAAATTCTCGTACTGCTATTTGAATTTTCAGATGACTAAAATTGTTTTGGTGTTTAAACAAACTTCATACAAGTGTTAACCCATAATATCAGTGTTACTGTTTAGTTATATTTGAAAGAAACAATTTCATCAATAAACATGTGCTTTCAGGAGAAACAAAAGTAAGTAAATTAAAACTTCAAATAAGTTTGTTTCACTAGAGATTTAGATAATGTTCACTCAATGACTATGACTCAAATACATTACCAATTGGCAAGAACACAAAATATAATACTGAAACTAAATAATACTTTTTAAAATTAAAATTATATTATTGAGTAACTTCACTAGGTAACTTCATAATTTAGACTTCATCTTGACCCTTTACTATGCTTGTTTACTTTGCTTTACGTTGCTTGTTTACTCACTCTGTAAGTAAACAAGCAACCTCGATGACAGTTTGAAACTGGTACGCGGGATCTTATTTTTTGTGTCTTATGTCAATTCTGTATTCTAATTTGACTTACCACACTACACTAAGAATAAACTAGTTTTACATTGAGGTTGGTTTATTATACTTCTATTTTAATCAATAGTATGTTACTAAATTAAAATAAATTCTAATAATAGGCAAACTTAAATGAAAATTTTCATTCAAACATACAAGTTATGCAAATAACCTGTAAGAAGTTGATTTTTCTGTGGTTGTTCTCTTCTTTTCCGTGAATAAATCCTGAACAAACATTTTGGCCATGCACTTTTCAGCAAGGGCAGATCTATGCATGGGCTAAATGGGCTCTAGCCCAGGGGGGCAAGATTCGGGGGGTGGCAAATTTTGGGAGGGAAAGTAAAAATGATGTTTATTAATAAACATATAGATACTGAACAAATATTTCATCAAAGCAGTACCTTAATTTTTCAAGCCTTCTTTGTATTGTAACACGCCCTTTAACATAATGGAGAACATGCAAAATATAGGTGAAGATAAATAAAACAGTAATTGTTCAAAGAAGAGCAGTGCCTTCTTCTTGGTCGTCCTGTGCAGCCACACCACCCCCGCCCCATACCGGGACAAGGAAAAGTACAGCTACTGTACACATAAGATGTGGGAGTGTTCTTTTACTAAAAATAATGTTTTTATAATTTTCAGATAGTACAATTGATTGTAATTGCATAGTTAATTAACATCCGGTTGGTAAAGTAAAATAAAATGTTGGAAGTGGTGACGTAATCAACTGGTGCAATAATCTCGACCAATGAGAAGCAATCCCGTTGGTTACATGCATCACTAAGAAGTATTCATGGCGAATGCCAGGGAAATAATTTTAATTGTTTTGAGTTAAAAATTAAAAGAATAGGATAAAAAATTGAGTTTTATGACCTGGAAGAAAATAATATATTTTAAATGAATAGATTAATAATAAATATTACCTAATTGAGCTTTATGTTAAAAAAATAACAGATAACCCAATATGAAGAATGATTCTCTTTTGACTAATTCAGTAACGTCTGACGAAAGGGGACGCCATTCCGCCATTCTCTCTTGGGTGATCAGAAATAGCGAACGTTTGGCCCGTAAAATTTTGATGTAGATTGGTTTTATCTAGTGAAACATATTTTCTCGTGGTGATCGGCTAACGTTTGGCACTACTTCATACTACATGATCGCAGTGCGGCTCATTCGGTGTGCGAAATCTTTTTAGCGTGACTCGTTGTTTGTTCAAAGTGAATAAGTGACTGGAACCCTGCTTCAATCATCACCTTGACAGGATGCACCCTCATGCCCTACCCCATGATAAATAATTTTTTTATCATCTCTGAGATTCGTAGTTTTGTGAATAG
Organism: Neoaliturus tenellus; assembly: GCA_030545055.2. NCBI lineage: Eukaryota > Metazoa > Arthropoda > Insecta > Hemiptera > Cicadellidae > Neoaliturus > Neoaliturus tenellus. Next base: position 123,084,484 of record CM061536.1, read on the forward strand.
GCCTAAGTTATAGACTCAAAATCTGGTTTTTCCTATTCAAAAGACTGCTAGCATAATATTTAACAATTGGCCTAATAAATAATCTTGTTTTCTCTTTCTCTACATTGAGTGATTTTTTACCATCCACATTATTTCCCCAGTGTCGAAGTGACTTCTTACAAATCTAAATTTATAACAGTTCGACTAGGCCTAACTTAGCTTAAATCAAAATCTGTTTTCTCTAAAAAAATAAACAAATTAACAAAAAGTAAGGTACAACGGTACTAAAAAAGTACTATGGAGGTGGCTAAGTGGCTTTTCCCAAATAAGGAAAACTTTTACGTTGCCAAACATGCCTTGTATTCTTACAAATATGTTCTCTTTTTGCAAGAATTAAAATTATCATCGTTGGGTTAAGGCATTTTTTTAGCATATTATCAGCATATAGTCAGACATGTAAAAACTTCATACTGAAAACAACTTGGGTAATTTCACTTGCTGGCTAGCCTGCTAGTCATTTTATTAAGTGATAAATTAAAAAAAAAATTAAAATAATAAAAATTTTCCTGATTTTATAGATACTTTTAGAGTATATTTATGACCTTAGAAAAGGAGCTTAAAGTTTTTCTATGCTCTAATCGTAGAGTCCTTTTTGTTTGAGAAATAAGATATACAGATTAATTATCGACTGTTATTTTTTGGATTGAAGGCATCTATCTATAAATAAATTGGCAAGCATGTTTCTTTTCCTCCTTTTTTCTCAGCTCGTGTGCATATAGTAGGGGAAATCAGCATATACGGTTAGAAAGGTAGTGTCCTGTAGATGAGCAGAATCACATTAATTACATCGGCCTCCAGAGCTATGCCCGACATAGGCTTTCGAAATTTTAATGTTATTTTATGGGAGGAGGATAATTGATTGAATCATTATACAGATGTTATAATAACAAATGCTAGCAAACCAGGAAGATGAGGTTTTCAGTAATAAAACCTTTTAAAATGGCTCAAGATGAATTGAGTTTTTCTTCCCGTCTCCCTCCGTCCCTCCGTCGTCCCGTAGACCGCAGAAGACAGCATAGGACCATATTTATCGAAGTTAAATATTCTCCTCGGATGTTACCGCAAAGGAGGCTAGGGGGAGGAATTTATATGTTCATCATGGGGACAATAGTCAATAAAAAGATCACCCTATCAATTTATACTTATTTACCTTGAATATTTACCTTAAATTGCCTCAGTTTTTGAGTTGATGTTTTCTCTCCAATGTACATTTCACCGCAGGTGCGGCATCTTCAGGGAGATTCTCCTTAAACTACATTAATAATACTAATACATTAATACAAAATTTACAGAGTTCTTATTAGTTTAAAAGTTCACAACACTCGCATACTGCGCGGCGCGTGCGGCAGCTGCGACGGCTTGACGAGCGCGGTGGTGGCGGTGTATGCCGGACATTGTTTCTCGGTACCGGCGCGGGTGGCGGCGACAGCGGCACGGGCAACGTTCCTTTGTCGGCTTCATCGGTTAAACTGTTTGTAGACGGAGACCGAGTCCGAGGTGGTGTGGTGTACTCTCCGTCTACAAACAGTTTAACCGATGAAGCCGACAAAGGAACGTCGCCCGTGCCGCTGTCGCCGCCACCCGCGCCGGTACCGAGAAACAATGTACGGCATACACCGCCACCACCGCGCTCGTCAAGCCGTCGTCGCCGCTGCCGCACGCGCCGCGCAGTATGCGAGTGTTGTGAACTTTTAAACTAATAAGAACTCTGTAAATTTTGTATTAATGTATTAGTATTATTAATGTAGTTTAAGGAGAATCTCCCTGAAGATGCCGCACCTGCGGTGAAATGTACATAGGAGAGAAAACATCAACTCAAGAACTTAGGCAATTTAAGGTAAATATTCCTACATAAGTTTAAAAGTTCTTGAAACTGGACACATCTACAAACCTTTCAATTTGTTTGTAGAAAGTCGTCCAGTAATAGAAACATTCCCGGACCAGGAATTTGTTCAACGAGACGCAACATTTTTTGTGTCCTGGATCCCTCTCAGAGTTTGAAGGAGTTTATTGAAAAGTCTGATGCCCTAATGGCTTGGTTTCTGTTCAAAAATCCTGAGATTGTGTTGAACTGAGGGTCTATTGTTTCTAAATCTGGTTTTGTAGTTAAGTGTTACTGAGAAGCTAGTTTGGTTTGTAATTCTTACTTTCTTTGCTGCTTCAAAAATAAAAAGTGAAGGTATAGTTAACAAGTTCAAATGTTTGAATGCATCTGTGCAATGATCCCTAGGCCTAAGCCCCGACATATACCTAATAGCCCTCTTTTGGAGTCTAAAAATACATTGAAGGGGATTTTTTGATGAGGAACCCCATAAGATGATTGAATACCGCAAGTGAGCTTCGAAAAGCCCGAAGTACACTAATTTAGACGAATAACTGTTACAAAAAACTGTGTTATTTTTAAGTACAAAAAGGCTGGAGGATAAACGGGTTTTTAATTGTTCTACATGATTGGCCCATTTCAGACCGCTATCCAGCATGCCTCCAAAACACAGTCAAGGCTAGTCAACTGCTTATCATCTATTGAAAGTTGTGGGAAAAAGGATTGGTTTGAAAAATTTTGGTTGAATTCAAACCAGTGGGCAATCCCTAGTTATATTTATTTGCTTTAATATTAACTGGCTGGGTAGCTGAGTGGTTAGAGTGCTCGCCTTTGAATCCAAAGGTTGCCGGTTCGATCCTGAGAAAAGTTAATAGCTTTTTAAAGGTTCGATTCCGGACCCAGTTGCCATTTGTCATTGGGCTATTAATTAATGATGCTTTCTAACAACTGGCCGATGTAAGATAGTAACAAGACTGGGGTTTGGACCGTTCCCCGTCAAAACGTTAAAAATGCCACTGGCGTTGAAAGACACAAAAAAAAAAAAACACATAAATTAGTAAGTACAAAAAAAAAAATAGTTTAGGCTAGTGTTAATCACAAGTTATTCATCCAACCCTCCTCATTCATTTAGATTATGTTTGTTATTTTGGGATTTCCAAAATGTCGATTTCGCCCGTTGAGTTACAGTACCCAGAGCCGAGGCCTTTACTCCTGCCACGTCTATTCTAATAAACTATACAGCGTTATGTATAGCTGACTGTGACTCACTTATATGGGATATGAATTTCTGACGAAACATTTTAAGCTTGACTTGAAATTTGGCATACGTCTAGCCTGACTTTGGTCAATGCTAAGTACAAAATCTTAAACTTGGAAATTTGTAGTTATAACCTACTAAAAAAAATCAAAATGGCGGACTTCTGAAATTGTAATTTTAGTTTTTTGACTCTAGCAGCCAAACGCTTTGGCTATCTAAAATCTGAGAACAACACAACGATAGGGAATTTAACTATCTACAAATTTGGTCCTGTGACTTTTTATCATATCTCGCACCCTTAAGCCTCGAGAGTGTTTTTAATGAAACCCCGTTTTCGGCTTTTGGACTCTAGTGACTAAAAGGGTTGTCCTACAAAAATTGTTAAACAACAATTTTGATAGATTTTTTTTTAATATCAACAATTTTGATCCTTACGTATTTTGCCTTATCTCTTCCCGTTTACTCTAAAAATACATTTTTCACTTTTTCCCAATTTTAATTTTGTGAACATACCGGTAATAAAGTTCTTGTAAATACCACTAGAGAAATCGTAATTTTAATATTTCAGCTCTAGTGATCAAACGGTCAGGCCTTTCACAGATTTGAGACTAATATTACGGTAGGGAATTGGATGACCTACAATTTTGGTCCTGTGACTTTAAATATGTAATTGATCTGCAAGCATATTTTTTTAAGTCACCTTACACAAATTTCAGGCTATTTATGTAATGTTTTCAGACTTTAGAAAAAAAAATATAATTTTTACCCCTAATTTTACCCCCACCCCTAAAAATAGGGGTGGCTAAGGGTGTGATACGTAGTTAAAATACTAAATAGTCATTGATATTTATATTTAATTCTAATTATGGGTTTTCCACCTTCAATTATGCAGGTGTTTGCAAATTTCGTATTTTACCCCTACTTTGACCCCCTCCTACCCCTTGGGGGGGGGGGGGGTGAGTGGGGGTTGAATGGTTTATGTTAATGTAATCGGGATATTTTTAGAAATTTTTTGGCTATCTTGGATTTTTTTTATCACTCAATATAAAAATTTGGGATTTTTTCCCTTTTTTCAACCCCGTCCCACCCCCATAGGGAATTTTGCAGGGAAATGTTGGGGGTAATTTTTGTTATTTAGGGTTAGTATTACCCGATTCAGGGAAAAAATCCCCAGAAAAATCCCCGGAAATACCCAGGCCCCCTAAGTCAAGGGGTTACCTATTTCTTTTGCACTTTGAACACAGATTAACGAAACATTATCGCTTAGATTCATCAATACTGCCATTAACATCTCAATTTAAAAGACTTTGGTGATAGCCTAAAATTTTTACAGTTGATTCTTGGTTTACTTAATTTATTAATGATAGGGCTTTGCAAAAATAAACTTTTAGAAATATTATAATGTACTTTAAACAGCAATAGTCAGAAAAAAACTTTACAGAAAGTAATTTTAGTGGTGATAAAATTTTGTTATTCTTAATAATTTATACATAGCACATGTTGTCAATTTGACGTCAAAAAGTGATCAAAGTCGTCAAAATGATGTCAAAGTAAAATATTAGATCAAGTATTGATGTCAAAATGATGTAAAAATTTTGCATTTATTTAAATTTAAAAGTTAGTGTAATGAATGAAGCAAAAACATTTCTTTAAGTCTTTTACAACAAGAGAACATCATTATTTGTTTAAAACAATTGAACTCGTTAAAAACTTGACATCATTTTGATGTAAAAATTATGTAAAGTATTTCATCACACAGTCAAAAGTTTTACATCAATTGAGATAACTGCAATTTGTTAAACATTTACACATGAAACAAACATGTAAGGGAACTCTAGTTTAAGACCTATTTGGGAAGACATAAAAATATATAGGCCACGGGAAATGCGTTTGATTTGATCAACGCAAAGGAACTTGAGTATCAACTGGCCAAGTAGTGAAACAAATAATTTGAGAAGCATCGAGCAGCGTGGCGTAGTAGGTAAGGTCGCGGCTTGGGAACCTAGAGGTCATGGGTTCAAATCCTGCCAGCGACAACTACTTTTTGCCGCTTCTATAGTTGTTTATCGGTTAAAAATTACCATTTTATTACTTTTGTTTTGCTATTGGGGATATTTTGAATCAATTTTGACAAGATTAGTTTGTCAATATGACGTCAGTTTGACATCAATGTGATGTAAAATTGACGTCATAGTTCATCAATTTACTAACATCAATTTGACATAAAAAATCGGGACATTTTTACTTCACATTGACATCAAAATGACGTTTTTTTTAACACATTTGAAGTCAATATGACATCAACAATAACAATGACATTGACATCCTTTTACATCAATTGTACATCAAATTGACTTACTTGTGTTATATGTATGTACAACTATTCACAAAACCATTTTGATATCCTAAAACAATTCATTGTGTCATGTGACAGTGGACTAGTTTGAGATGTGTCATCAAGGTATGCCTAGGCTAATTATATTTTTGGTAAAAGGCACTAAGATTAAAAATTTAAAAAACATATTTAACAATTTTTAAAGAATGAACTCATTTGAATGACAAATCTTTGTAAGAGGTTGACAAACAAGTTGTCGTCTTTAGCCATATAGATATACCAGTAAAAGTTGACAATTTTCTGTTGTCACCCTCTGGTGTACGCACCTTTACACTCACTATCTGAACCATAGTCTAACATAGGTTATTGGGAGACAGTCACGAAACTCTTGTCGAAGTTGCATGTTTAGTTTTTGTCTGCGGGGCAACTAGGGCTTTGAGCGGATGGATCCAGCGTGACTAGAGTTCCCGGCCGTTCTCGCTGTGGGTGGCAGGGCCGCTCCGAGGGTAATAGGCGCCCAGGGCGAGGTTTTCATTTGTGCCCCCTAAAATAATAATTGGCCTATCTTGTAAACCGAAATGTTAAATTACAGTCGGAAGCATTAAATTAGATGCATGGCTAAATATCAATGCTGTTGCTTAATTGTACAAAAAATTCACTTGTACAGTACAATAACGCTTTGTTGACAACACATGGTCTAGGTCTGAGTCTGGGCATGTAGACCAATGTATCTAGAACAAACCAAGGTAGGTGACTTGAAGAAGGACCTGGACCTTTGACGTCATGTTGTTTCTTTTGACACATTGAGTGGTTTGCTTTGAATATTTTAAGTGCTGCACCTTTGACATCATTCAGTTTGTTATTGTTTTTTGTTGTCACCTACCTCATTACCATTCTAGATTTCTTGATGTAGATTGTCACACGCTACAACCAAAGACAACCTGCATCTCAAAAATCCTATCTGAAGAATAATGTTTAACTGGAGTCATCAATGCAACCATAACAATATTGTGATCTCAGAGTACAAGTAAACCTAACATAGCAATTTTAATATAGAACGGTATTATCTAAGACAAATAAAATTTCAAAATAACAAATGTAATAAATTATTTATTTGAGCAGTCATTCTAATTTATATGCATCGTCAATTTGATTATCTAAAGTTTTCCTGTTTTTAAAATTTTTGTAAAGTTTGAGCTTTTAAAACAGGGATTTCCTCACGGCCGCGGCGCCCCCCAAGCCGTGGTGACAGGGGCAGCCCTGATAAGTGGGAACTTTAAATTTAACTTTAGTGAGCGGCAACCAATTCGGAACTATATTTCGGCCATTATCATTTTCAAATGGGATTTGACAATTTTGATTGTTATCAGCATTATAGTAAGCTGCGTTCGTGTTGTGCTGAGAGCTGCGATCACCTGTGATAGTGCTGTCAACTTGGATGGCAAACTCTACGAGTGCTGATAAATCCACACCAAGTCACTTTTCCTTGCGTAACTAAAGTTCCCGGGTGGTTCCAGCGGACAGCCTAAGTGACGGAGTGTCACGACTGTCTCCCAATAATTAACATATTAAGACTGATAACTGAAACAGGGTGTCTACTACCAAAGAGGTATAAAAATCAGTGACTTTTTGGTGACTTTTGGGGGTGAAAATTGTTAAAAATCAGTGACTTTTCCGTCTCTAAGAGAGAAAATGTTCGAGGAGAATTTTAAAAGTCGCAAAACTTTTGCTCACAATCGCATTATTTTTGCAATTACACTAAAAATGTGTGACTTTTCTTGCATTTCAAAGAAAAATCAGTGACTTTTTGGTGACTTTGGTGACCATTGACTAAAATCAGTGACTTTCGGTGACTTTTGGTGACTTCAGTGACCAGTAGACACCCTGTGAAAGCTCAGAATAAGACAGTTCCAGCAAGTGTTCAATCGGGTAACTTCGGAATCGTTTGGCATGGTTTCGTACATTGCAACTCGGTTAAGTTCGTAAATTCTTGGCAACGCTCGCGGGCCGTGAAGAGAAGAGTGATAGTGAGGGAGGGGAGTCTGTTGAGACTTGTGCGTTCGGATGCATCTTTGCGCCATAATAATGAAAGAAGCATAATAATGAGATTACACGCACTTCAACGTTGGGTCGTCGTGATTCACAAGCCAGTGCTACCAGCAAATCTTTTAATACTATTTATAAATATTTTTCATCAATTATGGGTGGGGGGGACAGCCCCCTCTGGGTTAAGGTAGACCAAAAATAAAGTACATAGTATTATAACTGTACATCAACTGTATTTAAATTAATATTTTTATCAGTTATTCACAAATTTGTAACTATTTAATTTTTGTAATCAGTGAAAACAAAATTTAATTTATTCGAATAATTTATAACAAACTTACAGTAGGACTTGTCCTCTAGCTTCCCTCACAATCAAAAGATCTCCACTTGCGTGAAAGATGAAAAGTGGTGAGTAGATATTTTTTTAAATAATAAAATCTAATGGACCGCACTGATCACCATTAGTTGTTTTAGGGTGGATGTGCCTTTTCACTGGAGACTATGATAAAATGACCTCCAATTTATATCACCAATCACATATGTATTTCACATAAAATTACACCTTTAAGCCATACACAGTATGAATGAATTTGAAAATAAATAAATACAGGTATCACTTACGATTAAAATAATAAAATACACGTAAAAGAGGCGTTATTGAATATAATCAGAAATTTATTCGATCTAGATTAAAATTGCAAAGGTTTGGCTAAACAGTTTATTTCTTCATGTACAACAAAACAAATGCTTATCTAACCAACAACTAACAATTCTTCTGTTTGGAACTCGTATGGAGGGATCTCAAGGTTGAGGGGAGCTGGGCCCTTGCGGATTCTACCAGAAGCATCGTAGTGAGACCCATGGCAGGGACAGTAGTAGCCTCCAAAGTCACCTGAAACACATATTAAATTACTTAAACATAGTTGAATTTGAAATTATAAAAAAGTCAGTCATCCAAAAAGGAAATCACGTTCGGACTACGTTTTCCATCATCCATCATCACAACTGTGTGTTCGTCAGTCAGCTCTATCTCTCAAGTCAATCTGAACCAATATTAATTGTGCTATCAAGCGTCTTTGCCCTGTAAAATTTCATGGCGGCCCCCCATTGAAACTGCCGCCAAATACGAAGTGGCATTTTTATTTTAGGTCCTTAAGGTTTTTAGCTATATAGAAATTATGCCAAGGGGAGAAACAATAAAGCAAGATGCCTATTTATAAACCCTTCAAATACTGAAACTTTCAATACAATGCAAAATAAATGTCATATTATCCGCAAAAGTTTCTCTGAGGATTTTGCTAATTTCAAGCTGATACATGGGGTCTACAATTGTCTTGAATCAGAAAAACTCCTTTGCTGACCTCTAGTTCTTAAATAAAAATTAAATGTCAATGGCTAATATATTATTATCTCCAACATTTTACAATATTTTACCTATGGAAATAATATTAATTTAAGTATTACTTACAGATATTATAGGTTAATAAACAGAGTATTGTAATTAAACTCTAATCTTTATACACTTGAAATATTAGATTCAAAGACCATCTATATTCTTTTTTCAATTTGGTGGGAGTTCCAATGGGCAATGGCATTTTTAATGTTACAGAAAAACTCATGGATTAGCACATTAATAAAACTTGGATTGACATGATAAATAGAACCAACTGAACCTCACAGAGTCCCAGGGCAACTTTAAAACTGGTTAATTCTAGTTGCAGTGTTGACATTGGGTACATCAAACAAAGTTGTTATAGCACTGTGGCAAGTCTTTTGGATGTCCACTATGACAATTTCCCTTCCTTCATTATCCATTCATGTTCAAGACAGCATGGAGGGGGGGGGGGTGAGGATTGTACGAAAACCCCTATCTGGAACATGTTCATGTTCAGGACAGTAGGGTGACGTGAATGCAGTGGGATTAGTGAATATTGTAAACCCCTAGTTGGAACATAAGTGGACAGTCGGTCGGTTGGTTGGCCGTTTAGAGGGCAGAGTGGACTGTTGTCACAGTACACGGGGGTTGGCCATCTGAATGGTCAAACGACCGTCTGATGTCCCCCCTCTCACCCTTTCTCTTCCTTTAATATCCCACCCTTCCAGGGGCTTGCGCAAAATGCTCATTAGAGGCGGACGAGCTTAACGGTTCGGCCAGGGTGTCCTTATCCACCAATAACAACAACAACTCTCACAAAGTTGCGATGTTAAGGTACTAGCACCAAGCGTGAATCGCACACATTCTTTACTTTCTGGACGACCTATCGTATTTTGAATTGATACTATAATCTTATAAAAATAAAAGCAAGAACCAACATTTTTCTGTTTTATCAGTGGATCTTGAAAGACAAATGAAAGGCAATATTGAATTCAATACTAAATATATACATTCAACAATGAGGCCCCCTCAAATATCATTTGGAGTGACCCCTTCCGGTACAGAAATACTTTATATCAAAATATTGTTATGATAAAACATAAATGTGGGATATTTTATTGAGTAAGCTGTATCCTGTAATGTTTGTGAACAAGTTCTGCTAAAGTGTCAAGGAAAAATGTAGGCCTATACATATTTATCCATAAATTTATTCATACATAGGCCTAGGTATCTTTTTAATACAGAAGATGCCCTCAAATCCAGCTATCTTGGGGCCAGACACTTAGCCGGATTTTTAAACCGTCAGTTTACTAAAAAAGTTAACAGAAAACTTCAATAATGTATGATGTAAAAGTGTAACTAAGAAGAGTAGTGTCCTCACCTAATGAATGCTTCGTTATCAACTTTGAAAGTAATAATTCACTTGCTACGACATTGTAGTAGGGCAGAAATGACGATGGGACAATCGACAAGGGGCGATAGCTTAATGGACGATAATATCTATTGAATGTTTTAGCCTACTACCGGCTGTCAACTAAGTCCTAACGTAGAAGTGGGACCGCAATAGTGACAAAATCTGTCTCATAACTGTAATAGGCAAAAAATTTCCATTTAACATAAACAATCGAGTTGCAACAAAAGAGCACACTCAAAAACAGTACAAAAGTACAATATTTCAGATTAAGGTAAGACGTGTGAACTGAATTAATAGGAAATCAGCAGTTGAACTGAAATATCAGCCGTGGGAAATGTCTGCAGCCAAAAGTTTGATTTCCTGAAGATCACTGCCGGATTCCGAATCATCCAAGACCGGACTAGAGGGTTTTTACTGTATACGCTTTACAAAATGGTTAAGACTCAGTGTTCCGACCAACATATCCCCAAATGAAATTTTTAACATCCCACTCTTAAAAAAAGTATAAAATTCAAATGGAAATCCTCCAATGGGTTAAAAACTCTAAATTACCACGAAATAAGAGAATCATTTTAAAAAATACAATTACTTTGGATGAATACCTTATAAATTTAAAGAAAATATGTAGATTTTTTCTACAGGCAGCAAAGTTTCACTGTTTCTGTTTTAAAACGTTTCACTGGAACTTCCAACCTCTAACATGCCGAAGTGAAGGCTTACCCGCATTTGCAATGGGCACACAACCCAGATGGGTGCACACTCCGATCAGCACCAGCCACTCAGGTTTCTGGACTCGGTCGTTGTCGTGTTGAGGGTCTCTCAGCTCCGCCAAGGGCACACCTCGCTCCACCTCAATCTCTTGGGAAGTCCTGGGTAAATACACACTTTCTGGTGAATACCTTTAAAGTATTATAGCAATGACTTGGTTCTCAGTTTCAAAGATCAAGTTTCTCATAATGAAGCCTTTGACTTGGTCTGCCTATTTCAGCCGTTAATTTACAATTAAGTTTGCCTTGTACGATAGGGTGTGGGTACCAAAGGCTAGGAGAAGGAAACTCTGATGTAAAACCGAGGTCAGGATAGGATCTTGGAGCTGTGGTGAAAGCTGCTACCCTAGGAGAAGGTGACTCTGAACAAAAACCCCTGGTCCTCCAAGTTGGGGGTTGGACGTTGGACCGACAACCCACTCCGGAAAAACAATTTGTTACGAATCGTAGAACTGAAGCCTCGGAAACTGGACTGGAACAAATGACAAAGACTAGGATACGTACAAAGGACTTACGAATTGGAACTTGGAATGTTAGAATATTAGCTGTGCCTGGTGGTTGTGATATATTAGATGAAGAATTATTTAGGTATAAACTAGATATAGTAGCGTTACAAGAAACCAAATGGCCTTATGCCGGGAAAATAAATACCAAAGAATATGTGATGTATTATAGTGGTACAGATAGTGGTAGATACTATGGAGGAGTAGGTTTTGCTGTAAGAAAATATATTGCTGAATCTGTGATAGGCTTTACACCGATAAAAGAAATAGTGTGCAATCTTAGAATAAGTGGAAAATTCAAAAATTTATCGATGTTAAGTATATATGCTCCAACAGAAGAAGCCGACGATGAAGATAAAGACAGTTTTTATGAAATACTAGAAGAAGAAATAAATAAATTACCAAGTTACGGTGTAAAATTAGTCTTAGGAGATGCTAATGCAAAGGTTGGAAGAGAGGAGATCTGGAAGGAAGTAGCAGGAAAGGAGAGCTTACATGAACTAACAAATGAGAATGGACTTAGGCTTTTGACGTAAGCCAGCTCAACAAACATGAAAATAAGTAGCACAATATTCCCTAGAAAACAAATTCACAAAGCTACTTGGATGTCTCCGGATGGGAAAACTGTTAATCAAATAGACCATGTGTTGATATTAGACATGCTAGTAGTATTGTGAATGTACGAACAGTAAGAGGTGCCGAATTTGGAACGGACCATTATTTAGTACTTGTTAGGCTAAGGCAAAGAATTGACTTAAAAAGGAGGAAAGCATTAAAGAAGGAGATATTGGATACAGAGAAACTGAAGTTACCACAAATACAAATGGAATTTAGAATTAAGTTAGAAAATAAGTTTGAAGTACTGGAAAATGAAGTTTTAGAAACATATGAGGGAGAACCCAATCTAATTGATAATCAATGGAAGAAAATTCAAGGGACAGTGATCAATACAGTTAAAGAAGTGTGTGGTAAAAAACAGAAGATGAAGAAAAACCCATGGTTTTCAGATGAGTGTCAAACCTTAGTTAACAAAAGAAAAGAAATCAAGCTTAAATGGATTGCAAGCAGGAGAGCTGTTACCGAAGAAGATAAAAGAAAATCAGAGCAGCTTCGAGTAGAATATCATGAAATTAATAGAAATACAAAACGAATGCTTAGATTGTGTAAAAGAAACTTCCTCAATGGAAAACTGACCAAAGCAGAAAATGACAGAACCACGAACAACACCAGAGATTTTTATAGAACTATTAGGTTTTTCAAAAAGGGCTTCTCTGCAAGAGCATATGGAATAAAAGATAAAAATGGGAATCTATTAGTTGATAAAGAATCAGCTACCAAAGTATGGAAAAATTATTGTTATAAAAAGATTAAACTCCAATCAACAGATATCATGATAAAATTAGGAAGGATACAGTAACATAATTAATAATCAATCTACACAAACTAAAAATAGTTCATCTGTTAAAAAAACCACAATAATTCTAGCTTTAACCACTCTCATCTTGTTAAGATCAGCAAGCTATTAATTTGTGATTATAAATTTACTGTGTTACACACTAAAAGTACCTGTGTCGGATGAAAAGTGGTTTGCCTCGCCACTTGAATGTGACGCTCTTGCCTTCCGGAATACTGCCAAGCTTGACCTCAATCTTTGCCAAGGCCAAAACATCAGCACTAGCACTCATGGTGGACACCAGTTGCCTCACTACGGACTTGGCGGTGTAGGCAGCCGCTACGGTCCCACCTGTAATTAATTGTACCAGACAGACTGAGCATTGGATATTTAGGAGGTGTGGATAAAAGTTGAATAAAGACAACAAAAACTGATCATCATTGCACTGGAAAAATAAATTAGTAGGTTTTACTCCCTTACTGCTAATTTAAACACTAGTATGATATTTGGGAAAGTTCAAAGTAAGTGTTTACTCGTGTGAGCACTGTGAAAAGGAAAAAATATATTACTGTATGATCGACAAATCAATTGATATATCCATAAACTTTTATCCAATTGGTAACTTTTTTATTCTGTACCTGGGAGTGGTACTTATTATGGTGGACCCCCTTTATTTCATTTAGTTGCTTTCAGATAAGTAGCCTAAAATGGCATTTTAAAGACATTTTACTCATAGGCTACATAAATCTTTTTTCCAAAATGGCATATAAAACAAGTTTCCTTGAAATTTAATGTAGGTTGATTATTAAAAAAACAATTTGGCTGTTATATAAAAAACTGCAGGAAAAATAGAACTACAATACAGTAACCGGCCCAGGAGAATGCACTTGAATATTCAAAATCATATGGATCAAAATGGATCACATTTTAAAATTTTAATCCATAATATTGTATTACATTTCTATAAACATTTCTTTTGTAATCATATGATTGTTTATTTATGACAGATCAAAACATATTTAATATTGAGTGAAGATAACGTAATAATAATCATAAGATGATTTTCTAGGATCTGATATAAATCTTGTGTAGTTCACTCGTTCATAGTATGTAATATCAGCTCTTAATAATGATCAAACCTCTGAAAAGTGGTAGCTAATCGTTAAGTGGTAAAAAATGCCAATTCATTATGTAATTTTTTCTGTATGGCGGTCGCAGCACAGAAAAGCTGCTGTTGTTTCAGGAGATTCGTTTCTAATTTTTGTATGTTTTGTGAAATGTCAACGAACGCGACGGGAAAAACTCCGCAATTATAATTTAGGGACTGAGTCACATGGTCCAAGTAAGAGCGCTGTAGGCTCATACGGATCAATGTTGCCTGGAGTGTAGATGTATACAAGATTTGAGATTTGTGGTTTATTTTTACAATTCGAAACGAATTTCATCTAAAAACATAATGTTTTGTAACGGAAGTAACGTATTTGAATATTTTAAGTTTGGCCTATTGCAGTACTATTGTAGCCTATTGAAAAATGAATTAGGAGATATTACTTTTTCCATCAAACTGCTATGACTTGAAAAATATATATACCCTATAATGATGACTATCAAATTTTAAGACTCATTTATCAATCAATCGAATCTCTGTGAAAATAAGAATCCGGAAATTTAACGTCACATGGAGATTTGAAGTTAATAAAAATTACCAAAACATCTATCAATTAACAACAAGAGCTTCAGCCAATGGTAAACCAAAAGATACAATAAAATAAATATTTTATTAAATAATAAAATTAAATAAATTCAATTTATTTCTAATATCTGACTTTATTCCCGGGTAATCTTTGTACGGTAAGTAAATCTATTTAGTGTAAAAACAAAATGGCGGATAGTGGCTAAAACAGCAACAATAAATATGTTGTTATCACAACTTTTGTGGGAGACTGATACATCGTCTATGTCCTTCTAACGTACGTTGCAACTCCATAGACCCTGTGACCTATTTCTTCCACAAGCTTATATCCTGGGATGTTGCCCCTCGCACTGTTCTCTAAGTCTTCTGCATGTGTTTCTTGCAGTGCGAGGATAGTGACCTCATTTTCCAGCAGCACCTTGCTGAGGCAGTCACTTTTATATATGCTCAGACCCTCTACTTTAAAATGACAAATATTTCAAACACAGCCTAAATTTCTAAATTGGCTCTGGAAAGGGCCGTTTGCATTTTGTCTGGCAGCTGGCATAGCTGAGAAATCACGTGCGTGATAGTTCAGCTGCCACAGTCGTTCGTTTAGCACCATCCGGGGAGTACGCGTGCAGTTTTAATGGAATGCTGCGGATGCGAACAACATCAGCCCCCAAGCATAAACAACTGAATCTATAAGAATAATTGATAGTTTTAAAACAGAACACATGCTTAGTAGTAAACATTTCAGATTATCTGTTTAGACAATGTTTTCTTTAATGAGACGATGTTTTTAGTTGAGTACATAGAGCTGATGGAATATTCAATTTGAATTGCTGGATTGTTATTCCACATGATTGTTTGTTGATGGATCAAGTGCATTCTCGTGGGCCGGTCACTGTACTATAAAACGAGGAGTGCCTGAAGGGATGTGAAGTTTGCATTTAAGAGTGTTTGTGGCCCAAAAATAAGTTTAGAAATATCCTCAAAAAATATAATTGTGTCTAAAATTAAGTTTAAAAATTGGAATTTTTTACATTAGTCTTATGGGTTGCTATTATGGTAACAAAATAACAACTAAAAGTAAACAAAAATAAAGGAATATTAGTTTTAGCAGGTTTTTAACAGCTTTTAAGTGGCTGGTGTAAATTTAATAGCTTGATTACCATGACACTATAACAAAAGTGAATTAAATCCAACAAGCAAGGCTCGGTTAACCTGGTACTTCATACCTGAAAGAAATATAGCTTACTGTCAGATATAGAATAGAAAGTTACCTATTGGAACACTTTAAGACACTCGCCGTTATTTTGTTTGGTATTTAAAGACATTAGTTCATCAACATTAGAAGGCTGGAATTCATAATAAGTTACATTTTGATAACTGTCATACAACAGAAGATTAGTAAAGTACAGCTAAGTATTAATAATAGAGGAATCTAAGGAGGAATTTTAATGCGAGATGTGAAACTCATAATTAAATATTAAATTACAGGAGAAAATTTGAATATGAAAACTATTAACATTTTAGGAATCAAGTAAGTAAGGTAAAAATTTTCTGTAGGACATTAAAATATAACTTTAATAATGGTTGATTTAGAAAAAACTTATATGGTGGTACGGCCCCTAAAATTTGTTAAAATTGCTGTTGACATTCCTATAAGTTAACAGCTATAAGTTAACAGGCCTACAATATATTATTATTCATGCCATACCTCCAACAATAAGATATGTAAAGGCCTTCCTGGATTCATCGTTGTCAAGCCTCTTGGAGTTAGGGTCTTTCGTGGCACTCCTCCTGTAGTTTGTGAAGTCAGGTACTTGGATGTCGCTGTGAGCATATCTCACTTGCGTTGTAACTGTACAATGAATTAGCCTAAGTTATAGTTTATTACTGTTGAGAACGGATACCTTAACCTATAATTTTCATACAAAATTACTTTCTGGGCTTCATTATAAAAATAAGCCTACTTTTACATTAAAAGCCTCCAAGATCTTTAGGCCTGAGACATAACATAAATCAAAGCCTGCAAGAGCACCTAAGGCTAAGAATTCCCGGATAGGTCTACAGGTTCTGTTTTGCATTACCTATTTCCAAAATAAGTAACTAACAATTCAGTTATGTGTGGTTGTTTGGTGGGGTTTGTTTGGGTTCACAGTATTAAGTGTGGTTTGACTGAATAAAAAAAAAAAAAAAATAACCCCATCGCAGCAGACCTGTGTACTAAGCGAATTTCCAATGGAATTTCAGTTTATTTACTTTCCCCATAAAAACACCATAGGATCGAGTATGTAGGTTTGCTGCCATGGGGTGTTGTTAGAAAATCCAAGTTAATCAATAATTGGTGAATGTAAACACAAAATTGTATCAAGCTCTGACAATTTTTTATTTTCCCCATAAACCCCATGGGGGTGAGTATACTTGTAGGTTTGCCGCCATGTAGGTTTGCCGCCATATGGGTTTTGTAAGCAAGTATAAGTTAAACCCTATCTAGATAATGTACATACCAAATTTGATTAAGTAATGTCAATAAATAGGTAAGGTATAGGGTTTTCATGATTTCCCATAAGAATAAGATGGCAAACACATTTTTGGATTTTCTCCGTAACCATTTAAGGTAAGTTAAAAATTCAAAATACTAAATTGTTTGCTTTTTTAAGCTCTTTTGAATGGTTTTAGTAAAAATTCATGAATTTTGAAAATTGAGGTCCAAAAATGCCAAAAACCCAATTTTGACCCCTTTGAAACCCTATAAAACTCCATTCCCATAACCCGACAATTCTGGTTCGCGAACTCATGAAAGTAGACCTGGTCTTACACCTTCATACCAAATTTGATCAAAATCGGAGGTCCGCTTCAAAATTTATCGGAACCATGGACACACACACACACACATATATGTATATCAACATTAGAAGGCTGGAATTCATAATAAGTTACATTTTGATAGCTGTCATACAACAGAAGATTAAAGCTAAACTAATCTTCATACAAAATTACTAATTTTGTCATGGCAAAAAACAAAAATTTTGTGGGAGACTGATACATCGTCTATGTCCTTCTAACGTACGTCGCAACTCCATAGACCCTAATGACCTATTTCTTCCACAAGCTTATATCCTGGAATTTACTTTCCATTTGATAAGTAAGTGAATTAAAAATTGTTAAATAATAAAATTAATAATAATTATTATTAATTTTAAATAATAATTTAAAAATTATAATAATTTATATATAGTGCTTTACTGTAATATTACTTTAAAATATTAATATTTTACTTAGTAAGTAATTACAATTTATAATAAATAAAGTTTATAATAAGTTTATAAAGTTTATAATAAAGTTTATAATTTATAATAAGTAAAGTATTAATAATTTATATATAGTGCTTTACTGTAATATTACTTTAAAATATTAATATTTTACTTAGTAAGTAAAGTATTATGCTATTATGCTAACACGAACGATGATGAGATAGAGCAGGCCGCCTTTAAGCGCAGCTCAAGACTGCAGAGGTCTCCGACCTTGAACACTGGAACGCCGACGAAGGGTATTAAAACCACCCCCCCGCCGATGCCATTCAAGGCTCTTGGTGGTGTCGGATCGTCGTCCAAAACCGGACAGAAGAAGGAGGAGATCGGTATGGCGATGGAGGTGGCCGAGCCGGCAACACCATTAGCCAATATCCAAGGGATTCCTCCCAGGAAGAGCCCTCTTCGTGCGGCATTCGAGCTGCAAATGCTTCGTCAGCAGCAGGACGACGCCCACGAGGAGGAAGACTCACTTCTGAAGAAGATGAAAGCTCTTTTGAAGGAGATGGCCAAGGCCCTCTTAATTCAAAAGAACGTGAACAAGGCGATAAAAGAGGGGATCCCGAAACTCGAAGATGCTCTAGAAGAAATCGAGGAATGCCGGAAAATCAGGCTAAAGGCAGTGAAGCAGGAGCGCGATGTCACGAACCGAGTCATCTCTGCTTCGCCTCAAGCTCACCTGGCTGAGTCCCAGACTCAAGCCAGAAAGCGAAAGAAGAGGCAGAGCGGTTCTTCGCCTGGAAGCCCTGAGCTTGTCGAGGTGGACTCGGTGCCGAGACCGGTTTTTGTCACTGCGGCATCGCAGACATCTCCTGTCCAGGCTACTGAATCCGCCCCGGGCGCTGCCGTGATTCCAGCGGCTACTCCTGCAGAGTTTCCTGCTCCGGCGGCTAATCCTGCCTTGGCAGCAAACTCTGCCTCAACACCTTTGGGGGGCTGGAAGACGCGCCTGTCTAAGAAAGAAAGGAGGAGGCAGAAGCAAGCGGAGGCGGCTTCGAAAAGTGCGTCGAGGGTGGAGCGGACGCAAGTCTCGAAACCGGTTGGGGAGGCCTCTGGCAAGTCTGTCAGAAAGCCTAAACAACCCAGGCCTAAGAAGCCCAGGACAGAGGCAATCTTGATCAAGCCTTTAGGGGGGCGATCTTTTGCCGATGTTCTGGGTCAGATTAGATCGCAGGCCAAACCGGAGGAGACCGACACCGTTATCAAGTCTATTCGGCGAACCCAGAACGGGGATGTCCTCCTCGAACTGGGGAAGTCGAGTGACAAGATCGGTTTTGCCGCTTCCCTCAAGACTGCACTTGGGGACAAAGGCTCAATCAAGGCCCTAGAACCGAAGTGTTCGGTCGAGATTCGGGACCTTGATGCCCTCTCCACCGAAGAGGAGGTGACCCGTGCGATCCAGGTGGCACTCCCGGAGATACCAGCTGATGGAGTGAGGGTATGGCTAACAAAGCCCAACCGAAGTCAACTCCGGATGGCTGTTGCTGAAATGGGCGAAAAGCACGCCAATAAGCTGCTTAGCCTTCAGCACCTCAGAGTCGGTTGGGTCAGTTGCAGGCTCAAACGGAGGGTGGTAGTTTCGAGATGCTTTCGCTGTCTCGGTTTCGGCCACTCCTCCCGAAACTGTAAAGGGCCCGACAGGAGTGCCAACTGCTTCCAGTGTGGAAGCCAGGGCCACAAACGCAAGGAATGTTCCTCGAGCCCCTCCTGCTTCCTCTGCAAGGATTCAGGCTCCAGTGCCCTCGGTCACTTACCCGGGTCTGGTCAGTGCGGTGCCTTCAGAGCCGCACTTGAACAGGCAAAAGGCAGCGGCCGGTAATTCGCATCCTCCAGGCCAACCTTCATAGATCCTGGGGAGCTGATAACCTTCTAGATCAGCTCGCCCTAGAACTTGGTGCTGACGCGCTCCTTATCAGCGAACAGTATCGGGACAGAGACCCAAACATTTGGATCTCGGACAGCCTCGGTACTGCTGCATTTTGGGCACGTAATACACGAGATGTCTTGGTGCGGAGTCACGGGCGCGGCCGAGGATTCGTCTGGGTTCGGTGTGGGGACGTGACTATCTTCAGTTGCTACCTCACACCCAACGAGGCCGTCCAGGACTTCCGCGACAAGATAGATAACCTAGAGGAGTGCGTTCTCGGCACCACCGGGCATGTCGTCGTTGGTGGCGATTTCAATGCCAGGGCCGTCGATTGGGGAATGCCCTCTACCAACTCCCGGGGGAAATACATCCTGGATTTCATCGCCAGGGCCGGTCTTGTCGTCCTCAACCAGGGCGACACACCTACTTTTCGGCGCCCCGGGCAGAGAGGCACGATCCCCGATGTCACCTTTGCGTCTGAGTCGCTCCTTCCGAGGATCTCTGGCTGGAGGGTTGTGGAGGACTACACGGGTAGCGACCACCAATACGTCGTGTTTGACCTGCATGATCAGGCAAATCGTCGAGTTTC
Source organism: Neoaliturus tenellus (assembly GCA_030545055.2). Lineage (NCBI taxonomy): Eukaryota > Metazoa > Arthropoda > Insecta > Hemiptera > Cicadellidae > Neoaliturus > Neoaliturus tenellus. Next base: position 123,104,884 of record CM061536.1, read on the forward strand.
CGCATCTCGGGAAGGGCCACGCCGGTGGAACACCAACAAACTGGACGTGGTCAAGTTCACCGAAGTCATCTCTCGGGGAGCGCAGGGGAATCCTGGTGAGGCTGGGGCCGAGGCACTAGTAACATCCACGATGGAACTGATCGTCTCGGCCTGCGACCAGTCTATGCCGCGAAGGAAACCCCGACGCGACAAACAACCCGTTTACTGGTGGACTGAAGAGATTGCGGAACTCAGAAGAACATGTTTAAGAACTAGACGAGCCGCCACAAGAGCGAGAATCCCCGCAGACAGAGTTCGTAAGTCGGAGGCCTATAAAGCTGCGAGAAAATCTCTCCGCCAGGCGATCAACAGGAGCAAGGCGAATAGCTGGAGGAGACTTCGTGACGACGTTGATTCCGACCCCTGGGGCCTGGGTTACAAACTTGTAACACAGAAACTCGGCGCCCGCTCTCCACCTTCCATCATGGAGGGCGCCACCATGGGGAGGATCGTCGCTGCGTTGTTTCCTGAACATCCACAGCGACCGCCGGTTGACTTCGGACGGGTAGAGGACGTTCCACTCTTCACTTTCGAGGAGCTAGAAACCTCCGTTCTCTCCCTGAAGAGCAACAAGGCTCCTGGCCCGGACGGGATTCCCAGTGAGGCTTTAAAGAAAGCATTTTTAATCAACGCTGACTTGTTGATGAGAATGTACAATGCCTGTTTGGTAGAAGGGGTGTTTCCGGCTCCCTGGAAAACAGCCAGGCTTGTACTGATCAGCAAGGGCAAAGGTGATCCCGAGCTGCCGTCGTCCCACAGGCCTCTCTGCATGTTGGACACGGCTGGAAAGCTGTTCGAGAAGCTGATCCGTTCCCGCCTGACTTCTGCCGTGGAAGCTGCCGGGGACTTATGCCCCCGTCAGTACGGCTTCAGAAAGGGACGGTCAACGATCGACGCTGTCACCGAAGTTCAGAGAGCTGTGGAGAGAGCCGAGAGCCACAACCATTTCTCCCGCCGAGTAGTGCTTCTTGTTACGCTTGATGTCAAGAATGCCTTCAACTCTGCGAGGTGGGTCGATATGCTGGATGCGCTTCGCAACACCTTTCGTATTCCTGCATATCTGTTGCGGCTCATCGAGGATTATCTACGCTCTCGAAGCCTGATTTATGACACGAGGGACGGAACGCGGACGATGGAAGTCACTTCTGGTGCCGCACAAGGTTCAATACTCGGCCCGGATCTCTGGAACGTTGCCTATGACAGCCTCCTGAGGTCCGAGATGCCTGAGGAAACCACTTTGGTTGGGTACGCCGATGACGTCGCAGCTCTCATTGCTGCACGCAACGTTGAGCTGGCCCAACTGAAGTTGAACCGAGTTATGCGGGTGGTCAACAACTGGATGTCCGATCACGGTCTCTCACTTGCTCTCAGTAAGACGGAGATCGTGATTCTCACGAAGAAGAGGATCGACACCGTCGTCCCGTTTCGAGTGGGAAGGGAGGTGGTCACATCAACTCGTGCCGCCAAATACCTCGGGGTTATGGTGGACACCAAGTTAAGCTGGAGGGATCAGATCTTCCGTACGGCGGACAAGGCCGCTAAGGTAGTGACTTACCTTAGTAGGCTGATGGCCAATGTCGGGGGTCCCCGATCCAGCAGAAGACGTCTGTTGATGTCCGCGGTCCAGTCCGTGCTTCTTTACGGGGCAGAGGTGTGGGCAGGCGCTCTAGATAAGGAGTGCTACAGGTTGCGACTCGCCCGGGTTCAGCGTCAAGCTGCGCTCCGAGTGTGTTCCGCCTACCGGACAGTGTCCGAGCCTGCCGTCCTGGTGGTCGCCGGAGTCATCCCTGTCAAGCTCTTGGCAGGGGAGAGGAAAGCGATTTATCAGAGACAAGGCGAGATCGGCAAGGACACGGCAAGAACAGAAGAGCGCTCCCGAACCTTCCAGCAGTGGCAACACAGCTGGGAGCACGACACCCGAGGACGATGGACTGCGCGACTTATCAAGCAGGTCCAACCATGGGTGGAACGGCGGCATGGGGAGGTGGACTACTACCTGACCCAATTTTTCACAGGTCACGGCTATTTTCGGTCGTACCTGAACCGGATGGGAAAGACCGGTTCACCGGACTGCATTTATTGCCCGGGTGTTCCCGACGATGCGGAACACACATTCTTCCGCTGTCCCCGTTGGGAAGGGCCCCGCCTGGAGGCCACACAAATCTTTGGTGTATTTTCGGTGGACTCGGTCTGCCAAAAGATTTTGGAGGATGAGGGCAACTGGGATTGTTTGTCACAGTTCGTCCGGGGCATCCTCCTGGAAAAGAAAACCGATCTGGACCGCGAAGTGGCCCAGATCCCTTGATCGAGCGGCTGGATAAGGAGCGAGCCCCACGGGCGTAAGCCAAATTTAGGTCTAGCCTGACGTAATGTGACAAACAATTCCAGGTTAGATTCCTAAAGAGTAGAGGAGGTTTTTTAGTGGGTAAACCCGTTTTTTGGGGAGCCCCACACTACAGGCTGGCCACCTGTGTGCGTAATGCATTTTTCCGCCTCTCCCTCAAAAAAAAAAAAAAAATTATGCTGTATGAACTGGAGTTCATACATACACATATATACATATGAAAATGAACGAACGGTGTTTTTGGCTTCTGGGGACCTCAAAATGAAAAAGTAAAGTGGTAACAGGCTTAGGTCTTACCATGGCTACTACCGTAATAGCGTATGCCTTATAGGGAAATTCGCAAAAAAAAAAAAATATATATATATGTATATAGAACCATGTGTATATTAATAGGCAAGCATGTTTCATTTCCTTCTTTTTTCTCAGCTTGTGTGCATTGTAGGAGAAATCCGCACATACCGTTAGAAAAGTATTATGCTGTAGATGAGCAGAATCACATTTTCATTCACATCGGCCCACTGGGCTACGCCCCAAAGGCTTTCAAAGTTTCAATGTTAATCTTATGGGAGAAGGATAATTGATTGATTCATAAGGCAGCTGTTTTAATAACAAATGCGAGCAAATAAAGAAGAACAGATGTTTTATTTATAAAACATTTTAAAATTAATTGGCTCAAGATGAACTGAATTTTTGGTCGAATTTCGACCGGTGGGCGATCTCTAGTTAGGTCTTAACACATTATTAAATATTAATAAAGTATTTGACCTCTATAAGCTGAAGAGATACAATTGGGCCTACCGGTACATAGAAACCTTTCTTACTCAAAATTAAGTGCATGCCTCAAATTCCACTTTGCCCTTTATAAGTTACCTCTAGCCTTCAGAGTGTTAAACGTCAATTTTTCGACGGTTAGAAAACGTGACGAAACTTTATAGTCAATGACAGAAATGCAGCCATGAACACTATTACTGTAACCCGGAGGTTTCTAGCTATCTCAAAACACTCATTTAAATGGCAGAACTTGATTGGTTATTTGTAATATGCAATGAAACATCTGGGGAAAAACCGTTGCCATATGCTAACTTCGTAAACAACGGAATACATATTTTACCAATGGTTTCAAAGTTATGAGTGATTAAAAGTGTTATTAATACTGCTCATTTACATTATTGGAGTAAATTAATATGTTTCGTCAAGTTAGTTTATACCTAACCATAAATATGAGTAGGAATTACTGTAAAGTTCCTCGCTTGATTTTAGACACCAAAAGATCCGCTCACTGCTAGTCAAACCTTTCAAAGATCTGAATTAGGCCTAGCAAACTACGAGGAAGTGCCTCTAATATCAAGTGACGGGTCTCATAGAAGAGGTGATATAATCACAATTAATAAAAACTAAAAAAGGCCTTATCATAGACCCAACAGTTCCATTTGAGAGAGATTCCACACAGCCAGAACAAGTCAATTTGGAGAAAAAAGAAATCTACAATCCATGTAAGTTATCAAATATTTGCAAAATAAGTACGACATACAAAATTGGGAAATGATTGGTATTTTTATTGGAAGTCGAGGAAGTCTCAAAATTTTTAGTTTCATTTTTCAAACATATAAAATTTCATAAAACTAATTGAAAAAATTGATGTCATCAAAGACATATATTTAGAACATTCCAAACCATAAAAATCATTTTGTATTGTACAGAATACTTGTGGTTAACTATAGTGACAGTCTGCTGTCAATTTTACTCAATAAATTGATTTCTCTCTCTCTCCCTCTCTCAATATAGAGTACTATAGTCCGTTTTTTTAAACCTGATCCTTCTTCCGAGAGATGGTGGTGGGGGTTTGTTTATCCTTGCTAATGTCTCATTGGCTGGAGCCCTTTGTTTTTTTTTGTTGTTTTTGTTTTATTTCACTGTTGCATACCAGCTGGTAATTTTACATTACAACATATTGTGTATCAGTTTTACAATATTATTGGTAGCAGTTGTTTTTTAACCAGTTTATTTTAGAACTGTTACTTTTTAACAAGGAATAGGTTTGGCTTAAAAATATAACAGCTGACTAGAAGTTAATGAAAGACATTATGACTTGTTTAAAACGTTATTTGAGGAAATCTGATACTCGAACATGTTTTTCACGAGTTTAAACATTTTGTTTACAGTTTAAAATTTTTGTTTACAGTTTGAATCTCTCCCCCACCCCAATATTTTCGTGGAGGATCAGGTTTAAAAAAACGGACTATAGGTCATACATTTTTTTTTTTACTAATTTTTATTTAAAAGTATACAAAACCTTAAAAAATGCGCAACGCTCCAGGGGTGCAACATTGAATGCTCGGAGGGCTGGGGTATTTTAGGCCACCTAAGTTCGGTTTAAAAATTTGTTCTATGAACTTTTGTGGCCTCCGCCGAATCCCCCTGAGCGAACAGGTCGAAACAATTTGGTGACACATCAGTTAAAGCTTTGACTGCATACTGTAGGCCTCCTGTAACTTACCTTAGGCCTACAGTATCTGTTTTAAGTAAATTTTAACAAACATTACCTCTGTAACTCGAACTTTTCCTTAGTCAAATGCACATACTGTACATAAACTCGCTTAGTTATGCTATAATACATTACTAGGATAAAAATCGTGAGCCCTTGGAATTTAGAATTTGAGGGAGTCAACTGTATAAAGCTCATTGGCGAAACTTCGTTATCCTACTCCACCGTTAATATCGGTGTTAAAATTTTGATTTTGCGATAACGTTACCATTTTATTGATGCTTGAATTACATGATACAATTAAATTTCATCACCTGATTTAGTTTTGTTCTAAGATAATTAAAAATAATTAAAACTACCTCTTGACAACAAAACAAATAGGCCTATATTGCAAACAAGTAGTCCTAATTGAAAATAACAAAAAAGTACAAATTTCAACTAATGTTACCGACGACTTTATCAAAAAACAACACAAAATAATAACTACAGTACCCAAGTTTATTTTGAAGGTGTATCTTAACCCTTTGAGTGCCGCGGCGTCGCTCACAGCGACGCACGTTAGTTGTGCAAGAATTGTCGAGCGTCGCTGAGGGCGACTCTCAGTATTTTATATAGTGCTTTACATCCGATGGCTTTAAATAACTTATGCGCCGTTTTGATCCCAAGGTCTCCAGCTATCAGTTCTGTAGCAATTTCACCGCCTTTGGTCTGTTTACAGACACTGTTTATAAGTTTAGTCGTTGTTGATGTCATCTGACTGCCGTCTGATTGTTGTCAGTTCGTATGTGCGGCAAATTCCAGTAAACAAAATAAGTTATTTATTACCCTACGTGTTTTATAGGCTAGTGTTTCTTTCATTACTATTTAATATGGTGGGTAAAATGATTGAGAGAATAAATCTAAATGACTCAAGTGTCCTTCGGATACTTGTTTATAACGAACCTAACCTAACCACATATTTGGAATTGTAACAATTTCCATTTTATTTTTTTACAAACATATTGTGAGCTTATATAGATGATTTACGCATCAATTTTGGTCATTATTTTCTGCTCTTTCTGACTGTAAGTTGAAAAAAAATTGTTTAGCACAAGTTATACTGAGTCAAAGTTGAAAAAATGTATAAATATTTTTTCATTTTCAAAAGAAAACATTTTTTTATGCATTAAACTTAGTTTACAAATAAAGTTAAGTTACCGGTATACCATTTTATAGAGCATTTATTTGGGCACAAGATAAAAAAAAATACATAACTTACATGCCTCTAAAATTGTAAATTTTATGAACGTTTTTGTAAACTACTACACTTTCCTATGAAAACAGCGCAGCAATTTATGCATAAGAAATTTGAGCGACGCCGCGGCACTCAAAGGGTTAGTTGTAAGAAGACGCAGACTTCATTTGACCTAAAATCGCATGACACCAAATGCTGCCAAATATAATTCAGAAACATATTTTTCCATTTTGTATTGAGGGAATATGCGTTTGGGGAAACTTCGTTATACTACTTCATTGTCATTATCGATGTTAAAATTTAGGGTACGATTCGCATGTAAAATTGTGTGATAAAACAATCGATATTGAGGTAAGAAATGTATCATACTAATAATCTAACCTAACAATCTAAGCGTAAACATTGACTATAAGGATCATAAAAGTTTAGTATCCATAGTCAATGCCGTTTACAAACCTCCGCCACTTTTATGGACAGCGATGATTATAACTACTGTACAAAATCAATACGGTAAGTTATGGTTTTCAGAAACATTTAATACGCATATGTATTCCCTCAATACAAAAGTAAAAATATCTTTCTGTATTTGACAGCATTTTGTGTGACGTCATTTATTAACTAATGTCTTTTTATCCCCTTCTATTTATTATTGCAGTAACTTATGCAGTTTTTTCTAATGTACCGTAGTGTACGAATTTTAATTTTTAATATTGACAATGTCACCTGTTAAATGGCATCGCTATTGTAAACGTTATGTGACAATAAAGAGATTTTGATTTCTTGATTGATTTTGAACAAAGTCTGCTTCAACTCACAATTATTGATATACACCTCAAAATAAACTTAGCTAGGCAGTTTTAGTTTATTTTGTGTTATTCTTTGATACTGTTGCAGATTTCATTAAACTTGGTAAAAATTTGTTCTTGTTTTTGTTATTTTCAGTTAAGTTACTTGCTTGCAATGTAGGCCTATAGGCCTATCTTGTATTGTGAAAAGGTATGTAACAAACAAAACTAATCAGGTGATAAAATCGTAATCGTATTGTGTAATTGTAGCATCCATAGAAAATACAATACTATCACAAAATCAAAACTTTACCATCAAAAATAACGGTAGAGTACCATTTAACGAAGTTTCTCCAGAGCTCATTTTCCTTTAGGATCAAAACAGTGACTACGGGTTTTCATTACAAAGCTGGTACTGACCAGGGTCGTGATAGTCCTATAAATCAATGTTGTCTGAAGATTGGACGATATGTAGGGAGGTACCTATATTGTGATTCAGTCAAGTCCTAAAGCCGCGTTTACACCGGAGTTGGAGACCGGAGTTGCAGATTTTTATCGGCAATCTCGATTGCAGATGCTAGTTGCAGACAGAAGTTTGCAACTTGTGCTTGCAACTGTACACAGTTTGCTTCTGCAACCGAGCCATCAGTCAGTGTGTATAATGCCGATTGGTGGGAAAGGAAGTGACGTAGCGACGTAGCCGATGGGCGGGAGGGGTGGCGGGGTTAGTTGCAGACTCAAGTTGCAGATCAAATAGGCGCTGCAACTCGGGTTGCCGACCGGGGTTGGCAACCGCCTTTGATCTTTACCGACTCCGGTCGGAAAACCAAAATTCGGTCTCCGACTCGAAAATTCGGTTTGCAACTCCGGTCGGCAACGCGAGTTGCAGTTGTTTTAGTGCGTCTGCAATCGAGATTGCCGATAAAAGTCTGCAACTCCGGTCTCCAACTCCGGTGTAAACGCGGCTTAAGTTAGGGCCTAGGCCTTCCTCTCTCCAAGACCTTGACCTAACTTAAGAGTTAAAAATATTCGAAACCCAGGAACAAATATTAATCATGGTTGAATTTATATTTTTAACTAGAGATCTAAGACAGTCGCTTACCTGCAGGGCCTGCTTTGATTTTAATGTCATTTGAAGGTAACAATTTAGTCAAAGCATAGTTGGTTAGGGCAACTTGATGTGGAGGATAAACGGCCTTAGAGGAGGCGACTTTGGTTGGTTTTACAAGAGGTTTTGCATTGGATGCAACTGCTTGAGATGTAACTTTCAGATAGGGAGACAAATTTGCGGACTTAGATACAACGTTAATCATGGTGAAATTTTCAATTTTCCAAATTTACCCTCACACCTCTAATCCACACAAAGTCACTGCAGACAGCTGATTACTACAGAGGAGGAAAACGAAAAAAGATAACTTCGTCATCATCGACAACCTTCGTTTAGTACAGATTTCTGACACTAGAGGCAAACTAGACATCAAGTAAGCAACTGTACAAATTATTAGCAATATATTTGGCAAATGCATTTTAAGGGCAGAAAATAAATTATTTTCAGCAAAATATAATTTAAAATATTAATATTTACGAATCCAGTTGGTTTTCTTCCAAAAATATTATTAGAACACACCCAAGATCAGTTTGCGAATTGGTTGCATTGTTTTTCTAGTGCATACCTGTTTCCGGCAGTACAACAAATTTCTTTTTATGCAAGGGGAACAGAAATTAGGATATTTATATAAATAGCGAAGAAGCCCGCTAAGGTGAGTCAAAACCTTATTTTATCTAAAAACTCACTTAAATTAGTAACTAAGAAACTTTTTGAAAAGATAAATTTCACAACCTTTGGTAATATTTGCTGGAAAATCCGAGGCCAGTGCAGAAATAGATTGTTACATCGATGTTGCACGAATAGCGTCAAGATGGTTGCACGCGAATATTTTTCGCTGGTCCTGAGACAACCTTGAAGCAAAGGAGTTGGATTTTCTGCTACACCTTTTAATTTTTGTGTGAATTCACCCAAGAATTACGTTTAACTAATTTCATGCCAACTCTACAGCTCCTTTCATGGTTCAACATATCTTTTGGCGCTGAAGCTAATGTTTTATCTGGGCTATCAGTCCCACACCTGTGCAATGCAGCATGCATTTACGATACTACGTTCCAGTTATGAACTAGTTGTTGGTTTCATTTAACTGAAGTTGAAATTTTCAATTTAATTGTATTAAGACTGATATTTAAGCATAATAAATACTACATTACTTTAGTTTTACAATAATTAACTTAAAATTTATTTAGTTATAACTTAAAAAGCTGGAACTGCCACTGTGGTTGTTAATACAGGGAAATGCTGAACCCTAATGCAAATTGCAAGCAGTGCTCTTTTGCCTAGCCCGTTTTATTGCAGTGTTTATCAAAACTAAATTACTTAATTTTATTATTGGATGTTAAAGGATGGATGGTAGGCTAGGCCTAATAGGCTGTTTATAAATAAACCTACGTAGACCTAGATGAATTTAGTTTGGTAGGCTTAAGTTTAATATAGGCCTAATTTAATTTTTAGGCCTATAGGTCTAGGCCTAATTTAACCTCAGAAATTTCTCAATTATTTTTATAGAGGCCTATATTAAACCACTAAGTTTTTTTTTTATATTTATGAGTCATATCACCTTTGTAAAAGCACTGAAAACTTGCCTCTGTGCACTTAAGTAAACTTGTGCACTTAGGGGTCTTGCAAGGCTCAATCCTTGGACCCCTACTGTTTTTTATCTACATCAATGACATTCACAACTACCTCTAACTTGAATTACCTACGCTGATTATAAGTTACTACACTGACCAACAGGGACAAAGACGTACTGAAGCTCGAAATAGACGCCAAAACTGACACTTTAGCACCAAAATAGGCCTACTTCTTTGACCAAAACCTCGCACTTAAACCTGACAAGACCACATATACATATTCCTTCAAACCAGACAAAAAACAGCTGTCAAACCATCACTTCTTTCCTCACATCACAATTGGTGAAACCCAGCTGTCCAGCCTCGAGTTAGTGAAATTTCTCTGTGTCATGATTGACTGCAATCTCAACTGGAATTCTCAAATTCAATAGGCCTACCTCAAATCCTGAATTTTATCGGGACTTTTTGTTCTACAGAACATCGTATTGCATGGCAATGTCCACCTTTCCAAACTTGTTTACTTTAGTCTGGTTGAGGCTCATATTGATACTCCATAATTTTATGTGTGTTACTTTAGTCTGATTGAGGCTCATCGACACTCCATAATTTTATGGGTGCTTCTTCCAAACATAGGTAATCTTTAAGACATCAGGCCTCCAAGTTCTCCTACTTTTCCTACTTTTAGTTTGATACATAAGTCCTACTTTTCTGTTATCTGTCCGTAAGTTTAGTGTGCTGTAATGTAGGGTATTACGCTTATTATCGTTGTTTAGAAGTACTTCCTTCCATTTAAATAATATTACTATGGGTTTTTAAAAATTTTACTCTTGCTAATTTTCAATTTCTTTTGTTATTAGCAAATTTCCTCTATAGGGAAGAAGCTTACCATGGGTCTCATGGTAAGACTTAGACCCGGGACCGTGATAATTCTTTTGATTATGCAATTTTTATTTAAGTATAGGCCTAGCTTATTTTATAACTTTAGAATTGATCCTACCTACCTTGACTTACCTACTTCAATGAAGCAGTTAACTCGTTTTACACAAGTGTCACTGGAGGATTGTCATTAAGTGAATTACACTGAACTGCTTTTTAAATATCTAGGCCTATTCATACAACAAAAACATCAAAATCAATCATGTTCCTCTATGTTAGACTTTTTTTTCTAATTATTTTCTCAGCTTTTTACACTAAACAGTCATATGATCAAGAATAGAAGAAATTTCTCAAAAACACATGTTTGTGCTGGTTAACTTAAAAGATTTTTTAAACATTTCATAGGCTAATTATTTTATGTTTCCCCTGAATCTATGTTATGATGAAAACTGAAAGGTTATTTTTACATTAACCAATTATTCCTTGGTATTTTGATTCCTTTTGAACTTATCATCTAGAATATTTGGATATCTCAGCTGAAACTTATCCGGCCTTTTCGGTTGGGGGTAAGTTTGGGATCTTGGGAGTTCGGTCACCTTTAGGATCTTGCTAACATTAGGCTACAGGAAAGGTCAAACTAGCACAGTAGTGCGGAATTATAAGCTGAACAAAATGATGTATAAAAATCTCAAATATGTCTACTAGTTCGGTCGCTGTGCTCGAAAAACTGTTCTCTGCTCAAAACTTCTTTTGCCATAGCTTTGTTGTTTGTTATAATACAAAAAACTTTTTATTAAACTTCCCTGAAATTTTAGGTAGATTCTGTATATTTAAATTAAATTTTTTGCTTTGAACCTTTTTTTTAGATATTTTAGTCGAGTTGAATGTAATATAAATATGTATTTTTTCATCATTATAACAATGAACTAACTTTTTTTATCACAAAAATACCACAAAAATACCAAATATGGCGTATTTATTTATCATCATAATTATTTAATTATAAATATAGTGATTAAAAAACGACCCTGAAATGCTAATATGAGGATGCTTCTAGCGTGCATTGCAACAATGGTGTAAATCAGCTGTGTTTCATTTTGCGTTTCATATTTTGTTGCTTATATTGTTGATAGCTGTTTAACGGCATCCGCTGCTCCCATGAAACAATGGTGTAAATTAGCTGTTTCATGGGAGCAGCGGATGCCGGTAAACAGCTGATCAACAATATAAGCAACAAAATATGAAACACAGCTGATTTACACCAGTGTTGCACAACACACGCTAGATGCGTTTAAGCATATTATTTTTTATATTAGCATTTCAGGATTGATTATTAATCACAGTTTTTATAATTAGATAATCATGACATGATAAATAAATACCTATGCCATATTTGGTATTTTTGATCGATAAAAAAATTTGTTCTTTTTTATGATGATGAAAAAAAATACATAGGTACTTGTGTTACAAATATTTAACTTGTCTAAAATATCTCTAAAACGGTTCAAAGTTATAAATTTTAATTTTACCTAATATTAAGAATCAACATAAAGATTTATTAAAGTTTTATCTAGCCTAAATTCTTTTTGAATTTTAACGAATAACCAAGTTCTAGGCAAAAGAAGTTTTGAGTAAAAAACAGTTTTCCGAGCACAGCAAATGAACCAGTAGAAATAGCCTATCTCTGGGATTTTTACACAACATTTTGTTCAGCTTATAATTTTGCATGAGATCCCAATGGTGAGCATAACATAATAAACACACTGTATAGTATAGGGGTATAGCTAGAGCTTCATGGAAAGATAATGATCTGTTTACAAATCTCAAAATAGCCTATACATTCATTGACAGATGTCGGAAATCAGCTGGCCAGCAAATAATGTCAGACACCCCGCTCTATCTTTCTCCCTCCCATTAAACATTTATTTTCTATTAAAACTTATTATTTTTGTTAGTAATATGGTCCCGGCATTAGGTCGTGAACCATGAGTACTTACCGTAATAGCGTATTCGCTATAGGAGAATTCACTAAAACAGAAGACGTGTATTAACTTATTGCTGAAAACTGTAAATTTAAAGACTATTATATAGTAGGGGCATTCCATGCCAAATGAGCCTCTGAGGTATTTAAAAAAAAATTTGTTTACAATTTTTTAAGTTGTGAATAATAAGTAAAAATGTCAAATTTTACTGTGGGAGTTTAAATTTTTTTTAAATACTACTTTTTCAAGGAGTTTTTCAATGTTAAGAAACAAGAATCTTACAGCTGTTAAAGTTGAGTTTGGAAGCTCAAGTTTGCATTCTTTAAACCTTTATTTAGCAGCCACTGTTATTCTCTACTTTTGGAGAGAAGAAACTACAGCTGTTTTACAACAGGTTGATATATATACTTTTGAGGTAAGATGAAGTTCTTTATTAGTAATTGTTATTCTTTAAGTGCACTGCAAGGCGTAACACCCGTTACAGAAAACATCTAAAAGTTTTGATTTTGTTAAGAATAAATTTTATTATTTTGAACCATTTTGGGAAGTAAGGGATTATCCATCTACTACAACATTACCAAAGGATTTTTGGGTGTGATGAATATTTAAACTGATTTTGTGTGTAAAGGGTGTTACAGTATTGCATGTAACGGGTGTTACATATTCATACTGTGTTATTTTTTTTTATATACTGCTAAGTTAAACACTTTTTTAATATGAAATATCTTTACACTAACCTATAGGCTATTAGCCAGTATGAATGAGCCTAAGTAAATATTCAAGTGAAGTTCGTATTACGCAATATTGTAACTTTTTCAGTGTTGAGGTAATGTTTTTTGGCATATATATATATTTTGCATATGCTCTGCCTAATTATGATGGCTTTAATATAGCTTTAAAAAACTTGGTTTTACTATATAAATGTTAAATACAAAATTTGTATTTTAGCAAAATTATTTTATGAAATAACTTTTTTCTTCTCTAGGTATCAGGATGTGACTACGGTATGTTGAGTAGGTATATATTTCTGTATTTAGAGGCTTTGTTCTTTATTTAACTTTATACCTGATTAAATGTTACAAATCTTGAACTAGGTAACTAATTTGAAATAAATTTTTTTCAGGTGTTGTGGCTCCGCTAAAGAAAGATTGAAGAAATCCCCGGAAGAAACTAAAATGATCCAGTCAAATTTGAGCCCATCTACAAAAAGTTCATCTTCAAATATAAAAACTGATAGAAATTAAGATTTATTATTATAGCCTACTGTGTCCAATTAATTATTATACTCATCATTATAGTATATTATTATTATTAAGGAATTATATTAATATTATTCAATTTTTTACCATACGGGTATTTATTATTATTATTAAAATTATTTATTATAACTAATTAAGTATTGTGTATAGAATTAATATACTGTATTTAAATACATTTTTAAATGTATTTAACTTAACTTTGAATTTTTACATCCTCCTTCTTATTGTGAGCGAATATGCCTCAACTTATTGTATTTTAGTAACATTTTTTATTAATAAATATAAGTCTTTGGTTTTAGTGTGATTAAAAAATGATAATTTTTAATTATTGTAATTTTTTATACCTTATTACTGATTAATTTAAGTAAAAAGTCTTACTTTTAGCAACTACGTAACACCCGTTACATTTCCATGTAACACCCGTTACGCATGATTTTTTTTTTATATATATGAACATTTTTAATGCCAATAACTGTATAAATAACAGTTCCATTATATGCATTTATTCGGGAGCAACTCCTATTTTTTTCATAATTTTATTCTTTTTAAATTTACAGAGTTTTAAGATAATTTACAAAAGGGTTCAATGACAGGTTCATTTTCAGTAACACCCGTTACACCTCTATTTCCTTTAGAATTTCAAAACTGGAAAGGAAAAAACATTTTTGACCATATAAACTGATGAAGAATAAAGAATACTTTTGAAATAACATCAATGTTTAAAGGTCAGTTTTTCTTTTTTCAAGCAATTTACAATAAAAGTGTCCGAAGTGTAACACCCGTTACAATGGAATGACCCAGTATTGAATGTGTAGTACTTTGTTGTTAAGAACATGTTTAGCATACCGCCCTGCTTAATTACCAAAGATAAAATCTAGATGCCTGTACATTGGACATCGGATGCCGATCTCTTCAATAAGATAAGACTCAATACGACTTCTTCTTATGGACACTAACACTAGGCAAAATAATAGTGTGGTCTTATTATGGTATAAACCTATCTACTATTCCAAAAGTTCCTCATCTAAATTTCTAGTTATTATAGTTTTATGTGAGTGGAACCAAAAATTTTGGATAAAACGCTCTTGGTATTTTAACAGAATTTAAAATGATCAATGAAATCTGCTGCCCTGGGCCTAGGCCAAGTTGTAACTTCAATAATTTTGTATTCAATAAGTTACTTACTGAATAAAAACATATTTTTGCATTGTTCACATGTAATAAAAAAAAAATTTAAATTTTGATTTTCACCACTGGATTTATCTAAAAAAAACACAATTTAGTATTTTGAAGCTTTGCTCTATCATTGGTTACCGAGATATTAATAAAGTCTAAAGACAGCATACCGTATTGTATTTTGGGGTCCAATGGAGAATAAGGATGTGTTAATATTTCACTTATTAACCAATATTTTTTATAAAACTTGGTATTCAGCTTCATTTGGTTTAGATTCGACCATTTATGTTAAAAAATCTTATTAATGAAAGTTATTACTTACGCAATTGCCTTAAGGTATCAAAATAATACTCAAATCAATGGATTTTGATACCTTAAGGCAATTACGTAAGTAATAACTTTCATTAATTTCATAAAAAGGTATCAAGGCTGTTAGAATAATAAAAAAATCTTAGTTTTTATACTTATCATGGCAGCAAACCTGCATACTCTTTTCCTATGTTAATCATATGGAGAATAGGCACACTATTTTATTTATGGACAGATATTGATGAAACTTCGTATATGGCTTCATATGGTAGAAATAATTTTTTTTTTTTAATCTACT
The DNA here is from genome assembly GCA_030545055.2 of Neoaliturus tenellus. Lineage (NCBI taxonomy): Eukaryota > Metazoa > Arthropoda > Insecta > Hemiptera > Cicadellidae > Neoaliturus > Neoaliturus tenellus. The sequence goes on from CM061536.1 coordinate 123,120,350, forward strand.
TATAGTCTTCCCCATTTCATCATTCCTGCATACTCTTTCCCTGTATTTATCATAAGGAGAATAGACATTTATTTCTCTATTTATGAGCATGTAATGAAATTTTGTTTACAGGTTCATCTGGTCAAGAAATTAATATTACTAATTTGGAAATTCGCTGAGTACACAGGTCTGCTGCGACGGGGAATATTTATTTATACTTACATATATGCAGTGCTGTTTTTGTGACGGTACGTGCCGGTACACCGTACTTGTACCTCTAGGGACAAAAAAAAAAAAAAAAAAACTACAAAATATATTAGCCTATAAATTTAGTAAATATTTTTGTAACCTTGCTCCCAAATAGCCTTAAAACGCCCTTTTTGAGGCTAAATTTTAAAAGTTTTATTGGGGGCGTGCCCTCCTTCTGAATACCCCTCACACCCTCCGGAACATTGCGTACCAGCTGAGCAACAATGGTGTAAATCAGCTTTTTTTAATTTTGTGTTTCATATCTTGTTGCTTACATTGTTGATCAGCTGTTTACCGGCATCCGCGGTTCTGATGTAACTGCTGATTTACACCATTGTTTTATGGGAACCGTGGATGCCGGTAAACAGCTGATCAACAATGTAAGCAACAAAATATGAAACACAAAATGAAAAACAGCTGATTTACACCATTGTTGCACCACATGCTAGAAGCATCCTCATTATTAGCATTTCAGGGTTGCTTATTAATCACATTTTTATAATTAAATAATTAGTATGATAAATAAATACGCCATATTTGGTATTTTCGTGATCAGAAAAATTATTTCTTTTTTATGATGATGAAAAAAATACATACTTGCATTAAAAATAATCAACTTGTCTAAAATATATAAAAAACCGTTTGAAGTAAAAAATTTTAATTTTAATATTCAGAATCTAGTAAAATTTCAGTAAAGTTTTATCTAAAAAGTTTTTTTGTATTTCAACAAATAACAAAGTTATAGGCAAAAGAAGTTTTGAGCAAAAAACAGTTTTTTGAGCACAGCGAACGAATCAGTTAAAATATCTGGGATTTTTACACATCATTTTTCTATAGAAAAAATTGAAAAAACAAAATGTTTAGGCCTATACATAGATTTAAACACTTGAGCTGGGATTTGCACATGGAGTATGCTTTGAAAAAAATTAATTCTGGGATCTACGCCTTTAAAAATATTATCTCATCTGTGCAACACGCAAATACTAAATACCCCCGTCTCAGCAGACATTTCTGTGTACTCAGCGAATTTCCGATGGAATTTCAGATTATCTACTTTTTCCATAAAAACACCATATAATCGAGTATGTAGGATTGCTGCCATAGGTAGTTGTTAGAAAATCTAAGCTAATCAATAATTGGTGAAGTTAACACAAAATTGTATCAAGATTTGGCTATTTTTAACTTTCCCATAAACCCCATGGGGATGAGTATGTAGGTTTGCCGCCAGATGGAATTTTTGATCAAGTAGGCCTAGGCTATATGTTAAACCCTATCTTACCAAATTTGATTAAGTTATGTCAATAAATAATTAAGATACAGGGGTTTCTTTATTTACCATAAGAATAACATGGGATAAAAACAGAAGATTGTTTCAGGCTAATACATTCCAACAACATCCTGGATAAATCCACAATAGCAGTTTTGTCCAAAGTGGAATAGTTTTGGTACTGTAGTAGTCTTGTTCAACTGTTTCAGGCTAATACATTCCAATAATATCCTGGAATGAATCCACAACAGCAGTTTTTTCTAAAGTAGACCAGTTTTGGTAGTAATCTTGTTAAACTGTTTCAGGATAATACATTCCAACAACATCCTGGAATGGATCCACAGCAGCAGTTTTGTATAAAGTGGAGTAGTTTTGTAGTGATATCGTTTAACTGTTTCAGGCTAATACATTCCAACAACATCCTGGAATGGATCCACAGCAGCAGTTTTGTCTAAAGTGGAACAGTTTTGGTAGTAATCTCGTTTCCGCTTTTGACAACCTCTTCAAATCGGAAAGCCTAACAGATGTCACGCTATTCTGTGAAGGTACGGTATTAAAAAAAATTGTTATATATAAATTTTTTATGACAATGTATATATATTTTGTCAATAAAGATGAATTTAGTTTATTACTTTACACTTTCTTTAAAAAAATATGTATGGGTCATTATCAAAATAAAAAATAAATAAATAAAATTATTGCTAATTTGAGTGTCAGCAGGAAAAATGATTAATTTTTTTCATGCAAATCAAAGTTTTGCAGTAATGGTATGCAAACTAATAAACATGATCTTGCTTTAAATAAAATTATAGGATGGAAAAAAATAAATAGTGTCTTTATTAATTCCCCTTGCTCACTGTCCCCATACCTCAGAGTCTTAAGTTCTCAGCTGACAAAAGTCATACAAATTTACTAAAAATAAATATATCAAATGCCCATGATTATCATTTAACAGTTATATTTAGAAATAAAGTAATAATTTTATTGAAATCAGATCAATTCCAGAATAATTTGCAGTTTTTTCTGTGTCCCTTCAAGACCAATAAAAGTGTAGCAATGTTTTGAATTTGACGCCAAATCGGCATCAACTATTTCGTTTCTCCCAATCCTGTTAATGACGCTCAGCGTTTAGTTGTATGGTAGACGTGGACACTTTCCGCTGTCTGATTGCCACTGAGAGCCAAAATCATATGCTCCGTTTGAGTGAACAGTGGGAGTAAACAAATCAAAATCCTTATTTATGCATTTTATATGAACTTAGCCTCTAAATATAAAATTCGCTAATCCAAACAGGGTCTGGTACCAATTAGTTCATATTGGCAGGACTCAACTGAATTTGATTCAAAATGAAGTTAGTAAAAACTGTTTGATTCAAATTTAAATTTATGCTTACTCTGAAATAAATGTGAGGACTTTTCTGGAAGTGAATGCAACCTTTTTTGAGGACAAAATTGTAATCTCTGTTGAGGACCTTAGAGGTGATAGGAAGCGAAGCAAAACTTTTAATTTCAACAATCAGACGATTAAGTTATTTAAAAACCTCATTTTCTAAATCACAACAGCCAATAAGATAGGTCCACAGTTTGATTCAATGACAGCTAGGTGCTGCAATAGTATTAGTCACACATCCAGACTGAAGGTGACTATCACTTTTGTCGCATGGGATCGAACTAGCTGGCCAGGAGGGACTGTAGTTGGATAGCAAAATATAACTGTGTTTGATTGCTTTATCCTGCAATGTATTGTTGAAAAATTAATGTAGAAAAGCCAAATTTATAATTTAGCCTGCTTCACAATTTATCAATTTTTATTTTTTTCCGGTTGGCATGTAAACAAAGTCATCAGCTAACGATTTGATGTTTGTTAATGTTGACTAACCAGTCGTCACCGCTGTTGTTGCAGGTGTAACATTTAAGGCGCACAGGATAATCCTGGCGGCCTGCAGCAAGCATTTCCAGGAGCTGTTTGAGGCGGCGCCGCACTGTCCCAGCGTGTTGGTCATATTGGACGGCACCAGTTCGTCCAACATGTCCGCACTGCTCGAGTTCATGTACAAAGGCGAAGTCCACGTCAAGCATGAGAGCCTCTCCAGCTTCCTCAAGGCCGCCGAATGCTTGCAGGTGAATTTCTAATCTTTACCACTTTCACCCTTGCCTTCTTTTGTTTTTATTGGACTTGGTCAGTGTCCGATGTCAGATTTAATTTTATAATTGGGAAGATCAGTTTTCAGGAAGACAATTCATCAGATTTCAGTCCTATATAGGCCTAATATTATTTCTTAATTTTTTTTACTGTTTCCATCTCGAAATGAAAGAGACGAGCAGACAACAACTTATTTATTAATGTAGTACACTTTTTAATAAAAATAATGTAGGCCTACATATTGATCTTGATTTTAAAATAGGGTCCTTTAAAAACTATCAAAAGTAATATAAGTTAATGGAGAATTGTATATCGTTTTGATAATGGATTTTTATTCAAAATTATTTCTAAGTACTGTTTCTAAGTAGTAAATTATTTCTAAATAAGTGGTTTCTTTGAGTTTAAGATTAAATAGTGTAACATGTAGGTTTAATTTATGTTTAAGAAGATGAACGTTTTGTTACATACTGGTGGACTTTTGTTTCATTCTCCAATTTTTGTCATGTTTTTTTATTAATGCATGCCTTATGCACTTGGATTCACTGATAAGATGTAAAAATTGTATTTATTCTTCAAATTTGAATTCATAATACAGATTAGATAATAAAAAGTATACGAACCACAAGGTTAAAAAAAATTATAATGATTCTTCTATGGGAGGTATTTTTAAATCACACATTTAAGTTAATGCTAAAGTACACTTTAAATTAAATACTAGCAAGAACAGTTCATTGCTGTGCCTTTTGTTTGCTTTGTTTTATTTAAACAACTAACGTACTATATACAAAAATTGTTAATTACTTTATCTGTGATATATCTCGTTGAAAACACCTATTTTTTGTATTTCTTTTCTTTTTTCCATCTCTTTATTGATATTCATCTCATATCAGCAAGTCCTTCACAGGGTACTTAAAAAAGAGAGCATTAAATCCTTTTAGATTTAAATAAATAACAAAAATTGTATCTTTCAGGTTAAAGGCCTATCTATTGAACATGAAAAGATGGCGGAAGCTCAAAGCGAGGTCAAGTTTGAGCCTCGAATCGATTCTCCATCACGAGTTACCAAGCAGAGCAAACCGAACACTGCAGAAACAGCGAAAGAACAGAGCGAAGAATCGCCATCAAACAGCATGCACCCCCCGTCCACCTCGTCATCTTACACTCCTGTCATGAGTCCGTACATGCACCATTACATGCACCATTACGACTCCCGTAGCGGAGGCTCGTCCCAAGGACCTCCCTCCTCACCTTACGACTCCCTCCCGAGAAAACGTCCCCACCGCTCCCCCAGCGACTCATCGATCCGAGCGTCGGTACTCAGGGACGGAAGCAAACCGGAACGTGAGTCCCCTCTCTCCCTGACGTACTCACGCTCCAGCACTCCTCCCCACTCCGAGTACCATCCCTCCCGACATCCCCCCTCCTCTCCAAGTGGGCCCCGCTACGAAGTCAGTGGAGACAACCAGACCAATGTTACACCTTCATCTTCTGCCGCACCACTCGTTCCCTTTGACAGATCTGCTGCTGTGGAATCAGAAAATCCTACTGATGCCTGGAACTCCTCGTCGAGTTGTCCTGAAGGTTTGTTTTGTTCTTGAAATTGATTTAAAATATCATTCGTCACAAATATTTTTTCAAAACTAAACTTTGAGGTGTCTACAGAGCTGTAAAGAAAAAGTCTCCCAAAAGTTGTTGCAAATATCTAAAAAAATCCACTTAATCTTCAACTAATTTTTCCTACCTCAACATCCCCTAAATCACAACTATATAGAACTAGGTTATTTTGATCTCAACTGCAAATGCATGCCATTTTATTGTTGTAAGATATTTAATTTTTGAACAACTTCATAGTATTTACCAAAGCAGCAAATGTATTTCCTTACATAACTGATAAATAGATATCCATACTAGTTTTGTTAACAGATTAATAGATATCCATACCAGTTTTGTTATATAGTATTGTGTAATAAACAGTCAATGTAGGCTAACAGACTCGTTAAAGAACAAAATAACAGACGTATTGTTTGTTAAACCAACACGGAAGTGGAACAGCTTCGAGCTTGTTGAAGTTAACAACAAAGTTATTTGTTTTAGATGCATGCAAGTGTACTTGTAAACAGTAAATTTAAATATTGTGATGATGCATTGCAACAGTTGTACAAGTATATTATACAATACCATAATGATGCTGAAGCTGACTGGTTTTATATGCTACAATTTAGGCTATATGAAAATAAAATAACCTCATCATCATTCAATTTATAGTAAAACATAATCTATACTCTCACAAACATATCCATTATCTCTTGAGACAGTTTTCTTTTGTATCCAATCAAAAATTTCTAAACCTTTAAACAAGTTTTTAAAACGAATAACATGAACACGCCAATTGAACATTAATACAGTAGACTCTCCATAGTGAGATATTTTTTTGTTCAACACTTTCTATAATTTAACCACACCTTGTCTGCAATATCTCTAATTACTGAGAAAGATAGAGTTGTGGACTTATTTGTGACTTTAAAAAGCATGTTTAATATTAAAATTCCTTTCTTTGTTATTTTAACACTTAACTGTAGTGCGATTGACCTTATCAAATGTTGCTGGAAAATGTTAGGTTATAAATTAAAATTTTAGTTTTTTAAATTTTTTTGCCATGATAAATAATGTATAAAAATAAGTAAAAAGCTATGAGCTTTCATATAATATGAATTTTACTACACAGTTACAATGGGCGAATTTTTCAGGAGCTCACATCTAAATAACAAAATACCCCCGTCGCAGCAGACCTGCGTACTCAGCGAATTTCCAATGGAATTTCAGATTATTTACTTTCCCCATAAAAACACCATAGGATCGAGTATGTAGGTTTGCTGCCATGGGGTGTTGTTAGAAAATCTAAGTTAATCAATAATTGGTGAATGTAAACACAAAATTGTATCAAGCTCTAGCAATTTTTTATTTTCCCCATGAACTCCATGGGGGTGAGTATGTAGGTTTGCCGCCATATGGGTGTTGTAAGCAAATATCAGTTGAACCCTACCAAGTGAATGTACATACCACATTTTATCAAGTTATTCCAATAAATAAGCGAGATACATTGATTTAATAGTTTCCCATAAGATTAACATGGTAAACCTATTTTTGGCTTTTCTCTGTAACCTGTTAAGCCAAGTTAAAAATTCAAAATACTAAATTGTTTGTTTTTTAAGCTATTTTAAATGGTTTTAGTAAAAATTGTTGAATTTTGAAAATTGAGGTCAAAAAATGCCAAAACCCCATTTTTGACCCCTTTGAAACCCCATAAAACCCCGTTCCCATAACCCGACAATGCTGGTTCGGGAACTCGTGAAAATAGACCTGGTCTTACACCTTCATACCAAATTTCATCAAAATCGGAGGTTCCCTTCAAAAGCTATCGGTACCACGGACACACATATGCAAGAACCGATTTTGGGGGAGGTGGTGTAATAATATTGGTGTCAGATAAAATTGTTTACAAAAATTTAAAATTAAACTCTTTGATTGCACTCAATCAAGATAAAATTTTTGAATCTTGTGTGACAGAAATTAAAATTGGGAAAGAAAAATTACTAATTGCTGGGCTATACAGAACACCATCGGAAGACGTTGAAATATATCTCGACAAATTAAATGAACTTCTGAAAATCTTAAGTAAAATGAACAGGGAGATTCTGTTGGGGGGCGATTTCAATATTGATGTTTTGAAGGAAGACAAGAAGAAAAAGAAATTTATTAATGTACTAGAAATGCATGGTTTTCAATATACTGTTAAAATACCAACTAGAATCACAGAACTAAGTGAATCGGCAATTGATAATTTTATCACTAATATAAATAGCAATCTTTTTAATGTAGAATGTTTGATTACAGCTTTGTCTGACCACGATGGACAACTTTTTAAAATTTTTAATACAAAAAGTAAGAAAATTATAAATTCTAAAGTCCATAAGTTTGAAAGAAAATTTAAACAAGAAAACATTAAACTTTTCATTTATGATCTATCCAATGAAGATTGGACAAAGCTTTATAATTGTAAAGTTGAAGACAAATTTACTTATTTTTACAATGTTTTAAAATATTATTTTGATTTACATTTCCCTCAAACTAAAATTGTCAAAAGTAAAATTCATAATGGATGGATAGATGATGAGATTGTCAATGAGCGTCAAAAAATAATTGCTGAGCACCATTTGTACAGGAAGGATAGAAGTAATGTGAATCTAAAGAATTATATCAAAGAGCATAAAAAGAAGTATAGAAAAATGATTCATCTTAAGAAAAAAAACCATTTTAATAATAGGATTAAAAAATCAACCAATGTTAACAAAACTGTTTGGCAAATTGTAAACACTGAATCTAAGAACAAAAAAGAAAAACTTTTTAGTAATATTATACTCAAGCACAAAGGCTCCAATGTAGAGGACCCATATGATGTTTCTAATATTTTAAATGAAAGCTTTGCTAATATGGTGGAAAACCATGTTTTACCAAATTTACCAAATTTACCAAATTTGAATAAATCTCGATTAAGTTCTGAAATTTTTTCTGTAAATAGTAAGTTTAGCTGTAAAACTATTGATGCACCTGTTCTGTCATCAATAATTGACTCATTAAAACCTAAATGGTCATCAGGATATGATGAAATTCTTTTTAAAATTATTAAAGAAGCCAAAACTGTTTTATTGAAACCCCTTTTACATGTGATTAATGCTTCATTTATAACAGGTGTTTATCCCGCTCAACTAAAAATTTCTAAAATAATTCCGGTGTACAAAAAAGGGGACAAAACAGATCCCCTTAACTATAGACCTCTGGCAATTCAACCAGCATTATCGAAATTGTTTGAAAAAAGTATACTTTTTCAGCTTGTGGATTATTTTGAAAAAAATAACTTATTAGAAAAAGAACAGCATGGGTATAGGAAAAATAAATCTACCACAACAGCACTAATAACTTACATTGAAAATGTCTTAAATAATTTGGATGAGAACAACAAGGTTGTTGGTGCTTTTTTGGACATGTCCAAAGCGTTTGATAGTGTTCATCACCCACACTTATTAAATAAACTTAAGATGTACGGAATAGATGGTAAAGAGTTAAGATGGATTAAATCCTATTTAGAGGATCGCCAACAGTATGTTAACATTGGACATATAGATGGTAATAAAATGTTTAATGTCAAATCAAAAGTCAGAGAAGTAAAATATTCTGTGCCACAGGGGTCAGTGTTGGGCCCATTCCTGTTCCTATGTTACTTGGGAGGGATGCCAAAACATTTATCCGACCATGTAGATAACAACACCTTATGTTTGTATGCAGATGACATAAGTATGACACTTTGTGGTAAAGAAATGGAACTTCTTCAAATCAAAATGAAGGAGTCAATTTCAATACTGAAAGATTATTTAAGCGAAAAAAATCTTCTACTCAATGCAAATAAAACAACTTGTATGAAGTTTGATTGTAGAAAGTCAAAAAATAATTTTTTTAATAATTTTGTTGATGAAACTAAATTTTTAGGCCTCACATTAGATAGTTCACTCAATTGGACCACACATGTTGACAATATTTGTAAAAAAATTAGCTCAGGAATTTTCGTAATTAGGCGGCTAAAACCACTATGCAGTACAGAAATTTTGCGGACAGTTTACTTTGCCCATGTACATTCTCATATTTCTTACGGTATAGAAATTTATGGGGGAACAAGTAAGTTTAACTTAAATAAAATTTTACATTTACAAAAGGAAGCCATAAGATGTATACTTAATTTGGATAAAAATGAATCATGTAAGAGTCACTTTCGAGAATTGGAATTAATGACTGTTTATAGCCTTTACATTTACAAAACAGTACTGTATGTCAAGAACTGTGAAGCAGAATTACCAAGACAGCAAGACATACATAATTACAACACTAGAAATAAACTAAATTTTACAACCAAAAAACATAATAAAGAAAAATTTAAAGAAAGCCCTAATTATATCGGTGTTAAATTTATGCATTCTCTCCCACGTGGCATTAGGAATGAGGAAAACTACAACAAATTCAAAAATAAACTTAAGATTTTTCTGATTGACCATGAATTTTATAATTTAGAAGAATTTATAAAACCATAACAATTAACTTGGAATAGGGACAACATGAATAAAACACCATTGTAAATATTAGTAGTAGGAAATAGATTATTTTAGAATAAGGACGCATTCATGTACATATTTTTGTATGTGTTGAATAAAGATTCATTTGACTTGACTTGACTTGACTTGACATATATATATATATATATATATATATATATATATATATATATATATATATATATATATATACATAGATATGAAAATGAACGAATGGTGTTTTTGGCATCTGGGGACCTCAAAATAAAAAAGTAAAGTGGTCCCGGGCTTAGGTCTTACCATGGCTACTTCCGTAATAGCGTATTCCCTATAGGGAAATTCGCTAAAAAAAAAAAAAATGAAAGACAAAAATGCTACCTAATGTTAACAACTCGAAACGTGACAAAAATGCCAAAAAATTAAGTTACGATGGTGCTGAGGACTAGTTTTCCGTAAAAACTTGAAAGATAACAGTAAAGTTGCATTTTAGCAAATTTCGCTATAGGGAATACGCTATTACGGTAGTAGCCATGGTATGACCTAAACCCGGGACCATTTTACCTTTTTACTTTGAGGTCCCCAGAAGCCAAAAACACCATTCATTCATCTTCATATATATGTATATCTACCTATCTATGTGTCCGTGTTACTGATAACTTTTGAAGGGACCTCCGATTTTGATGAAATTTGGTATGAAGGTGTAAGACCATGTCTATTTTCATAAGTTCGCGAACCAGCATTGTTGGGCTATGGGAACGGGGTTTTATGGGGTTTCAAAAGGGGTCAAAAATGGGGTTTTCCCATTTTTGAACCTCAATTTTATAAATTAAGAATTTAACTAAACCCATTTAAAAGAGCTTATAAAAACAAGCAATTTAGTATTTTGAATTTTTAACTCAGCTTAACAGATTCCGGAGAAAAGCCAAAAACAGGTTTCCGATGTGAAACTTATGGGAAATCAATAAAACCCTGTATCGCGCTTATAACTTAGTCAACTTAGACATAACTTAGTCAAATTTGGTATGTTCATGCACTAGGTAGGGTTTAACTGATATTTGCTTACAACACCCATGAGGCGGCAAACCTACATACTCACCCCCATGGGGTTTATGGGGAATATTAAAAAGTTCTGAATATTGATACAATTTGATTTTTACCTTACCCAACTATTACTTTTCCTAACAACTAGCATTTTTTAACAGCATCCCATGGCAATAAACCTACATACTCATTCCTATGTTGTCTATGGGGAAAATACAAAACCTCAAATTCCTTTGGAAATTAGCTAAGTACGCAGGTCTGCTGCGACGGGGGTATCAATCAAAACCTATCCAATCGTAATTAAAGTGTAGACAACAAAATACACCTTCATCATCGTCACACAGCAACACAATGCAGAAATGCAAGCAGCTAAACTTTTTTCTCCTGCCAAACAGCTGGGTTCCTTAACACTTTTGAATACTAATCAATGCTAGATGAACAAGGAAGAGTTACGTAGTAAGAAATGGAGCTACTGTGCCGTAAATGCGTTGCTATGACAACTAATTTTGAGACTTGACCTATAATCAGGATATGTTTGCGGAGACATACATGATGCCCTGAGATATACACTGGGCTTAAAGTGTTAACAAGTGATCATGTGTATTAAAATGGTTTGTTGTTTGTTTCCATTGAGAGTATCCATCCTTTTTATACAGTAATAATAACCTCCAGTCTATAATCTTCTGTAATCACAGGATCCTGGTCCCATTAATTATCTAGAGTCTGCTGTAACCGTTGTTTTAACCCTAATAAAATATATACACCTATATTTTTTGTAATTTGCAGGAAATTTAGAATCTTAAGACTACTTTTGAACTGCCAATTTCTTGATTCTTGAAATGAAGTGCTTCATAAGTGTAAAGTTTTGATTTTGGTACCCTAGTTTTTTTAGTTAAACAGTGTTGTAAAAGCAAGTGACTATAGTTTTTTACGGATTAAAATTAGAGGTTGTGCAATGCAGGAATTTTTTTGGATTCAATGCGTTGATGTGGTTCAAAGAATTTTGATCTGAATCAATGCGATTTGATCCGTTGCAACTTTGGCACGATTTTTGTGCAATCCATACTCGGTCTAATCCACTATGATGAGAAGTGAATTTTTACTTTTACTTTATTATTATCTTTGAGCATTTAGAGAAATTTCCTCCCAGGTTCTTGGGTTCAACAAATGTCAATGATGCAAAAGTTTTTTTTTTAATTTTTCAAGGCAGAAATACAGGATATTTTTGAGATCACCTTTAGAGATTGTAGATTCCTAGAGAGATAATTCTCCATCTCCATCTCCAATCCCTAAGATTAGAATGGTTGTGGTTGCAGATTTACGGGTGAAGCTAGTTTCGCCGGTGACGGAGCGGGTCAAGTCGGAGTGGGGTGGGTACAGCAACAACGAGGGGACAGCGAGTGCTGAGCCGTCAACCCCGGAGCGCATGCCCGCCATCATGTGGCCGCTCAACGTCAACTCCGGCTCGGCTACCAAGCTGGCCACCGCTCACAAGACGTCCACTGCCGCCACTACGCCGGACGGTTTGTGTCTAGTCTAGCGTTTAGTGTTTAGCGGTGACTCCGTAACAACTTGCCAAGTTGAAATAAAAGATGAAATTTGATGTATTTGTCAATTACAGGGTCACTTGCGCCAGCCTAAGTCCGAGTAGGTGAGAAGAAGTTGGAATTGAAATGTGGTCCGGAAAAGAGACTAATAGCATTGACTATGTACACTAACGTGAATAGACCTCTCATCCAATGCATTTAGTTTGGGGCAGAAATTTGGAAGTTTCGTGTACGCGGCGCCAGAGTCGCTGCCATTAATGTTGTTATTATTCAACTGGATTTGCAGTGCTGCGAAAACATTTCATCACAACATAAACAAAAAATTCCATTACAAAATGTTTAATCCTTGGTTAAGAGTGGTAGTACTGATTTGCCTATCATATGACTCCTGTACTTCCATGTACGCCGCTGAAGATCGCGCTATCGTATATTAGTTTTAAACACACCTATGCTATGAGAAGTCTAATCATGTTAGTGTACATAGTCAATGCTAGTAGCATTGACTATTTACATTGACCTGAAACAACTTCTCATCTCATCTAATGCATTTTGTTTGATACCGAGATTTGGAAGGTTCATGTTCCTCGTGCCAGAGGGGGATGTTGCAATTATGTTGTAGCCCTCCCCGTGCAATCGAAATTGTAATTATTCAGCAAAATTAACAGGGCTGCAAAAACACGTTATCCCAACATAAACATAAACCTCAGTTGTTTGAAGATGCTCAGTTGTTTGATAAGGCTTGGTTCCGCTCAAACTCTCTCAGTTTGAATCAGGACAAAACCCAGTAGCTGATTTGCAGATTTGGTTGCATTGATGCTGAGTGTGCCGGGGAAGTTAAACTGTTAGGATTCGTCATCGATTCCAAAATTTTGTACAAGTGACACCCTTATAAGTGATTGCTTTTCATTGAAAACATTTTGATTTTCTCAGTCTTTCACAGCATGAGCAATGAGCATGAGTATGACACCAAGCATCAGTAAAATTTCACATTTAAAATTCACCATTTAAACATAATTGGAAAATATCCTTCTTATGTGGGTATTAAGCTTTTTTATTTGCTGCCACTTAATATTAAATTGAAAATTTGTACTAGCAGTTTTAAAGTTTCACTTAAGGAATATTTACTAAGTGAATGTTTTTACAGCTGGGATGAGTTCTTTAATAAGAAGTAATTATAGTTTGGTTCATTATTTTTAGTGATGTGTCAGTAAAAAAATTTCAAAGTCGGTACTGGTACCGGTTCTTTTAAAGGACCGGTTCTCGGTACCAGTACAAGTACTCATTTTTTAATGAGGTTAATAATTAAAATAAGAAATATGAAAAACATTTTACATTGAAGTGATATTTCATAAGTAGTGAGAATTTAGGGATTAAATTAACCAACACATGCAAGGAAAAGAATTAGGATTGAGTGACAATTAAGGAAGGGGGTGTATGGGATGTTGGGGTGTGTATTGGACACCCCAGTACCAAGTACCACTAGGGGTGAGTATTGGACGGGCCTGGTAGAAAATCATTACCCTTAGGTCTCAGACCAATTTCTAATTCCTAGTGTAACTTAGTTCTTAGAACTTTTATTTACTTTATTATTTGTATGAAAATTGTTGGGAAGAAATGTTTCAAAAATTAATTTAAAACTCCCAAAGGAAATATTAAAATTTTTTATTGACAGTCGTTATCAACAGATAAATTCCAGGAAATATTATTTAAATCTTTAAGAAATTGTGTAGTATTTTTTCTGAGAAAATATTCATCTTAAATAATATTCAAATATAAATTTATTATTCCCTAACTTTATTAAATCGTTTTTATTTCTGTAACACTAAGAAATGACCACTAAGAAATATTTGATTTCTCCAACAATATTTCACGATTGGTGATGTTTTGGAATTTCCACAGGTAAGAAACTGCAGTGCCCATTTTGCGAGCGCTTGTACGGATATGAGACAAACCTGCGGGCGCACATCAGACAGCGCCACCAAGGGATCCGCGTGCCGTGCCCCTTCTGCTCCCGAACCTTTACGCGTAACAACACGGTGAGACGGCACATCGCCCGCGAACACAAAACCGAGCTGAGTCCCTTCCAGCAAACGGAGCTCAGTCCCCTACAGCAGACAGAACTGGCATCCTTCCAGCAGACCACTCAGGTTCAAAACCACAACCAGTAGCCACCCGACACGATATACCTCATTCGATCTTCTTTTCTATCGTATATTTAAAATAGTTATATATATACAGATGCATTATACGAGTTATTATTACCGTTGTTAATGAATAATAGTGATTTTTTTATCGCCGGTCGGAGGTCTGCGGGACCCCTCGTCACGAAATGTGCCTCCGAAATGTGTTAGTGTAGATCGAATTATATTTATAGGTGATTAACACATGTTCGAAAGTGATTGAGGGCTTCCGAATTCCTCCGACCGAAACTGTTAGCGAACTAGTCATTTCAAGTGCAACTCTTCACAGTCTTTTTGTTTGTATTATAATAGAAATCAGCCCTCCCTGTCGAGTCACACGAGATCGTGCCAAACCCGTCTTACCTCTTCGGATTTAGTAAATGTCACGCCTCGAGGAGAGGTTAATATTGTAGGCGTTTACTTTTCGCTCCTAGTCAGACCTCTCCTAGCGTAGTTTCTAGTTTATTTTTACAGTATTCGATCGGTTTCCGCACCTCTTTCTTCTTTCTATCCAGATCTGATCTCTGTATATCTTTATTGTTTACTAACCGCAGTCTGGGTTCAATGTCAGAGTGTATACTGAACTGTTTCATATTTTATAATACTTGTTTTTTATGTAATCGCAACCGACTCAGGTAGTCCCATGTACAAATCAGGTTATAATACATAGTTTAGAGCCGCTTTATAAGTTAATGTTGATAATAATGTTATCGAATGTTGGAAGCTATTGCCTGTCCGTTTCCCACTTGTTGTTGCCTGTTAAACAATTTTGTTAAAATTCCATTACCTTTCTTCACGATATAGTACAAATAAGATGGTTGCATCCAAATCATGACTTCTGTTTACCACACCGAATAGCAATCAACTCAGGGATTTTCTAGTCCGGTAAACTGTTTTGTGAACATTTTATTTTCTTACTGTACTGTTTTAATTCTTGTTTATTTGTTTTTCACATGTTGAGTAGTATTATATTGATATGTTGTATATAACAGAGCAGAATGAAAGATTTGGATGCTAACCATTTCTTAGCGTAGTGGGGGGACGGACTGCAATAGTGACCTTGTTAACAACAGTACAATTCCCGCAAGTGTCTTTATTTGTTCTGCTGTGGGTTGTTTGCTGACTCATGTATTTTTGTTGACTATGTTTAATAAGAATCACCGATTTTTTTATTTTTAATTTTTAATGTTTTCAGTTCTCTATGGATTATATTGGTTTGCTTTTTTGTAGTGTTATTCTTCTTTGTCTATTTACAAATTTTATTTAGGTTTTTGGTTTGGGGATGCAGACTTTTTAGTATCGACTAACATGATTAGTCCGCAAGAAGGCGCGGCCAGATGCGTCTCAGGCTAACGTTTACTCTTCGTGTCATCACATATTGCATTTTAATATAATATTTATTCTGTACTAAACCGGCGATTTCGCTCGGTGTGAAAACGGGTATAATATAGTGCTCGTCAAGTACAACATAAAATAAACTGTTTTCCTTAATCTGATTTTTAATGTTACTAAATGTTTTGTGGTGTAATCGGTCGTTCTTTGGAAGAGGTACTCTCGGTCGGCTAAGTCTCTACTTGATGTTTACTATTATCCCCTTCTCTCCTGCTTCCTTCCTTCCTCTCTCCGACATTCCATCGTGGAAATAAAATCCTCTCAGGAAAAAACTCAGGGAATATCGTTGCATAAGACACTGCCATTTATGCAAATAAAAGTGCACAAAAGTGGCGCGAAACTTAAGAGTACAAAAATTGCCTCCTCCTAAATCCCTTGTCCTTGCTTGTATAGTATTAAATTTACGTAGTGTTAGATTTAAGTAAGTATTCGGCAAGTGTGCGTGATCACTCACAAATAGTACAAATACCTACCTCACTACTTAGCTATCACCTCCTACTGGGGTGTCCAACACTGCATGCGCAATATTGTAGCCTATTACAAATATATATATTTATATTTTACAGGAACGTTACTCAGGAATCAGATTCATAAGTTTATATAGTCGTTATACCGTTTTCTACCTCATTTTATTCTGTTTACCGTTTGTCAATAGTTGTAGTTGCATTGTTGTGACTGTTTATTTTTGTTATGTACGAATGTGTCTTCGGGTCCAACGCTACGGAGAGAACCTCTTCCATTAGTTGTAGTTTCTATTTCTTTGACTACTGGTGTACTTATATCGATTAATACTTCTGTATTGTATTACATCGGGCATAATGCAATACGATCCGATTGTACATAATTTTTTACACATATTTTATACACAAGAGCAAATACATAACCCCTCGTAATCCGAAATAGGACTGTTGTTGAGTATAGTTCTAAGCTGACACACGATACATTTTCCTTTGAGAGCTGTAAATACTAAGTATATATGTGTGAGCCGGTGGGACGGCGGACAACAACTGACAGTCTTGTGTGTGGCTGGTGCACTGACGGCCAGGGCGGGTGTTACAGCTGCGGCTATCGCTTAGCCTTTCTTTAAAGCCCTAGTTTGTTGTTCGAACGACTATTGTTGAAAGGGCAGAAAGGATGAGCAAATTTGATTTCTATAAAACTTTCAATTCTCTGCTAAGGGAGAAAAGTGTACAAAACGTTTTTTATAGAATTTTCAGTAGACCTGCAAACTAATTATTGTCGTCTAGGAAAATTTTGGAAAAATATAAACATTTAGCCTCACTTAATTAAAAAGTACAAATTAGTGTCTTTACTTAATTTTGTCCTATGTAAAAGTATTTATAAAATTTATACACTGTACTCTAGTACGCTTCAGTCTGTAATGTAACAAAATTAAACACTTTATGTGATAACGTAAAATAAGTAGACTTGTTCTGACCTGAAACTAGTGCCTGTAAGTTAGTAATTTAATAAGTTGATTTCCTAAAGTATTGTCAAAGATTTAAAACACCAAAGAGTCAGAGTTTGAAGACTGCCCCGCTGCGGCTGCTAGCGCCACCTTGTGATAACAGTGACGCCGTCTTTGCGCCAGCCTTGGAGCCGTCGCATATTGTTTCTGTAAATATAGTCATAGTAGGAGGTCCGGTAGCGTGAGTCTTGTCGATAGCGGGCGACGCCATTGAGAAGACTGATTATTACATCGGCGTTGAATGCTATCGGCAAGACTCATTTTCATTACACAAAACGTTCCGGCGTCCCGCCGACTTTTTTATTTATCGTAACAGTTATATACATTTTTTATTTATAATTTGTCCTGGAGATTTTAGTATATAGACATTTTATATTGCAAATCGAATATACACGACCGTATATATTATATATTTTCCTACATGCTGTTCATTAGATTGCATTGTTAAGTTGAAATAGTTTTTCATATATATAGTATCGATTGTATTCATATATTTCTCAGGGATTTACCATTTACATGTCTTATCGAATGGTATTACTGGTTACCAGTCTAATTTTGTTGTTTAATTTTATAGTTGTTTATTTTTCATTTGAAATATTTATTTGTTGTTGTAGTTTTTATATTAAGTTGATTTACTAATTTCTGTTGCGCCGTAATAAATATTTATATAGATTGCTAATGATAAGTATTTAATAATTTTACAAAATAGATTTTAAGTCTTCATAAGAATACAGTAGCGAGCATGTAAGGATTCTTAAAACTCTGCAGCTTTCATCTTAATTATAATCTCTGCTTAAAACGTTCTTACTTCAGGTATTAGTTTATATAAGAAATACACCAATAAATAAATATTATTCACTAAACCATTACCAATAGGTATTTTAAAATCAATTATTAAACTAACCATTTTTAAGGTAAATTTTTAATGTAGTTAACATTAAATAGATTTTGAGAAAAATCAAAAGCCATTAATCTTATATTTATAAACCAGAAAGAAGTTAAATTACATCAGTATAATGTACTTATAACATTATAATAGCAAAACTAACATTGAACTGCATTTAGTCTCTATTAATATATTAAGCATGAAAACCACATGAACCATTATTGTTAAAGACCAATCAATAATTTTTAATTTTATAGAACTATAATGTAAAACAAATAGATAACAAATCAATTTAAAGTATGTAATACTTCAGTAGCAAATATGGCAATGTACATTTGTATTTTTAATTCCATCTGTTGATAATCGTGCAGTGGGTTTAATTGGTAAATCATGACGAATACGGGTGTTTGCCTAGGGTGGAGGCAGTGATATCATCCTATGCTGTTGTTATTAGACTGGTAACCAGGGGTATATGGGTATGCCAGTAGCATAAAGCGAAGCACCTTGCTACACGTATGTATGTATATGCTAATAACGATGCACGGCGCGTTTACTTTGCTTCCTCATGTCCACACGATGGTGTAACGGAGAGTTGTATATGCGTGTTAATTTTTATTTGTTGAAAAAGTTAACGAGTGAACATGTTGTAAAAAATTCCATGTTTTATGTGAAAAAAAACAGTACAAGAAGTTGTTGCGAGTGTTGCGTGAACGTTTGGACGTGTGAGAGTGTGTATGTGTGTGTGCATGACGTAGCTTTAAGGAGCGCACCCGTTCGCTTCGCACGGCCTGACTGACTGTGATACTCCCGCAATTTGGGAGACAGTTATGCGGCACTTTGGCTAAATTTTTTGAGGCCCTCACATCCTCAAAAAGTGATGGGTTCTCTGATGTTTTTAGATGTTTATTTTTTACCCCGCCTCTTGGTCAGATGTAGAGTGATGTCAGGATCGGTCTTACTGGAATATTCCAACTTACTGGATTACAATAAATGTTGTAATCTCATTCCAAATTTGCCAGAATCAATTAGGTGAAACAATGCTACTGATAATTAGTTTCGATAACATTTTATTCTTTAAATTAAATTTCGATTTGTGTCTTTTTACCAATAAAAACAAAGTAATATATATATCATACCACACAAATTTAGAAATAAAAATGCCACTTCAACATGAATTATTCAATTGTGCTGTTAAATTTACACAGTAAAAAACTGATTAGTAGCTATATATATATATATTTGAGTGTCCTTTCATGAAGAAAAACAAAAACGCAATTGTTAGAGGAACCATTAGTTGTTATATGTATCTTAAAACAGTTCTTATGATCTTTATTTAATCTGTAATTGGTAAACGAAGGTTTAAAAAGAATTAATGCAATTGTTAACAAGTAAATCAATAATATTAATTATATATGAAATACTAAATTAAAGACATTTGGCTCTTTAAATGATATTCTGTGTGGTTCAATCAAATCGTTAATACATGTGTCATCTCTGCCTATAAACATAGCATCACTCACGGTCTGCCAAGTTGTTGGCCGGTCGGAATTCAAAAGCGAAATGTTAATTTGTGTTTACGGAAGCTCGGCTTGCGAAGGCCGCGCGAGCGACCGGTGCGCTCGGGATACGCTCGGCTCCGCCGCGTGTATGTCGCTCAAACTTGATCAAAACTCAGCTGGGCTGGGGCCCGTCCACTCGCCACTACCTCCTCAGGTCTAGACAGTTATTATTATTTTGTAAGGTGTAAACGTAACGAAAATATTTTGTTATTTTAGTACACTGTTTTTGTTTTTATCAGATGATGATCAACAATGAAAGATTTATGTAGATTTTATATATATGATTTGCCGGATGAAACATGCGTCGACAAAAATGTTTTTAAATTTGTTCGCTAAGCAGTAGAGTAGCTGTTGTTAGTTTCGGTCTGTCCTCTACCTCTGCAAGTAGGTGCATCCTCTTGCTCATCGTTCGGTTGTGACGTGCATGTTTCATCCCGACACTCGTACGTACTTAGTTTCTAAAATAGACAAATTATTTCTATAATTAAACTATCTGAGGGCATTTTGTTTTGTTGAAAAGTTTTATTTCAAGTTTGGATTAAGAGAGGCTTTAGTTGCCGGTTTGGGATGTATAGTTTTAAAGTTAGTTTACGTATAATGTATGATTTGGTAATCATGAATTTAACGATTTATTGTGTTTTTAAGGCGACAATTTGTACATGTCTCTTCAAATTGTGAGTGAGTGTGTAGTTTTAAGGTTTATGCTAATGATTTACTTCAAATCAGTTTATTACAGATACTACTTTATTAAAATCATTCTAACCAATAAAAGGATAACTTTGTAACATTTATTTTGTATTTCATTAGACATTTAATTATGTAATAATTTTTCTAACTTTTTCTGATCTATGACAGTAAATTTATTAAGTTTTCCAATAACTAACTTAATAATTTTTGTAAATTTATGGTGAATGGTTTGTGATTTAACAAAGCACATTTAAACAAGTCAGTGGTCTCAACGATACTTTTATCACCTGCAGTGATTTTGCACTGTAGTTTTAATTTGAAAACTTGCACTTCAAAATACTCAATCTGTCAACCAAATTATTTTAAGTCAAGAGTATGGTAAAAAAATCTCTAATTCACTGTTAATGTTTGTGTTCAAATTTAATATTTTATTATGTATTTATCTTAATGGTACTGTGAGGCCATTTTTAGAAAGAAAAATACAAATCAGTAGAGTAGTTAAAAATTCCTTATTTAAAAATTTAACAATTATTAAAAATTATTGCTAAAGTGGCCATTAATAATGCATGTGTCTTAATTTTTACCATTATAAATTATTATAAATGATTATTAATAATGTAAAGTACCAGGTTAACCGAGCCTTTCTCCATTGGTTTTAATTCACTTTTTATCTAGTGTCATGGTAATAAAGCTATTAAATTTCCATCAACAACCAACTATACCTCTTCGCCGTAAACTGGTTCAAACAGAGTTCTTAACATTAATGTTCCTTTATTTTTGTATACTTCTCGTTGTTATTTCATTACCAAAAATATCACCCCATAAGACCAATGTTGAAAATTACGATTTTAAAACTTAAATTTGGACCAAACTAGATTTTTTCTGTGATTGAGGCTGTTTCTAAATTTATTTTTGGGTCAAAACACCCTTAAACGCTAAGTTTAAGCAAAATCTACCCGCTAGATTTTGAGATCGTGGAACACACATCCCTTCAGACAGTGCTTGTATTATACTATAGGATATGTAACTGTTTCTATATTTTAAACAATTTTATGACGATATTGGTTACTAATTTTAACACTCTTATTGTGGTGTAATGTTAATTACTTATTCATTTTTAATAACAAAGTTGGCTTCCTAAATACATTGATTTCTGTGTGGGATAGGGTTTTTATATATTGTTGATTCAAAAACCATTAAAAACAGTTTTTATTTAGGGTTTTTTATATTTTATAGTTTTTTTATTCATATATCTATAGGGGATTAAAAATTTTAAAAATTTGTAAGGTGTTAGGCTTGGAGTATTCAAACTGGTGTGCTTTAATTTAGCAAGCATAATTGATGCGTATTATCTTGAAACCTGGACATGATCTTTCTGAATTTTATTGATATAGTAATATGTAATATCACAATTCATTCATCAATACTAGCAAAATCAAACTGTTGAATTTGCCAAGTGTCTGGTTTGAAGTAAATCAGTACAGCCACAG
This sequence comes from Neoaliturus tenellus, assembly GCA_030545055.2. Taxonomy (NCBI): domain Eukaryota; kingdom Metazoa; phylum Arthropoda; class Insecta; order Hemiptera; family Cicadellidae; genus Neoaliturus; species Neoaliturus tenellus. The sequence continues at coordinate 123,142,377 of CM061536.1, forward strand.
AGTGAGGTATACATAGAGAGCTTTGCGCAATGGTCAGAATAAAACTTTTAGCTAATTTATTTAGTTGGAAATATGTGTCGATTCAACATTTTTTCCTCCTTAATTTAAATGCATGACTTCCAAAATTTGTCAAGTTTCAATGAGAAATATTTTGTTGCATTTTGAAAGATAAATTCGAATTTTATATTTACAGCTTATTTTAGGTTGTTAGTAAAAAAATTAAAAATATAGTTGGAAAATATTTTAAAAGTATTGAGTTTAATTTATTTGGCAACCCTTTGGAGCTTATTTTCATTGATTTTATCCGGCCATCGCGTGTTGCACTCTATTGTATAAGGGACCTATCCCAGTGGTGTGATTGAATTCTAGATTGTAAGGGCTGTACATGCTATTTGTGTACCTGCTACAATAATATCATATTTTATTCAAAGTTTTATTTAAAGTTTTTTATTTATGATTTCCAGATATAATAAATGTAAAACTCTCAGAGAGTTGTTGGTTCGTGAATAAGGCAGAAAAGACGTGTCATAAAAGAGCAGAAGAATTTTGTGTACATATTCAGTTGGAACTTGGAACGGTCTATACACAGGCTGTCTTTTCTGTTTTTCACGGCATATTCCTTGCGTACCAATGAGTTCTGAATATTCGGGTTAATCATACCAATTAGAGTTATGTTAGAAATTTATTCTTAGTTGTTTTGTTGATATTAAATTATTTTGTGTTGTCTCGCAATAACTTTATTGTGATATAATTTAATATGTTGTGAATATATAACTGTAGTAACCGTATAGTTATTGTGTGAGAAAAAAACAAATAATCACATAATACCTAGCTTTAATTTTGAGTTGTGTAACGCAAATCGCGTCGGTTAGTCAATCCAAATGGAATCGTATGTGATATATTGAGTGGGTCAAATTGCTGGATCAAATCTGAAGCAATTAAAAATTAAATTTGCATCAAAATTGTAGAATTCGCTTCAAAAGTGATTCTTTTATGTATTTTTCTTTAGGTTAAGCATTTCTTAAGTAGTGTAGAGTAGTTATTTTGGGATCGTGTGTGTATCTAAAGTTATGTAGCTATATCAGTGTGTCTGTGTGGTTTGAGGTTTCTTCTATGGTATCGATATCAAAAATTATATGGCTTTTGGATTCAATGTTTCTCGTCCAGTAATACAAACAATTGTGGAGCTTCATACAACATATATTTGGATTGTTCAATGTAAATTCGTTCTTTGGAGTCGCTGTACAGTAAGTGTCAAAATAATTGTTCTGGCTTTGGCATTTTCGAAAAAATATTTGTGCCGTAACTTTGGGAATTCTCTCTGTACAAATTCAATGTATGATAGTTCCATGTTGTGTTGTTATTGCTAGCGCTAAAATTCTCTTATAAGTGTTAGACTATCTACTTTCTTGGCATGTATGAATTGTCGCCTCTAGATTAAGAATTGGAAAAATTAAGGAAATTTGTAATATTAAGTTTTTTGTGTAAGTAAGTAGATATTAATTAATCGGTCCATGTTAAAATATGTGTTTGAGTTGTTAGATGCTAGTTGGTCCCCGGGGGGAAGCTACTTAATACTGTACCGGAACTCACGGTTGGATTAAATGCCTTACATATTTTGGAAATTGACGACATTGTCAATATTAATAATTGATGAATTTAGAGCATGCGTAAAACAGTACCTAGCATAATTAATTAGGTGAATTGATGGTTTACAAAAATATGTCAAAAATTACAAATACTAATAAATTAAATTTGTTGCTTTTTTGTGTTGCGACTTTATTATTTCAAACCAGTCCATTATTATACCACAAAATTGTAATAATATTTCTTCATTTAGATCTACTTTTTCTTAAGGGACAAGTTTTTAAAGCACAAAGATTAGTTAGAGAATTGCTTGTATAGGACCATTCTGAAGGGGGATTCTCTTCTCCAATATTTTATTCCCAATTCTTTTGATCATTTTTTCTTGATTAGCAATTCTATCACATAAGATGTAGGTATTCAAGTTATCAATTAAAACATCTAAAAACAACTATTACAATATGATTTTATTATAGGACAATATTTTTCATATAGGCCGTGAAGCTTTTCCTGGTTTTGCTGTTTTTCCAGGGTTTCAAAGGTAAGTGACAACAACTACCCGAGTGTTATGTAGAAACAGTTCTTTTAAGTCGAATATGAAGAATGAGTGTAGGAATGGGTGTGATGCCTTATGTAGCTTTGTTAAGGCTGATGCACTGCTAGTCAATGTTCTAGTGGAGTTTTCCAGTCACTGGATGCCAGCTACTTGAACAGAGAGAGAGAGAGAGATTCTTTATTTCAAAGTCATCAAGACTTGAAAGAGCGTCAGAGTAAAAAATTGCGTGCTTATAGTGTTTAATAAAGTGCAAAAGTCACTTTTAGAATTTAAAGTATTGCCAGTCAAGAAATTCATCAATGGTGTAGAATGGTCTTTAATGAGCCATCTTGAAAGTTCATGCTTCAGATTCTTAATACTTGCTATATTTAATTCTTGTGGCAGGGCATTGAAGAACTTGGCACCAGTATAGGTAGGTTTTTTGCAAATAATTAGCTACGGTGAGCGGGCAAGTTAACCCCACTAATGCAAAAGAAAATCAGACAAATGAATTAATTCATGAACAAGTTGTCCAAGTTCCTGGCATTCCTTGTATGATGACTATGGAGGTCTGAATGAGCTTGTGAGATGCAGCCAAGGCAACAACCTCAAGGATGTAGACATTCACAACTGTGAGAAGATTCAAGTGCCTGAAATGATCCCTACAATTGAACCGTGTAAAATTGGCTTTTTGTAACTTCCAATCATAGGAAAGTCTCCTGTCTCCTGGCGCAAGTCTCTGGCATCCAGATCCAGTGACTGGAAACCTCCACTGGAATGTCGACTAGCAGTGTGTAAATCAGCCTTGACTGTTTAAGATCAGCTAATTCTTAAGACAGGGTCATTAATTTATAGCTCAACAACCCATGGCGGCTGGGTCCAGTTTCTAACCTTTAAAAAAGCTACACACTTTTCTTGGGATCAAACTGGATATTGTTGACAACTGAAAATTCCGAAATGGTGGTGGACATTAGTAGTAGTGCTCCCCTACACTCAACGTAAAGCTCCCTCATGTATGAGGTGAGTCTTTAGGCTAGCACCTATGATAAATTTCTCTTCCCTCATGATCTGTTGATGTTCTAGACAGCTGGGAATTAACCTGTGGGCATGGAACTCCAAGCTGAGGAACAAGAGTGAGCAGTTGGTTGAAGGGCTGAGTGCAGACCACCTAGTAAAGCCTGAAATCAACTGTCGCATGAGCAAGGGAGTTGGCTCTCTGAGTGATCAATTTGCGATCCCATTTATCACCCTTTCTTTTCCTCCTATATTCCTTTTGCACAAAATTCCTACTAGAGGCGGAAAAGCTTATCAGGTCAGCAGCAGGAGTCTTCTTATCCACCAGTAACAATATAGTAAAGGTTATCCCGCCCCCAACAAAACCGAAATACGCATCCACAGTGCCCATACAATACCTTCAATACAATGTCTCCACAAAAATTTAGGGACAATCTTGAAATTCTGGCACCTGTGTCCATCCTTATTGTTTAGTATACAAGTTACCGCCTTTTAAATCCGGTTTCCAAACAATGAATATTTAAATACCCCCTTCGCAGCAGACCTGCGTACTCAGTGAATTTCCAAAAAAATTTGATATTTTGTGTTTTCTCCATAAACACCATAGAAATGAGTATGTAGATTTGCTGCCATGGGATGTTGTTATAAAATGTTAGTTGTTAGGAAATGTAATGGTTAGGTAAGGTAAATATCAAATTGTATCAATATTCGGCACTTTTTATTTTCCCCAAAAACCATATAGGGGTGAGTATGTAGGTTTTCTGCCATATGGGTGTTGTAAGCAAATATCAGTTAAACCCTACCTAGTGAATGTACATACCAAATTTTACCAAGTTGCGTCCATAAATATGTGAGATAGAGGGTTTTATTGATTCTCCATAAGAAATAACATGGAAAACCTATATTTGGATTTACTCCGTAATCTGTTAATCCAAGTTAAAAATCCCAAATTGCTTTTTAAGCTCTTTGAAATGATTTCAGATAAAATTGTTGAATTTTGAAAATTGAGGTCCAAAAGTGCCAAAAACCCATTTTTGACTCCTATGAAACCTCATAAAACCCCGTTCCCATTTAACCCGATCATTCTGGTTTGCGAACTCATGAAAATAGACCTGGTCTTAACTCCAAACCAAATTTCATAAAAATTAGAGGTCCACTTCAAAAGTTATCGGTACCACAAATATATAAATATATGTAAATGAACGAATGGTGTTTTTTGCACCATTTCATTCCACAATTTCATCAAAAGGATGAAGAATCAAATTATCTAACCATTGATACCAAGATTGTAAGAATATGACAACAAATAAAGGAGTAATTTCCATTTTACTGCATAAAAACATTGATTTTCCAAATGCATGCAATTTTAGAAGAAACATCTTAATAACTCCGTTATTTGTTGTCAGATCCTTACAAACTTGGTATCATTGGTTAGATAATTAAATTTGTCATCTTTTTTGCTGTTTATAATAGTTTGATAACATTTACCGATTTTGAGATATTTGAGTTAAAAATTTTTAAATGGCCGCCATTTTGAAAATATACATTGGAAAGAAATAATTTTTCTCTGAAAATGAACATTGGTCTGGTAAAGGTTCATGCCAAATATGAACTTAGGCAACCATCCGTTACGGAAATAAAATTTTTAAGTGTAATAACAAAATGGCGGCTAGCAGCCTAACGAAGCATTTTAGGACAATGGTCACATGATATTTTTTGTTTATTTTGATCTAAGGAATCGCCACACAGGGTTTCGGAAGAGAGTTATGAACATGTTCAATAAACTATGATTAAATTATTTTTGAAGAAGCCAGGTATATAATTTAGGTTATAGGTTTTAAAATATAAACAATTTGGTTTCTATCACATTTTTCTCAAAGAAGATATCAAAAAAGTTCTCTTCAACTTTTCATATTTGTTCCACATAATAGGCCTCTTTTTGGCACAACTCTAATAATGCAAAGTCGTATTTTAGAGGCTCTCTCTTGAGTAAGAGTATAGTGTAGTACAGGCATTCTTGGTTTTAACATCGACTATAATATAGGCATACACTAACATGAATAGACTTCTCATAGAATTGGCCTAGGCGTGTTTTAGGTGGCAAGATCTTCCCCAGCTAACATGAAGTAGGTACATGATAGGTAAAATCAGTACTATACCAGTCTTCTTAATCAAGGATTTAAACATCTAATCTATACTTATTTAATACGCTAAGGGATTTTTTGTCTTGAGAACTCCTCCTACAATTTTCAACCGATTTTCAAGTTTTTGGTGTCGTTGGATAGGGCTTGGTCTGTAGTTGTTCCCGCCAAAAATTGATGAGAATCGGACTTAAAATATAGACGCTATCCAACATTTAAATCTCAAAATTTCCCATTATACATTGGGGACTGAATAAAGCATTTGAAACATCTATTAATAATCTGCTGTAAATACGTGTAGTTATTGGCGATTAAAAGATATTCACATTATTGGATTGGTCGGATGTCATTGATTTAGAGCTAAAGTAACATTTGTACTGTATTTAAATAAATTGCTCGATTTCGAGCAACACGTACACTAGTACTTATTTAATATGCTAAGGGTTTTTTTGGGTTGAGAACTCCTCCTACAATTCTCAACCGATTTTCAAGTTTTTGGTGTCGTTGGATAGGGGTTGGTCTGTAGTTGTTTCCGCCAAAAATTGAAGAGAATCCGACTTAAAATAAGGGTGCTATTTGCATATTAAATTTGAAATTTTCCCATTAGAAAAACATTGAGATTGGTTTGAGCATTTCAAACATCTGTCAACGTACAGCTGTAAATGCGCGTAGGTGTTTGTGATCACTGATATTCACAATATTGGATAGGTCGGATTTCATTGATTTATAACTAAATGTAACTTTAGTATTGTATAAAAATAAATTGCTCGATGTCGTGATGTTGAGCAACACGTGCACTAGTTTTTTTTTTTTTTTTTTTTTTTTTTTTTTTTTTTTTTTTTTTAATGAGGGTTATGTTTATGTTGTGATTAAGTGTTTTTGTAGCTCTGTAAATGGACCTGAATAATTACAACATCAATTACAATGCTTCTGGCACAAAGAAATGGAACCTACCATATTTCAGTATCAAACAAAATGCATTGGATGAGAAGTCTATTCATGTTACTAGTAATCAATTGATGTTTCTAAGATATCTTTAATATGTCCATTTGCACTTTACACTTCAGATTTCATTTAAGGCATCAACCAAATTTTCACTTTTAATTTTTTTTTATCTGTAATGAGTAACACAAAATAACCGACGAGTGGTAGGATATTGAATCGAGTGACAATTGTATTACTAGAGTAAGACAGGGTGTCTACTAATTTTCAAAAATGAAATTCAAGGCTTTTTCAAGGATTTTCCAAATTTTTCAAGGTTATTGCAATAATTACAGTTACTCGTTTAGCAACGGTTTGTTCTGGGTACACCAACTATTACCATAAATTTTTAATCATAATCGAAAAAAATATTTTCAGTTTACTAAAATCTTTTCTAAAAATTACTATAATCTATCTTACCAATTTTTTTGTAAAAAAAAAATCAAATTATGACTGGATTAAATGGATTTATGGATCATGGAAACTTTTAATTGGAAGAATGTCATAATTTAATATAAAAATTACTTTAAGTTCTACCATATTTTGGTAAAGTTTTACAAAGCAATATTATTTGGTCCCTGGTCTACTAACCATTTTGTATGATTATTTTATTTATTTTTGTGTGTATCTAAATGTTCATTATTTCAGTTACTTTTGAACACATCTCTAAGCCCGTAAATTTCATCGAATTTTACAAGACACAAACAGTTAAGAAATTTAATTATCCACCTAAGTTTGTAAGGATTTGAAAACAAATAACGTGGTTATTGCCATTTTACTGCAGAAAACATTGACTTTGAATTATACTTCCTGCAAATTAAGGTGATTTTATTAGAAAAAATTGCAATAAAAACGTAATTTGTTGTCAGATTCTTAAAATCAGTTTCAGAAATAAAAATTACTGAGTGTAATAAACAAAATGGTGCATAGTGCTATGTATGTTCACATGAACTTTTCAGCTGATTTATTTAGATCCAAGGAATATTGTTGCTTATCCAAGGACATTCTAAAGCACCTTATAGGCAAGGAAAGTAGAGAAGTCAAGTTGGCTGCAAGTATACCGTCCATTACGTCACTTGCCATCTTAAGGAGGAAAGTACTTCTATAGACAAGGTAAGTTTAGAATAACAGGCCCCCAAGTGGTTTTTGAGACCCAAAAAGTAGGAAAAGTAGGACTTTTGAGGTAAAAAGTAGGACTTATTTTTACCTAAAAATCTGCTAGCATATAGTAAAACTAGAGTTAACCACTTCATTGAAGAAGGTAGATTAGGCTAGGTAGGGTCAAACCTACCATTATATTAAATAAGCTATTTTTAAATAGAAATTAATTTTTTTAGATAAAATTTAAAAAAATTATAATTTTAACTAAATTTTAGATTAATTTTTTGCATTTCTTTATTAGTGACTAGCTGCTACCCGGCATGCTTTGCAATGCCAACCTGAGGAATTTTTTTTGCCCTTTCAGATGAGTTCGTCTCTACCCCCACTCACCGCAAGTCTATAATATCCTCTAATATTTGTTTTTACCAACCTTCCCACAATACTTTAAATGAGAACACCCCACATACTTTATACATAAGAAAATCTGTTTATATAAATAACTAGCTTACTCGGCAAGCTTTGCAAAGCCAACAGGAGGAAGTTTTTGCCCTTCCAGTGAGCTCGATCGCTCCACTCACTCGCTGTCAGGTTTAGCTCATTCGCTACGCTCACTCGCCGCAAGTCTATAATATCCTCTAGTGTTTTTATTACCAATCTCCCCTCAATACTTTAAATGTGAACATCTGTTTATATGATTAATATTTCTAAATAATGTAATCATATGTTCCAATAAAAAAATGTTGCTTCCACAAGAATAACATAGTGACTTTGATGATGTGTGGGGCGGAGCCATGTGGAATTTTGTTAATTTTTTCTTTCATAAGATCCTTCTCCTGACAATAACAAACACAACAAAAATAAGAATTCGCGAAATCGGTCCAGCCGTTCACGCATGATGCTGTGACCAGACAAATAGGGATTCATTTTTATATATAGAGATTATAAAGAAATATTTTTGCTATAGGGCTATGTTGAGTTCATAAACAACTCAGATAAAAATTAAAAAAACCTGGCATTGGTACACTTATGATGGAATTGGGGCTATGCCCTGAGGGATATATAAAAACTAATGACTTAAAAACATTCTTCATGAAATGTTCCTTATAGATACTGTATGTACCAAGTTTCATGGCAAACGGTCCAGCGGTTTCCGAGTCCATCAATCACAAATATATACAACATCCTCTTTTACAATTATAGATTTTAAGAATACCGGTATAGTATATTTCACCACTAGTCCGGAAAGTGACCCATTTCTGGGCGAGATAGTGTTTTACACGCGAGGCGAAGCCAAGCGTGGAAAACACTATCGAGCCTGGAAATGGGCTTTCCGGACGAGTTGTGAACGATACTTTTTATCACGACGCAATTATTAATAAATGTGGAAGTTTTAAAGGAGGATTATTTTTGTAAATTCTTCGCCATTGGACAAAGTAAACAAAGCTGGAATTCAAAATTTAATTTGTTTTAAACCCAGCTGATTGTTGCTGTACGGAAAAGTTTGTTTACCTTGGACGGAAAGTAATGTTTACAAACATTACTTTCCGTATTATTGGAAATACAAATGGGGAATGACAGAAGACCAGTCATGCCGCTGTGGAGCGGAGTTGCAGACTATGACTCACATGGTCAATGAGTGCCCTTTGAGTGCTTTCCCCGAAGGATTGATTGGGCTGCATGGTGCAAGTGAAGCTGGGCTGCAATGGCTTAGCGCCCTGGATTTAGCTTTGTAAAGAGAGATCATAACTTTATGTTTTTAGTTTAGTTTTTAAATTTTTTGACGCAGGTGCTAAGCACCTCAGAGAATGTATTATATTTTTCTGAAGTTGGTAGCTGGCTATTAATGCCATACGATATACAGGGTGTTCGGAAAAAACGTTTCAGGAATTCAGGAGGTTATTGCCCACATCAAAATGAGCAAAAAAGTTCCTATAAACACATGTCTTAAAATGCTTCGTTAACCCGCTAGCCGCCATTTTGTTTTTTACACTAAATAATTTTTATTTCCGTAATGGATCATTGTATTAAGTTAATATTTGGCATGCACCTTTATCATAGCAATACCCATTTTCAAGAAAAAATTTATTTTTTTCCAATGCGTATTTTCAAAATGGCGGCCATTTTAAAATTTTAAACTAAAATATCTCAAAACCGGTAAATTTTATAAAAATTTTATTAGACACAAAAAAGTTGACGAATTTAATTATCTAACCAATGGTACCAAGTTTGTAAGGATCTGACAACAAATAACGGAGTTATTGAGATTTTTCAATTAAAATTACCTTAATTTGCATTAATTACAATGCAAAATCAATGTTTTTATGTATAAAAATCTCAATAACTCCGTTATTTGTTGTCAGATCCTTACAAACTTGGTACCATTGGTTAGATAATTAAATTCGTCAACTTTTTTGTGTCTAATGAAATTTTTATAAAATTTACCGGTTTTGAGATATTTTAGTTTAAAATTTTAAAATGGCCGCCATTTTGAAAATAAGCATTGGAAAAAAATAAATTTTTTCTTGAAAATGGGTATTGCTATGATAAAGGTGCATGCCAAAATATTAACTTAATAAAAAGATCCATTACGGAAATAAAAATTATTTAGTGTAAAAAACAAAATGGCGGCTAGCGGGTTAACGAAGCATTTTAGGACATATGTTTATAGGAACGTTTTTGCTCATTTTGATGTGGGCAATAACCTCCTGAATTCCTGAAACGTTTTTCCCGAACACCCTGTATATATACTTTCCGTACAGGTCAGTAAAATCAGCTGACGGTGACAGTTTGGGAAATGACTACTTTCCAAGGTCTCAGCTGTACGGCAAGTTGTCACTTTCGTATACGGAGTGATGAAAAATTAATTTTAATTTGAAGAATGTTTCTTTTTAAAACACATTAGAGTACTTCACATGGGGCTTTATCTGGTAGTTTTTACAAACAAATCAACTTAAACTCTGGATGGGGTATGGTATTTACTATTTTTTTTCTATTGATTTACTATTCTTCAAAATAAAATTACATTATTACACTGGACTGAAATATATTAAATGAATATGATATAATTTTTATAATTTTATCAGTCTCAACACTTTTTAAATATATTTTAGGCCTACACCATACCTTCATTACAAAAAGTAGATTAAAAACTACCTAGTTTAACTGAAAAAAAAAAACATCATAACAGTCTTTCACTCTCTAAAAATCTAAATTAGAAAATCCATATGAGTATTACATAGTCAAAAAAATTATCATGGTCCTGGTTCTAGATATTGATATGAGACCTACAGTAATAGTTTCTTTCCTAAAGGAAAAATTCGCTGATAAAATAAATTTAAAAACAGCAAAAGGTTAATTGAGTCACCAATAATTTCTTGGAAGGAAGTATTTATTTGCAAACATTGATAAAACGCATAATAAATTATCGCGTTATTAGAGACAGACAAAAGAAAAGTAGGAAAGTAGGACTTGTGTATCAAAAGTAGGACTCCTACTTTCCTACTAAAAAGTAGGAAAAGTAGGAATAGTAGGACAACTTGGAGGCCTGCAATAAAAGCAACAGGCAAGTACGTGCAGCCAGCAACTTGCCTTCTCTACTTTCCCCGTCTATAAGTCCCTTTAGTTGCCTCATTTTCAAGATTCCAGCCAACATATAAATGCCCAAAAATTAAAAAAAAAAAAAAAAAAAAATACAGTCGATTTCCGACAGAGTTTTATAATCTATCCATGTTCAGTGTCCAAAACACAGATATAATACTTTTTAACTAGTATTTTGTTACAAGGTTTGATTTGAAACGTTTTGCATATGTATGATGGTTCTAGGAAAAAATTCAAGTTGAAAAATATTCTAATTCTAATATTTGAGCCTAATTCGAAAAACAAGTAATAATAATATTTATTGCACAACAATAAATTGCATTGCAAAATACATGATTTTTATATAAATAATTTAAAAGTAATTTAACCTATATTATAATATTATATCTAGTTCATGATATATTTTCATGTAATCATTTTATTTCCATAAAATCTTCAATTTTATATAATGCTTCTTCCAACAAAATTCATTTAATTTTCTTTTAGCGAATTTCCCTATAGGGAATACGCTATTACGGTAGTAGCCATGGTAAGACCTAAGACCGGGACCATGTTACTTTTTCATTTTGAGGTCCCCAGAAGCCAAAAACACAGTTCGTTCATTTTCATATATATGTATATATATATATATATATCTATATATCTATATATATATATCTATATATCTATATATATATATCTATATATATATATATATATATATCTATGTGTCCGTGGTACTGATAACTTTTGAAGGGGACCTCCGATTTTGATGAAATTTGGTATAAAGGTGTAAGACTAGGTCTATTTTCATGAGTTCGCGAACCAGCATGATTGGGTCATGGGAACGGGGTTTTATGGGGTTTCAAAAGGGTCAAAAATAGGTTTTTTGCGTTTTTTGAGCATAATTTCCAAAATTCAACAATTTTAACTGAAACCATTTAAAAGAGCTTAAAAAAACAAACAATTTAGTATTTTGAATTTTTAACTTGGCTTATCAGGTTATGGAGAAACGCCAAAAATAGGTTTTCCATGTTAATCTTATGGGAAATCAACAAAACCCTGTATCTCGCTTATTTATTGGAATAACTTGATAAAATTTGGTATGTACATTCACTTGGTAGGGTTCAACTGATATTTGCTTACAACACCCACATGGCGGCAAACCTACGTACTCACCCTCATGGGGTTTATGGGGAAAATGACAAGAACACCATAACTTGATAATATTTGGTATGTACATTCACTAGGTAGGAGTTAACTGATATTTGCTTACAACAAACATATGGCGGCAAACCTACATACTCACCCCCATGGGGTTTATATGGGGAAAATTAAAAAGTGCCGAATATTGATACAGTTTGACGTTTACCTAACGTAACTATTACATTTCCTAACAAAACTAACATTTTCTAACAACATCCCAAGGCAGCAAACCTATGTACCCATTCCTATGGTGTTTATGGGGAAAATACAATATCTCAAGATCGTTTGGAAATTCGCTGAGTACGCAGGTCTGCTGCGACGGGGGTATTTAAAAATTCTAATATCTGTTTCATTTTTCAAATCTTTTGGCAACTTATTGTATAATTTGATTCCTTGGTACAGTAGATTAAGTATATATTATTTTACTCATGGGAGTTTTATATCATTTATTACTATCTTATTGTTAACTTCAATAAAATACTACTTTCTAATTATAATTAATTAAAGAATCAGAAAACATGTATCACAAAAACGTTACAGGTAGTCACGTTAGTCATATCAGTAAAACCAATGTGCTCATGAGGATCTTCAGTGCTGCAAACTTCTTCTCAAAGGTTCAAGGAGCACAGAATTAGTAGTTTAATTCCCTCCTTGGAGAAAAATTTCCTGTATGCCAGGTGAAATTTCATAACTAAAATAATATTTAATGGACACAAAAGAGTTTATTATTGTTGGTAAAAAAAATTTATTTTGATATACAGTAACAGTAAAATGATCATCTTAAAAATATAATGCTATTAAATATTTATTTTAAATTTTTTGTGAGAATCTTTAATTATTATCAATTTTTTATTAAACAAAAATAACCATTGGAAATTCACGGAGTACTCAGGTTTGCTGTGACTCGAGTTTTTTTTTAATAAAATGAAATTCAAGGATATACTGGCATTTTCAAGGCCAGTTCAAATTCAAGGCGTTTTCAAGGTTTTAGACACCCTGGGGTAAGATCTACATGTTTTTAATATTAAATGCAGTACTAGGAACATATAAGTGAAGAAATCTTACGATACCCAATAAGCGTTGAACAAACGGTGTTTTGGCTTCTGGGGACTTAAAAGAGTATGGTTCAGGGCTTAAATCTTAACATGACTTTTTAATATAGGGAAATTCGCTATATAAAATCTTAACTATATCATAAACTGATTGAGAGTTGTAATTGGCAAGAGCTTTAAAAGGTTGCCTCTGCATCAGAGACAAAATGACTTTACTTATTACTTGAGCTTTTAAAAATTAGCTCTGGGCAACTTGGTTAAGGAGAGCGATCCCTACTTACTGAAGAATATATTTTATTATTTTTTAACTCTTAACTGATGGTAACTTAAATTTTTAAATAGTTTGGGTAAATAGAGGAAGAAAGCAAGTGAAAACATCAGTTTTATTTTATAAAACAAGTCTATGGTACATTTTAGAATACTTATTTACAAAACATCAAGTCACATCAAGAAAGAATTTTACAAGTACTAAGTTACGACTTAAATTAAACCTAGAAGGTGCATTGTTAAATAGCAATTATCTTTAGAAAATTGGCCTTTTTTGTGTTCCTTTAACCTTCAAATGACTTGCCTATTCTTCTTTCTTTTCATAACCATATCAAACTTATACGCTGAATGTTACTAATGATGAAAAGTGCCAATGAAATTATTTTCAGCCGATTTGCACCTTCAAAGGTTTAACAGCATTGTAAGACAAATTGTGATTAACCTTAAAATTACTCATTAAGTATATATTCATAACATTACTGTTTTTTTTTTTTTTTTTTAATATTTAAAACCTGTCCTGCAGACTCAATAAATAAATAAATATCTTAATAAAATTAGTTTTCTTTCAATAATCCAATCCTGGAATCCCAATTCTTTTTGTGGCTTTAAAGTCTTAGGGTTTTTGATTCAAGAACGAATTTTCTGATATGTTGCTTTGTGTTTCAGTTGAGGCAAATAACGAGTTTAACTATATGCTAATGAAAAAGTTTCCACTACACTGAATGTAAGTTAAACAGGGATTGAAAAAAGATCCAAGACTGGATTTCCTAATCACACCATGATCATATCTGGCATTGGAAGTAAATATTCAGGCTTTTTATTTAATTAAATAAAACTATCAAAATTAAGTCATATAAAACAATTTCAAATAAAATTCTTGCATTGAACGTTTCAGTTGAATAAAACCTCTAACAAAATATTTACTAAACAGTCCATTAGAAAAATAGCATATTTTACAGTAGTTTAAGATTAAATTATTAGCAGAACAAACTTATTTTCAAGGAAACATTTTTCTCAATTTTATTTACACAACCACTAAGGTTCCTTTACCCTTTAGTTTCCTGTACACTTTAGTTTGGCCAAGAATGGTTATAAGGCTAAATAAGACATTTTATGATTGGACTTTTAACAACTTGATTGGACGTACAAAGTTCGACTCACCCACTAGATTAGTTTGACCCAACATAGTTAAAAGCTAAAAGAGACCTTACTGAAGAAAGTTGGAGGTAACTTCATTTCTTCATCCAATTCAATTTTGCTTCTCTTTAGTCAACAATTTTTCTTCATGTTCGTTTTCTGCAACACACCTTCTGATCTCCAACCCGATGGCTTTTCCCATTGGTGGAGGGACTGCATTGCCAATCTAAAAATAATAGTTTGACATCAATCGATGTAAATTTGAAGGAAAAAATTACTCTAATTACCCCTGGTAAACTTACAAGCTTCTATTTTTGTTAACATTAACAATTAAAATAATGCTTACTTTCATCCTTTAACATTATTATAATTCAGTGATAACAGAGGAAGAGTGAAATGTAAAACCATATTTTATAATTTTAATTTATAACCTAGTTACACTTGATGGATGAACGAACTTCGATTGCAGAGCAATAATATTTTTTCATTTATTCTAATGTGCCAACAGTAAAGTAAAATAAAAAACTGGTAGTTCAATGTCACCCCATACATAGTTATTTTAAATACCTAAAAGCAGTGGTTTATGAGGCCTATCCATTCTGGTTATAAATATATGTTTTTTAAAATTAATTTTAGACGCTATCAGTACAGTTCCCCATTGGGGGCACAAGGTGATGAGGATGGTATTGCTAACAGAGTTCACTAGCCCACCATATGTGGGCCACGCTCTGTTAATGCTTGCAAAGAACTACTGAAGAAATTTTGGGATTAAGAATAAACGCAAATGGAAAATGGGGAAAGGCATGCTCATTCAGGGTGTCTAGTTTATTTTTCTTTAAAAACTCAAGACTAATTCCAGACTTTTTCGAGACTGTTTTAGTTTTTTCAAGACTGCTGCATTACTCGACATATTAATATCTATCTTACATTTAACAAAATTATTTACATAGTTGTCACTTATATAGGCTATATTTGTTTTTAAATAGTACACACATTCCTTACATCGACCAGTTTTAATTTTATTGTTGGATATAACCACTACATGTTTCACTGTGAATACAGCATTGTCAAGTGATACAAGAACATAACACCTATCAAAGGATTGGTCAAGGATTAAAATACACAAAATTAACTGTGTTTCTACCGTGTTTTGTCTTTTAGCGAATTTCCCATAGGGAATAAGCTATTACCGTAGGTCTCATGGTAAGACCTAAGCCCGGGACCATGTTACTTTTTTGGTTTGAGGTGCCCAGAGACCAAAAATAATAGTCATTAAAATTTTTATATATATATATATATATGTATATATTTATATATGTATATATGTATATATATATATATATGTGTCCCTAGACACGATAACTCTCGTAAAAATGGTCCAATCGACACCAAATTTGGTAGAAATGTGTAATCCTACATTTATTCGGATGAGTTCGTAAACCAGACATATCGACCTACCGGAAGGGGTAGTTTTGGGGGGTTTTGTACCCCAAAAATGGGTTTTTTGCATTTTTCATATGTAATTATTAAAAATTTTAAATTTATATTCTGACCATTGGATTTAGCTCAAAAAAAACACACAATTTAGTATTTTGAAGCTTTGTTCTATCTCCATTGGTTACCGAGATATTCAAAAGTCTAAAGACAGTACATTGTATTTTTGGGCTCCAATGTTAATCTTATGGAGAGTAAAGATAAGTTAATATTCCACTTATTAACCAATATTTTTGGATGAAACTTGGTATTCACCTTTATTTAGTTGAGATAAATACATTTATGATAAAGAAATCCTAGTTGTTATGCTTATCATGGCAGCAAACCTGCATACTCTTTTCCCATGTTAATCATATGGAGAATAGGCAAACTCCTTTAGAAATGGACAGATATTGAAGAAACGAAGTATAAGGCTTCATATGGTCGAAATATATTTATATTTTTAAGCTTTAATCCTACTTTTAGTGTTCCCCATGGCAGCATACCTGCATACTCTTTCCCTATATTTTTATCATAAGGAGATTAGACATTTATTTTCCTATATATTTAGCTGGCCAAAATTAATATTACTAATTTGGAAATTCGCTGAGTACGCAGGTCTGCTGCGACGGGGGGTATTTTTATCCTTGACCAATCCTTTGATGGATAGAAGGCTATGTTCTTATTTATATCACTTGACAATGCCATATATTCACGGTAAAACATGTACCGTAGTGATTATATCCAACAACAAAATTTGAGCAACTCAAAGGAAGGCATGTGTATACTATTTTAGTTTTCAGTGGCAGTTTAGGGGCTAATATAATGAATTGTAATATTTTTGTCAAAAACAAGACCATTAAAATGAAACTACAAAATTATTACTTTTTTAGAAGAAGCATTATTAATTCTTCAACAACATTGAAAATTTAAATGGTTTGAATTAAAATAATGCACAAGTTTGTAATTCTATTTTTTAACCCTTTGTCCGTCCTTCGTAGGGTGTGTGTTCTGCTTAGTTTATTAAAATAAATAGGGTAAAATAAATCCTTACAAAAATTCAATATGATAGCAAATTTATAGAAAAATAAAAATTGCATATGTTTGGTAATAATTAAAATGTTGCTTTTCCTTTAGCTTGTAGGCAAATGTTAGTAAAATTCATTTTCCAACATTATCTACTGTAAACAAATTTTGGAATTTTACATATTATTTAATAGAATCGTGAGCGTTTGTTTACGGTCTGCAGTTGCAAGCGTTTTGATTGGGGATTACAAGCATCTCTGGTTAGCAATCTTTATCAGAGCGTCTTAATCGGCGATTGCGCGTCTCCATAGTTAAATTTTTTGTAAATTTCAAGACTAGACTGAAAATTCAAGACTAATTCCAGACTTTGAAGACCATTATTAAATTCAATACTAATTCAAGACTTTCCAGATTTTCAAGACTACTAGACACCCTGTCATTTTATAAGTTGATGTTACCTGTCTGTGCTTATCGAGAATGCCTCCAAAGAACCTGTAGGTGTCGGGGAAGCCTTGAGAACGAGCACACTCGCGCACGCTCACCACCCGAGTCTGAGTGGGATGCAGCACTCGACCCTGGCAGAAAAAAAACCACTCAATAAACTACTGCTACGCCACACTTTATTACTATTCATTTTCTGATATTCGAGTGTGAGCTGTTACAGGTGATATTTTATTAGTGTTACATATAACAACAGAGCATTATTGACACTGACGCAGGTTTCTTTCCTGAAAATCAAGAATTCCAAGACATTTCATATTTCCAAGACATTCTTGCTTACACTAAAATTAATAGAAAAACTAACTAAGATTTATTTTTAGTTTTTTTTTTTTACAGTTATACATGCATTCTATTTTATGTACATTTGATCTGTAATTCTTGTTCAGTTGGAAGTACAGTCATAGGATTTAAAGTTTTTATATTTAGATCCTTAGGCTATCATCTAAAGGACAGCAAGAATGCATCATTAATGCATGTCAAGCCAAAACTTGTTAATTGTCTATTCGAAGAATAGGCTCTAAAGTGACTCATATTGCAAATTTAATGGCCGACGATTACTCTTGATAGAAGTCACAGAGCAGTCTCAAATTTATGTCAAATATTCTTTATGCAATTTTTAAGGCTAACTTCATTGTTGAAAACATTTGGTTGGATATTAATCTAATAAACCTAAAATGTAACTTTTTTATTTCTCCATAAGAAATGCATTGGAGTAATTTTTAGAGTCGGTTCTTAGTTTTTATTTTGGCAACATCTTTGCGAGTCTAAACAATCAAGACTGAGACGTTCTGATTGGTCTACTGACCGGCTCAATTCCAGTCCAATCCAAATTATTAGATTCAGAACAGAACAGAGAACGGGAGGGGAGTGAAGTAGTCACATAAACAAAAACAAAATTATTTTTCAAGGATCACATTTTTGAATGTGACAGTCCCTAATGCAAAAGTTTAATTTCTTCTTTGAATAGACGCTCACGGGAGGTACGAGCGTACTCCTAATTTTATTAATTAATATAAGGGTAAAGTTTTGAACCTACGCTAATTACCTGCTTTTAGCTGAAAATGTTTCTGGCGTCAATAGATCGGGCCTCAAGGTCAGGGTTTTTCTTTGATTTAAAAAACACAAATTTTTTAATATAATTTCATCAATGTTACATCCGGTCTGTCAGTATATACAGACAATATTGTACCTGGATACTTACAGTAGATAGCAGGGATCACTTGGTATTACTTCTGATTTTATCGGAACTAGCCCAATTAATTTCAAGACTACCAGACACTTTCTCACCTGTTTGCCCATGGGCTCCGGGTTAGTGACTGTAGTGCTGAAGAAGCCGTCCCACTCGACGCGCCCATACAGCCCTGCCCAGTGGTTGTGCCGGTTGCCGGTGTGTGGTAGGCACCATGGGATCAGTGTGTTGTACTGGCGGTCCATGGGGTCGCACGGGGCGCCGGTCGCGCACGAACACACACCACGCAGAGCACCTGCTGATGATTTGCCATTCTTTTTGTCATGGTGCGTGTATTGCCTTCGGGGAAACACAGGTAAGTGTTAGTTCACATAAGATTATCCAACAAGCCCAAGTCAAAGTAATCTTGTTTATTTTTAAGATGAGCTCATTCGCCCCGCTCAGTCGCCCTGCAGAATATTTTAATACACACCTAGAGTAGAGGTGCTGCAATCTGGATTAATTTTCTGAACCAAATGTTGAAACAGTAGACCATGGTATTACTTCTTCAGTTATCAGTTGCATTAAGATTCTTTATATTTATAATATAAAAAATATTTTTGATTATTTCTAATATAGTACCATTCCGTATGGTAATTCAGTAATGGTGACAAAACAAAACCAAAAATTTTTATACTGGAACATGTGGTCTGTACTGTACTTTGAAATTGAGTCAGCTGTTTTCAGCTTTTCTTTGTTTAGACTTTTAACTCCATAAGACCAATATTAAGGTAAACGCACCAGTAGTGGACACTGTTCCAGTAGTGGACACTTTCGTCTTTTAAAGTTAATAATTACCTTATTTCTCAACTTAAACATATTGTTTTATTGTTGAAATAATCTTTAATCGTTTATCATTTGTGTATAAATAGAGGCTCTAAATTTTGATTCATTTTAAAGGGTTTTATAGTATTTTTATTTAAGGCTTACACAGATTTAGAGATTGAAGAGGGCACCCTTATTCAAACTGATAAGGAGGTGAGTTTGGAATTTCTTAATTTTAGTTAGTTTTAAAGATATATAGGTTTACAAACTATATAAATGTATAATCACCGAAAAATTTTGGTCACTTTAAAGTAATAATTTGTCAGTTTTGATGAGTTTTTTAAAGAATAAAACACTGTCCACTACTGGTACACGAATTTCATTGAAAATCCAGTAGTGGACAGTGTGGTGTAGAATATCATAGGTTAAGGTTTTGGTGCACTTTTTTTAGTCTATATGTGTATATGTATAACCAATTGTATGATAGCCTCACTCCCCTCGGGTTTTATAGGAATTTTGTATATTTATCACCGTCATAACTTCAAAAGTATTCGTATCGGCAATTAAAGTCTCCTTTTTCTTTACGTTTTATTATTTTTTTTTACTATTATTTCGTTCATTTTAATTTATTGACAGTTAGTTTCTTAGTGGTTTGTGACTTTTGGCTGGCGTGCGCTTTGGCACCCTTCATTGTAGCATTCTGCCAGTTGTATTTATACCTGCAATTTATAAATTTTGAATTAAAAGTACGGGCTCCATCACCCCCTTTTGGGGGTCGAGGTGGCGATCCTTCTTGTCTCCCGCTGTCGTGCGCGTTCCCCCGGCACCCCGTCTTGGGACGAGGCGGGAGGCGCTCTGCAGGTGCGGCAGTCATCATAGTGTTCATATTTCATGTTTACCCGTGGAGTACAAAGTTAAATTCAATTTGGATAACTATCCTATAAACACCAGTAGTTCAAACCTCACTTGCATGTTGTCTAATTTTCTTTGTCATCAGTTTTGTGACTCACTATTGTAAAATAAAATCAAGTCCTGATGATGAAAAATACTATTGCTGTAATTTATTAATTGTTTAGGAAAGGTTTTCATGATTTCAGAATATAAACGAGCAATTAATAAAAAGAAACATGTTCTCTATGTTTGCATTAGTGTTTGTTTGTAAGTTATATTTATGTAATGTATAAAAATTAATTTTATAAGCCATTAGACAGTAATTCCATATAAAATTGTAAATATTTGTGTATGTAGTTTGATAAATATTAATTTCTTTACAAAAAAAGCGTATAAATCAATTTTTTACACAAAACGGCAGAAGTCAGAATGGATCACAGTGAGGTGTCCACAGTGGAACAACTGTCTGACCACTACTGGTACATGCTATTTTTTAACTGTCCACCACTGGAACATGTGCATGACTTTATTTTATCGATTCATACAAGATTATTTTAAGACAAAAACTACATTTATTGAATAATTTATAAACTACATTAAACCAGCTTTCCCCTCGACCCAAAAAAACCAATGTAGGCATTCAAATTTAACGGCAATTCGATGTCAAACTTCCTACTCTCCTTATACTATCCACTACTGGTGCGTTTACCTTAAAGTGTTTTGTATTTCAATCAAAGATTATAACAAAATAAGATTTTTCCTAACATTAAGACTGGTGTATATACTATTTTAATCCAAGAACTAAGTTATTTGCCAAGTTTGGAGAAAATCTTTAGAGCCGATTTTAAGATCAAGTTTTCCCTACACTGAATGAAATTTCAACTTACAGTTAAACAGAATTTTGAGTACATTCTAAGCAGTTTCACAGTTGAAAGTTTTAAACTAAATAAATTTTATTCTTTTTACATGATGTACTTGAGATATGTGACATGATGGTATATAATAGTAACGAATAACTTAAAAATCAATCACTACTTACTATAGCCAGTTTTGTAAAATCACACAAAAATAGCAGAATAAATATTTTCTCTGTTTTTACTCTTAGCTAGTCATAAATACGTACATACAAATATGCCTTATTGTCGGGAGATGACTTGTTGGCCACTGAGGGGGTTGGGGGGCGAGGGGAAATTTACATCCGAAACCTACCGGTCATTTGGTTAACTAAGGAATAAAAACAAACTTAGATTGTACTATTCTACATGAAAACATTTTGCTAAAAAAAGTAAACAATTATCTTTGTTGACAAACCAGCTAGCCTAATTCAATGTAGAGAAAGTCAGGTGACTGCAAAACATCGTAGGGATGATGTATGTTTTTGGTTTTGTTGATAGCTTAACACATGGTGGAATAAAAAAAAAAAAACAAAAATAAAAAACAAATTGTTTTGGCCAATGGCATGCTTCAGCTTCCCCCTCACCCCGCAACCCCCTCACTGGCCAACAAGTCATCTCCGGACTACTCGTATTTATAGGATAATTTTTTCAAACTAATTAACCAATGAGTTTTCACACAATATAAGCAATAAGAAAACATAGATCATGCAACCGACAACTCACTGTTGGATGTGTGGTGAATTCTATCATCAAATCCAACAATATAGCTATAGCACGATAATTCATCTACTAAGAACTAATTAACATTTCTACAAGAGCATGTAATCTGATGAGACCATTCTAAGCAGTTTCACCGTTGAAATTTTAAAACTAATTAAATTTTATTCTTTTTACATGATGTACATGAGATGTATGTGACATGATGTGATATAGGCCTAATGGTAACAAATCTAAACTTATTTAATACGCTAAGGGTTTTTTTTGTCTTGAGAACTCCTACTACAATTTTCAACCGATTTTCAAGTTTTTGGTGTCGTTGGATAGGGCTTGGTCTGTAGTTGTTTCCGCCAAAAATTGATGAGAATCGGACTGAAAATAAAGGCGCTATCCACCATTGAAATCTCAAAATTTCCCATTTAAATAACATTGGGACTGAATAAAGCATTTGAAACATCTGTTAATAAATCAGCTGTAAATACGTGTAGTTATTGGCGATTGAAGATATTCACATTATTGGATTGGTCGGATTTCATTGCTTTAGAGCTTAGATAACATTTGTACTGTATTTAAATAAATTGCTCGATTTTGAGCAACACTTATACTAGTACAGTAGAACCTCGATAGTTCGACTCTCGATAGATCGACACTCCTGATAGTTCGACATGGTCCATGACAACTTAACATGTTAATAATGACCGATAGTGTCCATGTTGGAGCCTGACAAAGGTGAAAATGTAAACAAATGGCGAATGATTTGAATGTTGTTTATGTTTAAGTTAAATTAGATTATGGTTTCACTAAAATTTAGTGTTTCCTAATTTCAAATTATGATTTTTATACTCCCAGTATTAAAATTTCCCATATACTCCCTATAGTTCGACATTTCGATAGTTCGACACTCTCCAAGTCCACAAAGTGTCGAACTATCGAGGTTCTACTGTATCTTAAAAATCAAACACTACTTATTATAGCCAGTTTTGTAAAATCACACAAAAATAGCAGAATAAATATTTTCTCTGTTTTTACTTTTAGCTATTGGCAATAAAAACAATTTAACCATTCAAAGCATACTTTTGGGAAAATTTATTAAGACATAATGCAATCAAATTTATTTGTATCTCTACCGGTTTAGGTTCAATTTTATGTACAATACAGACAATACAGTTCTCTCTATTAAAACTATCAGACTTATCTTGGTAGGCTACGCAGAAGAAAAACGAGCAAGAGCCTTCCTCGAGAAACCTAAACTTATTTTTGCATAACTTTTATTTGCAGGTTCAAATTAGAATTTTTTTTTGTCAAGTGGCTGTTGTTCATTTGTATTCTAGTGTTTGGGAGCCAGGAGTTGAGTGATACGAATGGTGAGTGCTTGAGGCAAATCCAGCTGCATATATAGGCTGGCGAGTACTTACAATTTTTTGCTGAATGAGCCATCACTCAACCGAACCGCGAGGTTAGGCAGGTCTCGCCAGTCAGAGCCGGGTTTGGTGGGAATGTTGGCCATCCTGGCTTCGACCAGGGGCGCCATCTCCTTGCAGATATGGTCCCGCAAGATGGGCTGGTACTGGTTGCCTCTTATCTGTGCACAAACATAAACAGGAGTGAAAAGATTATTAATTGCAGTGGAAGCTTTCAGATCAACTGACTGTCGGATTAATGAACCATTTTCCAGGAATATACCATTATCTGCCGTGGCAAGCCAATGTTGCGATAATGATCTAAAAACAACCCTTGTTTCAACAGGTTGATCATGCGTTTCGGTAGCAAGTCAAATTCAGTCAGTTGCTGAATATCTAAATATTGTGTTAGGCAGATTTTACTGTGCTAGCTGTGTTTGCGAATTCTGCATTATGATAAAAAAAAAACTTTGTTTATCACTCGTAGCAAAAGTGTCTTTCTAGTGCTAAATCGTTTGTAATTGCGCACTAAAAAGAGCCACTTTTGCTCCTAGTGATAAAAACTACTATTTCTACTTATTGATAGGTGTTAAATATTTGAAATAGTATGAGAAGGGTTAGGCCCCTGTTACACTACGGTGGCTAGTCACGTCGCTGGCGACGTGGCCAGCTACAGGGGCAGGAGTTTCCCTATATAAAATACTATTACTATTCTGTAATTGACGCAATCCAATGCTTATTCCTGTAAGTTTATGGAAATAAAGGAGTTTTTGAATTTGAATTTGAATTTCCATTGAATCAAATGGAACCCTGTTACACTACGGTGGCTGGCGTCGTGGCTAGTCACGCAGGTCGATGCGCATGCGCTGGATAGTTGGGTATCACGTGTTTTGACCAAAACATCAGTGCGACTGATCAGTGTACAGACGGTGGTTTATAACTTAAGTGATTGTTTATTGGTGACCTATAACTTCCTGTTGTAAAGTTCTTTTTGTATAAAATGGAGGGTAGTGTTAAGGGTAATCAAGTAATTAAAAAAGTAATGTTTTTGACATCCTAAAATAGTTAAAAAACTTTTGCTCATAATTGCACAGTTCGTCGAACAAGGTATAATACAAAGAAACTTCTTTCCTTATAGGCACACACAGAATCGAGGGGTGGGCGAGTACTCGAGTTTTCGAGTATCTGTCGAGTATTTTTTGATACTCCAAGCTCGAGTGAGTACTTGTGACTACTCGTTAAAGTCGAGTCGAGTAGTTATTAAATTTAGCATTTCTGAAATGTTTTTCTATTTATTTAAACCCCATTTCTTTAAATTGTAAAATGTTTTTATTGTGAAAGTGATACATTTTAAGACTAAAGAAAGTTAGATGTGAAGACGATGAAAATGCTTCTAACGGTGCTTCTCAGACAGCACTCTACTGCTGACTGAACTCTTTGTCTTGTCAAGCGAGTGACGCGCACAAGGTTAGTGGTAGAGTCAACATTGCTACTGATTAATAAAATGATTCATTTGTAGACCTTCATAAGATTGGGGAAAAAAATTAATAGTCAATTATAATTTGACATCTAATTGCATCAAAACAATGATTTAAAACTGATTCAAATAACTTTAGACAAAATAAAGAGCTGTGTTGACATTAGCAGTAAGAATAGTACGGCAGACAGAAGAGTAGGTACAAGAGAACAATCAGGTTTACCAATGGCTAACCTCAAATTGCCAGAGTAATACCATTGACTTTAGATACTAAATCAATAGTATCAATAGTCAATGGTAATACAATTTTATAGTTGTATGTTATTTTTCTAATCCAGCATTCACAAAAATATATGTTTATTAATTGATAATAAACATATTTTTCTCTCAAATTGCTTTGATTATAAGACAGACATTGAATTTATTGTTCTTTGTGATTTTTTAAGTCCTAACAAACAGGCTTCATGGCTGTTCACTAAAGCTAGCCTTTACTCAGTTAAGAGACATTCTGCCACTAGCAGAAGGCGAGAGAATTAGGTGAATTCCGAAACAGTGAAAATTATATGTACATAGCTTGAGTATTTCGGAGAAGTGAAAATAATTCCTAAACAAAATGAGCGGTGAAGATTTTCTTATCAACAAAGACAAAGGAAGTAGATAGAGTTGAAAATGACAATTTAAATCCACCAATTACATTTAGTGATTCTGATTCAGCTGTAGTATCCAGGAGTCTAGGCTAGGCTTCTCACTCAAAGTAGGCCTAATATGCCAAATACAAAAAACTGTGAATAGGGAAAAACTTTTATTTGGTAACATCTTAAAGTAAGTGAAACATATGAAAGTGAAAAGTTAAGTAAGTAACTGTAACTGGGGATTTTCTTTTTTTCATTTAATGATGGTTAGAGGTTATTTTTCAATCTTTTATTCTAGAGGTCTGCGGGTAGTGATTTTTAAAGTCGGGTCGGTTTCGGGTCGGGTAGTAGCTTAACATCAATGTTCGGGTCGGGTCGGGTTTGAACATTATAAGTTAAAGAAAAATTCGGGTCGGTTTCGGGTTCGGGTGTGTGAGTTAAAAAAATCTCGGGTCGGGTTCAGGTAGCCTATGTATGTTAAAAAAAACTCGGGTCGGGCTCGGGTATTGTAAGTTGAATAAAACTTCGGGTCGGCTTCGCTATTATTTGTAAAATAAATGTCTAGGCCTAAGTTATTTCATTTTAAAATAATTGTTGATGTGCCTACTAAGCTTAAGTATAGTATTAATAAATACAAGGCAAAAACCTTCCACCTACTAAGTTATGCCTAGGCCTTACAAAAGTTAAAAAACTATAATGTATTTTATTTTAGTATAAAAAGTTAAAAAATTCTCCCGAGCCAATAACCTATCAAGCTAAGGGTTCCTTTAGTCCTAAGTTACTTTACCCAATGTTAACTTTTTCAACAAACATGACAAATATACAAATGATATTGTACACTGTTGAAACTAAACAAAAACCACTTTTATAACTGTCAAAATACCCTGGATGCGAATTATCATACTGTAGGCTAGCCTATTTTTCTGTAGGCCTAATAATACACAAAGTTATTTTATTATGAAAAGATTATGTGATTATACTCAAACTTGGCCTTTCAATCAATATTGCCATATCCTATTTTCAAAACAGACTTAAAATCATTGCATTTCATTTCTGTTAGATTACTTTCCGCAAATTTGTTTCTTTGCTTGAGTGATTCCAAATAGCAGATGAATGCCCATCCACGACATTTTACACTTCCCAAATCTTTGGTTTCACTAGTAGGACTGTTAATGGATACACGGACATTAGAATTCTCTCAATTCCGTGGCTTTTTAATATTTATTTTTCATATCAGAAAAAAATTCAACATCACTCAAGTAACACAAATGTGAATTGAATAAACAAGAACGAGAGGAAAACCATCTATCAAATCATCAATACAGACGACGGATCGCGCCATACCATACAACAAACATGGAGTACCGTTACTATAAAACTACATAGAGAATGAAGAAATCTGTCTAAGAAGTATCCAACCATTGACTATGGATATCCAACTGTTACATTATCCAAGAAATTGTTTTCATTGGTTCTCAAGAAATCTTAAATGTTTTGACAATTTGCAAGATGGAATGAGAAATAATTCGGCAATAAAACCAATTATACCGAATAGCACTATATTGATTATATTTCGTAAATATATATACACTGATGAATTTTGTATTGTAAAAATAATGTAAACACTAATCTGTAGAGATTATTTACTTTTGATTTTGCTCTTGCTATTTACCGGTTATCGTGTAAATAGTACCATTGACTTTACAAACAAAGACTTTGTATGTAAAGTCAATGATAGTACCAATGCCACTGCTACCTTGATTTCGGTTTGTACAGTTGGTGACGGTATTGGCTACGCCACAGTCTAAGAGTGTGAGTCAGTCACGACGACGACACTGAGCAGTTCCTTTAGGTTAGAGTGACAAAAGTATGCTAGCGCTACTGGTGTCTAGGCTTGCAACAAATGATTTAATGCTGTTTAAACTATTTTTTGGGCATAAAATAGTACTGTACTAAAGGAATACAAATGTTCCTACGCCAAATACGATCTTTCATGATCAAAATGTTATTTGTTTTAAATTGAACATGAAGTATGGCGTACCAAATTATCAACAAAACAAAATTGCTTACGTTTCTAGGCACCAGAGACCGCTAGCTTCTTTCAGAAGCCACATTTTCATGTGTGAGTGTCGCGAATAGTAAGCTAAAGTATTTCTAGTTCATCCACATTCACCTCAGTAATAATGACTGGCAGTTATGACCACTAGTCTAAAATAGTGTGTGGAACGATGCCCATTTATTCCGTGAACGTTGTAATTCACAAATTTTGGCTGTAAAATAGTTTTAAAAACCCGGGTTGGCTTTTAATGTCCTGTCGGGTACCTACAACCCGATTTAATTCGGGCATTAGGTACCCGCCCGACCCGGCTTAAAATAAAAGCCCGCCCGAATAAAGACCGAGACGTGTCAAACCCGCCCGACCACTCGGGTTCACGCTAATATCCGGAGTTACCCGAATTTTCGGGTACCCGCAGACCTCTATTTTATTCTGTACATTCCTTAATCCCTTTTGTTACTAAACCAAGTTTTTAGCTTAAGTATTTTTTTAATAATCAGCGATTTAAAAACCAATATTTTTTCCTTCACACAGTTTTTAAGCAAATTAAACTTAGGACTAAAGTTCATTATCTTTTTTAGCCCTTGTAGGATAGGCTAGTTATTTTAGTATAGTAGGCTAGTATATTTTTATATTTGAGTATAAACTAGTTATTTTAAGGCAATTTTCAATATTTTTATGTTCACGTATTACTTGACTCGACTCGACTCGAAACTCGAGTATTCTACTTACTACTCGACTCGACTCGACTCGTTCCAAAAATGTGATACTCGCCCACCCCTAGAATCGGATGAACGTGCACTGTTCTTTTCCTTCTTCTTTTTTTCCTAAGCAGGTGAGCTAGCAACAACATATACTCACTGTTCGATGGCATCTTTACAACTGAAAACGTCATGAAGCATCCACGGAGGTGATCAGCGACGTAGCCAGCCACCGTGTCAGTCGCTAGCCACGACGCTGGCCACCGTAGTGTAACAGGAGCCTTAGGGACATGTCCACAAATATCAATGAGGCACGGTCTATGAAATGCTGTGAAACACCACTCTGACCACCTGCTGTGCTAGTGTCCTAACTTGACACTTATTGGCGGTGATTACACTTCATAGTTTTGTCTCAGTATTTTTATTATACATTTCTAATCTCAAAAAAAGAATAAAACATTGACCACTAAGAAAAATAATTCATTCAAGGACAAGAATATTTTACTTAATTTACTTTTGATCCTGCTAATGAACAGTTTAAAGTTATTAAGTTATGTAAAATTCAACATTTGTGCAAAATCCAAAATAATTTCTCTTACTCCTTTGGGTGTCTTGAAAGTTAAAACTGCCAGAAGATTTGGACATTCAGAACTGTCCATTACTCGTGAAACGAGGTTAAGTATAAGTAACCTTGTGTAACTGACCAGTCTCTGGAAGTGTGACTCAGGCTCTCCGCCGTATCCCATCTCCTCATTCTTGGCCCCATTCCTGATCTCCGGCAAGTCAGACATGGCGTCTCGCACCGTGATTGTCCTCAGGGGGGCAGAGTCCACCCAGCGACACTTGGACGAGAACTGCGACAGGATTCAAAATCTTTGTTAAGACGTGGACTTCATCAATGAGTATCACTAAGTTACCTTAAACTAAACATTTTCAGATCAATCCCTTGCTAATATTAGCAAAGTGTAAAAAGTATACTTACTGACTTAATACAGAACTTCCAGTGCTAGGCTATGTCAATAATGAATAAAACCAGAGGATGAATTAACTTATTGAATGAGAAAGATCTATGCCAATACTTATTGGCAATGTATTGTTTGATGACTGGCGAGAATCATACCGAGTCTCAAGACTGTTAATGTTAAGTATCTGATAGGGATGTGTCGGTACCTAAAGTCGGTTCTCGGTACGACCGGTTCTTGGCAAAAGTACCGGTACCGAGAACCAATGTCAAAATCTCGGTACCAGTACCTCGGCCTGTTTACAATAAAATAAACTAAAACAAAACGCGCCCCTCCACAGTTTTCTCGGAAAATAACAGTGCGATTGTATTTGAGACGACCAGGTAGACTGATAAAACCCCGATAAAAACTATGATGTCTTATCTTATCAGTAAGTTATTGTTCTGTCCATGTGGCGCGGGGAGGAGGGGGGCCAGCCGGGCCGATGCACGACCACAATTGACTGAAGAGATAAGAGTACAGTTACCTTATCTCCTATATCCTGAATTATTTGTCCAACAAAAACAAATTATGGATAATTTTTTCGTCTAAGTTTTACAAGTCGATAGAAATATAATCAAGGTTGAATGATTTTTGGTTGAAAAAAATAGTTCATTATTTTGTTTAATAATTATTGAAACTTTAAAATGAAATATAAATCATTAAATAATTAACAAATGTTCTTAAAAAATACAGAACAATGAAAAAAAATCATAAATAAAAACATAAAATATTGTAGGGATGGTCGGGTCCCAAAATTTCGAGACCTATTCAGGAACTACCGAACAATAGATGTTTATGTCCACGTCCGGCGGCCGGCGATCTCGCAAACGAGGTAAACGCAACACAAAAACATGGCACATTCCATGAACGCCCGTGCCAGAGACGATCTATTGTTCAGCTTATCTAGTGATGTCCGGCAGTAATTTATTCAACAGGGGTGTCTTTTGCTCCTAGTACCAATTGCTACTTTTTGAACCAATTGCCTTAGAAAGCTAAGAGATGGCTCATTTGATTCGTCTAATCCTCACAAATTAAATAAAACGTCAACTATAGTTGTGTGACTTTTCGTTCAAATTTAAATTAGAAAAGCATTGTTAAGTAAATCATTCATTTAGTACAATTACTGTTTTATAATATTACTAGCTGTTTCCCGTCACAGCTTCGCCCGTGATTGAATTTATTTTTTAGGTAATAAAATCTTTAAAAGAGCAACAAAATCTTCTTCCTTAAGAATGACATTGAAACAACAAATTACTGTGTGTTGAGCTCTGAAGGAATTTTGCAAAACATTTTTTTAATGAGAACCATTGAGCAAAAAAGAATAACCATGTCAAATTTCAACCCCGTAGGCCCTACAGTCATTTTAAAATCATGTAGGGCGTAGCCCTAGGAACATAAAAAACTATATTTCTAAAACTGTTTCTTACTAAACACCTATTAGCAAAACGGAACATAAACGTTAAATTTCAACACCGTAGGATTTATGGTAACTTTGAGGATTTGTGGGGGGAAGCCCCTGGAATAATTTTGAAGTCCTATGGGGTGGAG
This sequence comes from Neoaliturus tenellus, assembly GCA_030545055.2. Taxonomy (NCBI): domain Eukaryota; kingdom Metazoa; phylum Arthropoda; class Insecta; order Hemiptera; family Cicadellidae; genus Neoaliturus; species Neoaliturus tenellus. The sequence goes on from CM061536.1 coordinate 123,173,286, forward strand.
TCCTAAAGAACTTCGAAAACTATATTTGCAAATCCGTTTCTAAGACAGCACCTATTTGCAAAACAGAGCATACAAGTTAGTTTTAATCCCTTAGCATATGGTAATTTTGATGTTCCGTGGGGTGGAGCCCTGAAGTAAATTTGCTGAATTGTTTCTTAGTGATCAACTATGAGCAAAGAGGAACGTCCATGTCAACTTTCAACCTCGCGGGCCCAGAGTAATTTTCAAGACTTGTGGGACGGAGCCCTAAAGAATTTCAAAATATATATTTGAAAAACCTTTTCTTACTGAGTAACCTACCTATGAGCTAAGGGGAACGTCCATGTCGAATTTCAACCCCGGAGGCCCTAAAATGTTTTTGAAGTCCTGTTGGGCAGAGCCCTAAAGAACTTCGAAAACTATATTTGCAAAACCGTTTCTTAGTAAGCACCCATGAGCAAAGAGGAATGTCCATGTCAAATGAAGGCCCTAATGTAATTCTGAAATCCAGTGGGGTAGAGCCCTAAAGTGCTTTAAAAACTATATTTGCAAACCCTTTTCTTAGTGAGAACCTATGAGCAAAGGGAATCCACCATCATATTTCAACCCCGTGGGCCCTAGAGTAATTTGAAAGTCCAGAGGGGTGCAGACCTAAAGGGCTTCAAAACTATATTTGCAAAACGTTTCTTAGATTAGATAGATAGTACCTATGAGATAAGAGAATAGTCCTTGTCAAATTTCAACACGTAATCTATACAGTAATTGTCAGCTTCTTTGAGGTAGAGCCCTAGACAATTTCGAAAACTATAATGGTAAAACAGCTTCTTAGTGAGCACCCATGAGCAAAGAGGAACGTCCATATCAAAAATTTCAACCCCGCGATTGCCCTAAAGTAATTTTGAAATCCAGTGTGGCGGAGCCCTTAAGTGCTTCAAAAACTATATGCGCAAAACCGTTTGTTAGTACCTATGAACATATAGTAATAAAATACGAAATAAAGTAAACTGCACTTAATACAACCAAAGTACATCAGACTAAAAGTAATAGTACATCACTATAATCTTGACAATGTCAAACATAAATAAACATTATATCTCACACCTGGTTACTTCTATGCTTATAAGCATTTTCTTGAATGAATCATCATGTGGCAAATGTAAACAAACCTAATTCAATTTCCATAATCATATGTTAGAATACCAAAATGTTGCTTCCATAAGAATAACATGGTAACTTTGAGGACGTCTAGGGCGTAGCCCTTTGTGAATATTAACATGAAAATAGTCAGACTTTCCTATTTTGAGCCTAAAGAATGAGTATACAAAATTTCAGTACTCTAGCTAATCGGGAAGTTGGAGAATTAGTGACGAGTGAGTCAGTGAGTGAGTGAGTGAGTGAGAGCTTTGCCTTTTATATATCTAGACTAGATAAGAACCTTATTATAATTTAATATAATTTTTTTATTTAAAACTTGAAACCCCATTAAAATATATTTTTAAATTAAAAATAACAAATATATTTATTAGTCAACTAATTTAATCAACTAAGTTTATTAACCCTCTGAGCGTTCAATATAGCACCCCTAGAGCGTTATGCATTTTTAGAAGGTTTTGCATACTTTCAAATAAAAATTAGTAAAAAATATATTTTATGACCTAGCACTATAAATGTATATATTATATGAAAGTAGATAAAATGGACTACCTAATAATACAAAAATTTTTACCCTTACTTATTGTTACCAAAATTAAGCTATAGGTTAAAAATTAAAAAAATACAAAAAAAATTTTGGTTTATAACTTTGCTCTCATCCAAAATATTTTGGGATACACATAATTAAAATTCCAAGATATACATTTTGTTTAGAATTTTATGCAGTTCAAGAAAATATATAATTTATATAGGTTTGAAGTATTTGAAAAAAATGTATGTTGAATAAAACCAAATATGTCCTACGGTACTTACCCTAATCCCATAAGAACACATGTAAAACCAAGCTAGGAATATTACACTAATTCCTACTCATATTTATGATTATAAACTCGATAAAACATATTAAAGGTATTAGTAACACTTTTGATCATTTAAAACAGGTTGGTAAAATATGCATTTCATTGTTTACAAAGTTAGCAGATGGTAAGAGTTTTTTTACCAGATGTTTCATTGCATATTACAAACAACCAATCACGTTCCGCCATTTGAAACGGGTGTTTTTGGATAGCTTAGAATCTCCTGGTAACAGCGGTAGCGATCACAGGTTCGTTTCTGTCATTCACTATAAAGTTACGTCACTTTTTTTAAAGGTCGAAAAATCGACTCAAACGCTCGGAGGCCGAAAAGCTGGACCGAAAAATCGACGATTAACGCTCGGAGGGTTAAAACAGATAGTAGTTGAAGAATTAACAATGCAGAGTAAAAATATTTTTCAGCCTAACTCGTTTTTGGTCGGAGACCTAAGGGTAATGAATTTTTACTAGGCCCGACCCACAGTGTGGGTGTTAAAAATTGGCCTGTGGACTCCTAGATCTGTTATTGTACATAAAAAAATATTCTAAAACAAACATTTTACTTTTTTATTATTTTTAGTAAAGTCTCCTTTTGATGAACGTTTTCCCATAGACACCCCAACACTGTCCTTTGTTAATTGTCACTCAATCCTAATTCTTTTACTTCCATGTGTTGGTTAATTTAATTCCTTAATTCTCACTACTTTTGAAATATCACTTCAATGTACAAATTTTGTTTTCATATTTCCTGTTATATTAACCTTATTAAAAAATGAGTACTTGGTACCGGTACCGAGAACCGATCCTTTAAAAGAACCGGTACCGACTTTGAAATTTTGGTACCGACGGTACCGACCCATCACCAGTATCTGACTGTCACAAGTAAACCGTACATGTTTGAAATGTGATTCATAAATTAAAGACAAATGTTATACAAAATAAAATTGTTATGTTCAATGCTGGAGAAATTAACCCTACACTTATTTTACAAAGGAAGGGCGCTCACAGAGGTTACTTTCAGTAGTACAAAAACAGACAGTGATTGAGTAAAACACATTAAAATGTTAATTATACAAAAAGCATGATATATGAATCATGCTTTAAATCAGGTATCATTAATTTAATGTAGTAGTTATTATATTAACAATTTTAATGTTTTTTTAGATTCATAATGAAAAAACTACAATTAATCAAAATTAACTATATAAAAATATTAAAATTATCTTAAATATTTAGTCTATTAATAATAGTTAAGCGTCTGCAGTACTTCCGCCATCTTGGATTTTTAGTCCCATAAGAACAATGTTAATTATAGGAGTCTTTGAAACACTTTATCTCCACATTCTTGCATTGGATTCGCAAGAAACTTGAATATGTTGAACATAATGGGATGGTTGTTAACATGAAGTGGATAAATGTTTTAATAAATCTCCTGAAAATGGTTTAACATGGTTTAAAAATGGTGTTAATATATTTATATTTTATTCATTATTCAACAGGATAATTTTGTTATTAATTTTCTATCATATCACACAAAAGATACTATGTCAACTTTTAAAATGATATCAAGTTAGAAATTTTCTGATGAAAAACAAACTCACAGTAATGTTTTGAATTTAACATTGTTCTTACATACATACATACATACATACATACATCCCGCGGCGCTTCGTTGTCCACGTAGTGGTGTGGAGCTTGTCACTCTGGAGTTTGTCTTATAGGACCAAATACCGAAGTGGCAAAGGTACTGCAAATTCTTAATAATAAATTTTCAAATTTATTTTGATATTTTTGTCACTTGGCCTGTAATTTTTTTAAATACATATCAGGTATCATAGTATGGATGTCTTGATACACTGTAAAAGTAAAGAAAACACTACAGTTTTTAAATCAATTACATTTTAGTATTTTTAAATAACAAAAATATTTAGAAAGACTAACAACAGGTACACAAGGTACCAACATTCCCGTAAGCTAACTATTGCTTTTACGAGTAAAAAACTAGACACCCAGAGTGAAACTTCGTAATGCGCCCAACGGGGAGGGTTAAGAGTCATCTTCACCCCTGTGCCAGTAGCCCATTGTTGCACAGTCGGCAATGTTAACCATATGGCTTTTAATGCAAAACATGGTATTTTATTCCCCTGTTTCGGACGCGGGTTTTCAACCGATACAAACTTCAAATCTTCAAACTTGGTAAGTGTTTAGCTGAGTAGTTTTATTAGGCCCCTCATAACTCAAAATTTTGAAAATTTAACAAATATTACTCTCTGTGATAATATTACTCTCTGTGACAAATATTACTCTCGCAAAGTAATTCGATTTTCCTTGGTAGTATTTGTTAAATTTTCAAACTTTCTAGGTATGAGGAGCCTAATAGTACTATTCAACTAAAAACTTACTAAGTTTAAAGAAAATCGGTTGAAAAACGGCGTTTGAAACAGGGGAATAAAATACCATGTTTTGCATTAAAAGCTGTATGTGTATAGTAAACATTGCCGACTGCGCAACAATGGGCTACTGGCCCAAAGGTGAAGATGACTCTTAATAATAGAGGATCAAAGGTTGAAGGGGATGTAATTGTTATACCTTTGTAAATTAGCCTCACCTTTTTATCGTCCACCTTGACAGTGAGCGACGTCGCCCTCAGGTTGAAGGTGTGGGTAGGCTCCGGATAGTTGGGCAGTACTTCACCCGGTGCTGCTGCGATTATTATCGCCCTGAAGCAAAGGTAAATCATCCTCACTACCATAAGTCATACATAGTAAATATACTTTTATACTGTAAAATTTAAGTATATTTTGGGCTCATTAACTTCGTTAACAACCAGAGGTTTAGCCTAATGGGTACATGTAGGAGCACGATTGGAGTGACAAGGGATTAAAGAGAAGCTGAAAAAAGCTTAAATTATGTTACTTCTCGACATACTCAGCTTCACGAAATTCAAGGTCAAAATATATCATTAAATTGAACACTGCACAGACTCACCTCCTGCGTGTCTGGGGCACGCCGTAGTTGCCTGCCTGCAGCACGCCGAACGTGCACTGGTAGCCCATCCTCACCAGACACCTCAGCGTCAGCTTCAGAACCATGCTGCGCTTGAACGACACAAAGTTGCGCACGTTCTCCAGGATGAAGAAGCGCGGGCGGTAGTAGTCGCAGTACGACAGGTATGACACGATCAACGAGTTCTGCAACCACCGGCAATCTCAAGTAATATTGGGGAACTATCATTATCATAGTTTTGTCGGGATAGCAGTGATCATCAAATTTCCTAATTACACCACTCCACCATTCCAGGTCATTTATCAGTCCTATGATGAATGCAAATCAGTGCACAGGTCGACGGGTTCTTTCTGTTCATTAACTTTCAAGTTATTGCAGTAACTATGAATTGACTGAACTAGAGATTGCCCACTGATCAAAATTAGATCAAAATTTTACTTTGTCTGGACTTGATTACTACAAACAATACTTTATAACTTATTTTGTTCTTAATGATTTGCTAACATTTCATATTACAACAGCTGTCCAATGATTTAATTGGCTACCCTTTTTCTATAAGATTAACATTGAAACTTTGAAAGCCTGTACAGCGTAGCCCTAGGGGCCAATGTGAATTATAATGGGATTCTGCTCATCTACAGGACAATACCTTTATAATAGTATGCATGGATTTCTTTTGGGATGCACACAAGCTGAGAAAAAAGGAGGAAAAGAAACATGCTCGCCTATTAATATATAGATGTTTGAAAATTTGAAGATTTATTTTCTAGTGTTATCAGGACTTAGTGTAGTTAAGTTTCATATATATACTAATGATTAATCAGTTTATTACAATTTACAACTTCATAGACACTGGCATACCGAATGGTTTTACACTTGCCTGACCTGCACTATAAAGACATAGTTTGCATTCACAACAATAATAAAAGGCCACACAGATATTACTGAAAGCATTTCAGTAATGATAAATGACGCTCGACTTTAGCTTAAATGATGATTTACCTTGAATAGAGAGTACTGTCGTGAATTGAAGCGATTCATCCCGCTGAAGCCTTGGCACGGAGGTCCTCCACACAGCAACTCCACCTCGCCTTTCTGGGGCAACTTTTGACCCTTCTTGTTGGTCTTCTCTCCCTAGAGTATCATAACGTATAAACAAATAATACTAAAAATAAAGGAAAGTAAATAAATTTTACATCTAACATCCAATACAATTTTTTTTACCCAAGTTTAAATTAATGACAAAACATATTCCTCTTAACAAGAATAGTTTTGATGAAGCAAAACCTTAACGTTAGATGACACTTTTTAAAATAATGAATCAGAAAAAGATGTTCATACACACTGAACCATTAAACATTCAACTATAGTATGAGTGACAGACACCATACAGTCCTACAGAGTGCATGCTGTGCAGTCACGGCAAGGTTTATTTTATATCACAGACAGAATAACTATGTACAATAAATTTTAAGTGTTATAAACTAATTATGTTACCAAAAACTATATTTATCTATATTTCCTATATTTTCCAACATGTACCAGATTTGAAATAGTCCAAGAAGAAAAATACAATACTTAATGTAACAATTTGCAAAACTTAACACGTTGAGTGCGGCTTATGATTAATATTGCTCACGCCAGTGGCTGAAATATAATAATTAATTATTCACCAAGTAAACTATATGAATGCATCCAAAATGGCATAATAAGATAGCCAGGCCTCCATTTTGGTCATTATTTGTGACGTCACTTCGGGTTCCGGTACATCAATTGATGTAGTCCGCCGGTGGCGCCGGTCGCGTTCGTCACCGCACGGCATTTTTGAGTGACTAAAATAAAATAACTGATTATACACCGAGTAAATGAGAGGAATGCATAAAAATATTATCTGAGGATCGCCAGGACTCCAATTTTGTCATTATTGATGACATTCCTTCCGGTACATCTATTGATGTAGTCCGCCGGTGGCGCCGGTCGCGTAAGTCGCCGCTAGGATAAAGTAGCCCGTTTACTACCACAACTGTTTCTAACGATCCACAAACTTGTTTTTTTTTTTTTTTTTACACACAACAAGTACTAAAAATAATAGAATAGAAAAATAAATGAAGAATAAAACAACACACCAGACAAAAGTATGAAGTTACCACGGTACCGTCCTGAACAGAAACTCTAGAACGGAAAACTATACGCGCCAAAATGGACCTGTGTACTGGCACGACAGGCGGCAAAGGGATAAAACGATCCCGGACAATGGCTGAGCTCATACTGAACTAATAAAGTGGGAGTGGCGCGACTACATCAATAGCTGTAGGCCGCCAGGAGGACTGGCGCCGCACTACATCAATAGCTGTAGTCCGCACGCAACGTGTTAAACATTTTTTAATTTACACTTGAAATATTTAAGAATGTTTGTTCTGCATTTCTGATGAAGTTGTAAATTGAAATTATGAAGTGAGTAGGAAAAACCTAATTAGAATTTGTTGCATGTCAGCAAAAGAATTAAACCACGACCATCATTTTTTTAAGTATAAATTTAAATGTAAATAACCATTTTAAATAAATACACCATAACAAACTTCCATACTGGAATTATATAGAAAAAATGTTTACCTAATGTGGGAATTACTCACGTTCATGGCCAATTTCAGCAGCAGGTTACAATCCTCGGTGAACACAGTGGTGTTGGGGTTGTTGAGTCGAAAAGCGTGCGCCGCCGCCTCCTCCTTCTCAATGGCCCAACACGTCTCGGCCACTCCTGCCTGCAAAATCGGGAGTTAGAAAAACAATAAGAACAAAAAAAGTTAGAAACAATAAGATGACAAATCTCCAAAATAAAGGATTTTTTTGTGATAAACAATTTCCATTTCATCAATAATAACTGAATAAAAAAATATCTAAGTAGTAGACTACGTACATCCTGATAGTCTTTTCATTCAGTAAAGCACAATTTTCAGTAATTTGGAAAGCCTAACCTTGAATGGTTGGCAGTATTGTTTGGATGAGAGGGAAGTTAAATTTCTCCAACAATCCACAAAAAAGGTTTTCATGTCCCCCCACACTGTTTACAGGGGTTTGGATACCAGTGTTACTTTAACAAAGTTTTGAGCAATTTTCAATAGGCCCTTATAAATTTAAGCATTGTTCAATCACGTCATGTACATCAATGTTTAGTTATTCGTACACCTAATGGTACTTTGATTTGTAAAGACATATAAGATTTTAGAGGTCTGCGGGTAGCGATTTTTCAAGTTGGGTCGGTTTCGGGTCGGGTAGTAGATTAACATCAATTTTCGGGTCGGGTCGGGTTTGAACATAATAAGTTAAAGAAAAATTCGGGTCGGTTTCGGGTTCGGGTGTGTGGGTTAAAAAAATCTCGGGTCGGGTTCGGGTAGCCTACGTATGTTAAAAAAAACTCGGGTCGGGCTCGGGTATTGTAAGTTGAATAAAACTTCGGGTCGGCTTCGCTATTATTTGTAAAATAAATGTCTAGGCCTAAGTTATTTCATTTTAAAATAATTGTTGATGTGCCTACTAAGCTTAAGTATAGTATTAATAAATACAAGGCAAAAACCTTTCACCCACTAAGTTAGGCCTAGGCCTAACAAAAGTTAAAAAACTATAATGTATTTTATTTTAGTATAAAAAGTTAAAAAATTCTCCCGAGCCAATAACCTATCAAGCTAAGGGTTCCTTTAGTCCTAAGTTACTTTACCCAATGTTAACTTTTTCAACAAACATGACAAATATACAAATGATATTGTACACTGTTGAAACTAAACAAAAACCACTTTTATAACTGTCAAAATACCCTAGATGCGAATTATCATACTGTAGGCTAGCCTATTTTTCTGTAGGCCTAATAATACACAAAGTTATTTTATTATGAAAAGATTATGTGATTATACTCAAACTTGGCCTTTCAATCAATATTGCCATATCCTATTTTCAAAACAGACTTAAAATAATTGCATTTCATTTCTGTTAGATTACTTTCCGCAAATTTGTTTCTTTGCTTGAGTGATTCCAAATAGCAGATGAATGCCCATCCACGACATTTTACACTTCCCAAATCTTTGGTTTCACTAGTAGGACTGTTAGTGGATACACGGACATTAGAATTCTCTCAATTCCGTGGCTTTTTAATATTTATTTTTCATATCAGAAAAAAATTCAACATCACTCAAGTAACACAAATGTGAATTGAATAATCAAGAACGAGAGGAAAACCACATATCAAATCATCAATACAGACGAGTAGACGACGGATCGCGCCATCGCCATACCATACAACAAACATGGAGTACCGTTACTATAAAACTACATAGAGAATGAAGAAATCTGTCTATGAAGTATCCAACCATTGACTATGGATATCCAACTGTTACATTATCCAAGAAATTGTTTTCATTGGTTCTCAAGAAATCTTAAAATGTTTTGACAATTTGCAAGATGGAATGAGAAATAATTCGGCAATAAAACCAATTATACCGAATAGTCATATATTGATTATATTTTGTAAAAATATATACACTGATGAATTTTGTATTATAAAAATAATGTAAACACTAATCTGTAGAGATTATTTACTTTTGATTTTGCTCTTGCTATTTACCGGTTATCGTGTAAATAGTACCATTGACTTTACAAACAAAGACTTTGTATGTAAAGTCAATGATAGTACCAATGCCACTGCTACCTTGATTTCGGTTTGTACAGTTGGTGACGGTATTGGCTACGCCTCAGTCTAAGAGTGTGAGTCAGTCACGACAACGACACTGAGCAGTTCCTTTAGGTTAGAGTGAGAAAAGTATGCTAGCGCTACTGGTGTCTAGGCTTGCAACAAATGATTTAATGCTGTTTAAACTATTTTTTGGGCATAAGATAGTATTGTACTAAAGGAATACAAATGTTCCTACGTCAAATACGATCTTTCATGATCAAAATGTTATTTGTTTTAAATTGAACATGAAGTATGGCGTACCAAATTATCAACAAAACAAAATTGCTTACGTTTCTAGGCACCAGAGACCGCTAGCTTCTTTCAGAAGCCACATTTTCATGTGCGAGTGTCGCGAATAGTAAGCTAAGGTATTTCCAGTTCATCCACATCCACCTCAGTAATAATGACTGGCAGTTATGACCACTAGTCTAAAATAGTGTGTGGAACGATGCCCATTTATTCCGTGAACGTTGTAATTCACAAATTTTGGCTGTAAAATAGTTTTAAAAACCCGGGTTTGCTTTTAATGTCCTGTCGGGTACCTACAACCCGATTTAATTCGGGCATTAGGTACCCGCCCGACCCGGCTTAAAATAAAAGCCCGCCCGAATAAAGACCGAGACGTGTCAAACCCGCCCGACCACTCGGGTTCACGCTAATACCCGGTGTTACCCGAATTTTCGGGTACCCGCAGACCTCTATAAGATTTTCGTATCCAAGTTGATTGTACCCACTAATTTTTGTATTCTTAGTGGTGGTTCGTTAATTTGTGGTGACCGACAGGTCCCAATCTGTTAAATCATCAAGAGTGTACCACAAATAAACAGACATTCGTTTTACAGAAGACAAAACAACAAACCTGGTGGAACCCCTCGGAAAGACCACCGCATCCGGCAAACACGTCGAGACATTTGAGAGGTGTCACTCGGGGATAACCCCCTGGATTCTTCCCTTCCTGGGTAGCTTCCTTGCGATCTTCCATCGAGCACTTCACACTGCTCTTGCCTTTTCCTTTCCCTTTACCCTTACCCTTGAAAATCAACATGAAATAAGTTAAGAACGGCATTTATTGCAATTTTTGTATGTAGCATGTAGATTACAGACAAGGTTATTGATCGCCCTTTATAAATAAATTTTCATTGCATTCAAAGGTTCCAAGATCTTACTTGGCTTTTTGTTGAGATATCCGACAAGACAGAATTTATTATTGGCAGGAATCAAGATTTTTTTTAGGTACAGATATAAATTAACATTAATTATAAAGATGAATGTTTTTTAAATGTGTGAAAATAATTTCTGTCAATCTCACGGACAGGTGACTGATTATTTTTAATAGTTTTATCTGACGTTACATATCACCCTAAAAATTACCTTCCCAAGAGAGCCGATCATGGTTGCATGAGAAGGAGGGTCCACGAACGTTTGGTTTACACTGTCGTAAGCTCGCAAGAAGTAAAACCTATGTGGCCCTGCAGCAGTCCACTCCGGCAATGTCATAGAGTCTTCCAGGTTGTCGCCGAATATCACGTGGCATCGGCCCATCACGTCCGTAAAGTTGACCAGTCGCTCTGAACAACAGGACAAATATGAGTGTGGGTTACATAATGTGATTTTACAGTTATTGTACAAAGTGTAGCGTTTAAAAATGTCAAAAACAGCTGTCAATCAGCAGAGCATTTTCATTATTTTTTTAAATCCATATAAAATATGTTTTAATTTAAGTAGGTATTATAAATCTATTAAGAGGGAAATTTAAAATATCGTCGGGCCCTGCTGTGTTGTGGAAGAAGCCAGCTGATTATTAAGTCTGTTAAAATAAATTCCAATGTACTGCATAGCAACCAGTTTTGTTTTTCATGCAGTATTTATCTTTTCTAGAGATTACATTGGCACTTTACAATTAAATCTGATTTTTACTCAAGTTCTAATATTAGACCCTATTCTTATTTTTTATGTGTGGATGCACATTATAATACCAACAATCTACACACTGATATTTGAAAATCTGTCTACTCCAAACACAGTGTGTCAGGTAATCACACCATGCCTGTGTCTGTTTATTCTACTGGATACTTGGTTTTTAGGTTCTTTTACTACTCCTTACTGATATCCATACATTGGTATTATTATATTAAGTAGGATAAACTCATATCTTAGTTTAGGATAAGCATTAAAGCATTCTTGATAGCCAAGGGCTGTTTAGCCAAAAATAACTATAAATTGGAGTGGAAACAAACTTACCATTGATTTGGGTATCCTGTTGTGAGCACAAAAGAGTAAAGAGATAGTTTGAAGGTTTATATAACATGTATAAAAGATTTATCATAGGAAATATTTTGTTTGTTTCGACATTATGCATTGAGAACAAAATAGAAGGAAAAAAAGGCAACCACTCTGTTGTTTAAGATACATAACCAAAACCAAATGAAGGACAAATTTTGAGAGGGTGTAAATGGTTATAATGCTCACACGTTTTATATACTATCGACTACCTTATGCCAAACACTCTTTTTTATAGAATATACTAAACTGTGGGAGATTCTGGTAGGTAGGGTGATATTTGTCTATTTGTATAACAATATTGATTGTGAGAGCTCGTTTAGGTTGATGTCTTGCCTCTGTTTGACAAGTAAAGATAACAAGGAATATGGCCTGTGATGACTGTTTACAGATCAGACAATTGTAGTAGAGTAACAAATTTGCAGATTGTCGCAGACTGTTTTTAGTGCCATGTGTTTATTATTAATTTGAATCCAGAAGTGGAGTATGTCAGAGGCTAAGATATTCCGCGTTATCTGGGGTTTAGGTCGATGTTTTACCTTCATCCGTCCAGTACAGCTGGTTAAGGTCGAGCTGGTGACTGAGGCTAGCGTCTCGGTGTGTGTTCTCCGGCCGATACATCTTCTTCACACGCAGACAGATGTCGCCGGGCCCCACCAACTTGTCACGTGACTTGGTCACGATCGCCTCAATGTAGCCAATGCAGAACGGCTCTGGCGTCGAGTCGTTGGACCCCTTCACGTGGTCTGAAGACTTGCGGTAGTACTCGGGGTACAGATCTTCGTCCACCTGTCAAGACGATAATACTATAGCTTAAATACCAAATGTTTCGATAACTTCTGCTGTGGATTGCATTCCAGAGTCGATAAAATTAGCCGATGTTGCAGTACTCTATCCTGTCACAAAATTCTTTAAGGGTTTCAAGTTCATGAATTACCCTGATAATGGAGTACTAAATGTCTTTCAAACGTCAACTCTGGAATGCAATACAACACGAACCATAAAAAATCTAGTGAAAACGATCATGGAAGACTTTTTTCTTCACAGGTTACATACATTTTGTTCAACAGTTAAATGTGTAATTATCACACACCTTTTGATGCTACAAATAGCATTTTCAAGTAGTAAAAGAATTTGTATACACAACAGCACAAAGGCAATCTCACCAATGTTTGGCTTATAACAGAAGAGAGATGTCATGGTCACCAAGTCTGGTCCAATATGACATACATTTTGTGCGTGCTAGGCTTATCTGGAATTTTTATTCATTGTGTTGTGTCAATTTTATATAGGCCTTAGTAATTTTATAAAGGGCATTCAACAACTCAAAACATTAGGCCTATTTGATCACCCTCTTTTTTAATTAAGAAATTAATGTTGACATACATACCTTTTCCATCTTGCGCAGTTCACTCTTGAGTATCGCTGAAAATCCATTCTTAAACTTAAACACTCCAGGGGTCAGGAACACAAAACTTCCAGGTCTGTAGTCCTCCCCCTTCCACCTTACGACACCATACATAACCTGACAAAAGAAGCAATTTTACATTGATGACAAATCTACAGACTCCTGTGGTGGCCCTAGTAGTAGGTGAAAATTACTAAGACTAAGCGAAAAATTTTAAAATTTTAAATGATACTTATATTGGTTGCTGTAATATATTTTACACTAGGATTAGGGAAGGGTTTTCCCCTATTAAAGTATTAGGAAGAAATGAGGAGGAGTCAGCAATATTTTAAACAAAACTTTATTCTGTCAAAAGGATTATTAAAGAAAGATGTACTAAAATTTCAACAGTCAACCACAGTTTGCCACAGATAAACTAGAAAAAATGAGTATTCACTGTGTATTACATTTGAAATAACTTACAATGATAGTTACAAAATAAATTTCAACATAGTTTCAAATAAGTTTCAACATTGCACAGTTGGAAATCACTTTAGTTACGTACCTCTTTATTTGCCCCTTCTTCATCAAGTCTTTCGTCAACCGATGGGGTTTCCTTCTTTTGTAGTAGGTATAATCTTTCACAGCATGGGCAAAATCTGAAAAATGTGTGTCTTTAATTAAAATTTAAACTAAGTTACAGTGGACCCTTCTTAACCGACCCTCAACCTAAAAGTTAATTTGGAACGGGCAACTATGTAAACAAACATGAAAACTACTGTTGAATTAAATGCACCAGAAATCACTCACTGGTCGAAATTCAACAAAAAATTTCAATTGATCTACACCCAAGTTGTTTTAAATATTTTATAATTGAATCATTCAATTTATTCTTTCTGTATTGCTGGCATTTATTATTAAATAAACTATGCCATTCTTACTCTGTTTCACCGGGATATAGCGTGAAATCTATTTTATAATCATTTTCTGTTTTTATTTCAAACAATAAAAGTATTTAGGATACATTTTGTGCATTTATTTAAAACCCGGAGGAAACCTCCTTGAGCGAGCGACGTCGTTTGAAATTTTAAGCAACCTCTAGAGGGTTAAAATGACACCACAATCTTAAAAATCGGTTAATCATGTTGAGAGAGAAAAAGGGATGTAACAGACAAAACCCTTAAAGAGGATAGATTATTCATATTATATTAGTACGGTTAACAAAATGAGCTCCTTATATTATATTTTATATTCCTTTTGTTGATAAAATAAACTGAGTTAATCGAGTCAAAATCATTATATGTATACATTATTTATGAACTCCCCCTATTCCAAAAATTTTCTAAACCCAACAGGATTTGTTTTAATTAGAGGCATGATTTTATTGTATTGACCTGAACGAATACATTCATAATTTTATCAAGTAACAAGGATGAAAACGAAGTTTCATCCTAGAAATTTAAACATTTACCTGTGTTTGGCTTCTTCTTTTTGACAGGGAGGGTCTGCGGGGATGTCTTCAAAGCGAGCATGTAGAGGGTCGTATCTAGAAAATAAAATATATATTCTTAAATTTTAATTATGTATTGAACCATAAATCAACCAAAACAGTTAGTGAGTATTCAGCAACTACAAATTTCATGGTTGAAACCCAAAATGCCGAACTGGCAGTGCTAAGAGTGATATTGACTACCAATAAAATTTACTAACATCTCTTGTAGGCCTACAAAATTCTTGTGTGTATCACTACTTCGTTTTTTCTTCATATTTTTCTTTTTATGCATTTTAGTTCTTTACAGTGTCTTGCACTGTTTATGAATACATGTAAATAAATTATAAGAGATAATTCAATGTTGAAATTAATTTATTCGAATTGAAAAGCTGCACCTGGTTTTCCCAGTGGTCGGAACATCTTATCTTGCAGATATTCTATTGTTAGTTGAAACAACTTTATCTACATGTTGATACAAAATAGACTAACCAAAACAGATATCAGTCAGATTGAAATTACAGAACTCCCTTGTTCATCCAAACTGATGTTTGGTCAGTCCGATGTAAAAAAATTAGATGAAACCGATTCGGCTGTGAGTGACCGTTTTCATCATTGTAGCAACAAATTATGGTTATATTTGCTATCATTGATGCTAATACAAGATATATTCTGATGACAAAAAGTTGAAAATTTTAAAGTATACATAATAGTAAATTTATTATGTGAAAATATCACACGAAAAAGCATCAAATCCTTTACTAAAACCGGTCAAATACAATATACATAGCTAGACATACAACGGTACAGTATTATTGCATTTAAAAAAATGAGAAAGTCGGTTAAGTAAAAAGAAGTTTAACCGGTAAAAGGCCTACATCACAGTTTGACGAAGAGGCAGGTGCATGTGAGACTGGCATGTAGGAAGCGAATATTTACTTTCTGTCCACCCTCTTATTCTCATATGAGAATAAGACCCTTTCACTGCAAACCTCTTCCATGCAATCCCCTTGACCCTTCAATTGCATCACAAGAGACATAAAGAAGCCCCTAGCTATGCAAAATTTATACAATGAAAATGTGAAGAGCTATGAAAAATTTAATGATTGCACTGCCTCTTCAATCACATCAAGGAAGAAGCCTCTAGCTATGCAGAATGTGATACGTTCATATACTGCGGATATATTATAGCAGATTGAAGAGAATAGAAAAGAAAAAATTATGTAGTCAAAAAACCCATATCATCAGTTTGAATGAAGCAGATTAAAAATGTCGCTGTGTCGGATGAGCGATAGTGTACTGCACTACTCAAAAACTTATTGGAAAACAAGAGGTGATAAACTTAGTACAGTTCAAAGCAATTAAATGACTGTTCTAACAATATTTATGTTGATCATGAATTAACAGACGATCTATTTTTGTTTACAATCCGACTTTAAAATATCTTTGTCTGCACCAACCCAATATGGTTAGAATATGAATATTTAAAAATTGAACATTCTTTTGAAAACATATCTTTAACTTTTTCCAAAACAAGTTTTTCAAGCAGAAATATGGGTATTTAAAATTAATGTTAAAAAGTACTTAATAAAAAGTAACTGCCAACTCAAGTTGACAGTTCAGATTCGTCAACAAATCAAGTAAATCAAATCACTCTGCCACTCACTTTTTCTGGTAGAAGAAGTTCTTGCCGTTGTCGGGTCCGACATCAATGGCCAGTTGTGCCAACGGCTGGCCGCCCAGGGTCGCCCAATTGTCAGGCGGCTGCACGTGAGTCAGTGTTGCTAATCCCCCCACTGCAGCCAACGTTGAGTCCTCGCACTCGTCCAGTAGGAACAACTCCTGTGGATCCGACGTCTCTCCCAGCACTGTGTCCGAGCCACGGCTGCCAAAATGACAAATATTAATTTCAGTCAACAAGTTGGTTCAAGTTTATCCCTCCGGGTGTTCAATGGTAGTCCTCCCCGAGTGTTATACATTTTGAAGGTTTTGCTGACTTTTGAATTAAAACTAGGGATTTTCTGCTGGTTAAAATTTGACAAAAATCCAGTTGTCTTGAGCCAATTGGTTTTTTAAATGCTTCATAACTTAAACATCTGTTTTCAATGATTTACTAGCATTTGTTATTAGATCAGCTGTTTAATGATTCAATTAATTATTATCCTTCTCTCATAAGATTAACATTGAAACCATTTGGACCATTTTTGGCCTGCTTCTACTCATTTTCTACTTGCTTTCTACTCATTGCGATGTTTCATCGCATATTACATGTAACAAATCGCTTTCTTCCATTTGAAATGGGTTTATATAGAAAGCTTGGAATCTCCCAAAACCGATTAATTACATCATATTTCATAACCGTCGAAAAATCATAGCAAACACTCAGCGGTCGAAAACCTACGATGAAATATCGACAATGAACACTCTGAGGGTTTAAATTTTGAGCTATATGCAAGTGAAACATAAAATGTACAAATTATTAATTAATGTTGTTATCAGTTTTTTTTTTTTTTTTTCCTTTGGCGGGGCCAGGTAGTGATACCTTTATCTAACACGGCCTAAAAGGCCTATTGTAGCACCCCTTATGTTTATCAATATATCAGATGAAGGCTCTTCGCGAAGCCTAACAGCCGGTTTATCTCCATCTCCCTTATTTCCGCTGGCTTTAATACGACCTTTCCTAGGAATTTCAACCTTGTCTGAGATGGCCGGACAGTCCAGCCATAGGTGTACGGCGGATTCTACCTCCATTGTACAGAATCTGCATAGATCGGATGGACTAAGTCCGATTGTCTTGTGATGTTTTTACAGTGGCCCATGACCAGTTCGCATTAGAAGACTGATTAAGGGCCGGTTTCTCGAAGCAAGTTTAAACCTAGAATTAAGTTTAAACCAAAATTGTCCATATGATTAACATTGAGTTAAACTAAGTTTAAGTTAAACGTGTTTGGAGAAACCGGCTCTTAGAAGACTGATTTCCCTTTTGTTTAGGCTAAGCAGCTCCTTCCACTTCTTATTAAAAGGGTCAATCAGTATTTTTGATTGTCTCCCTCCTGGGAAGTTGTTCCAGGCTTCCTGTTTTTGATCTTTCTCCCAGGATAGGATTTTGTTTTGTCCTATGCACAGAGTAGAGGTCTGCGGGTACCCGAAAATTCGGGTAACTCCGGGTATTAGCGTGAACCCGAGTGGTCGGGCGGGTTTGACACGTCTCGGTCTTTATTCGGGCGGGCTTTTATTTTAAGCCGGGTCGGGCGGGTACCTAATGCCCGAATTAAATCGGGTTTTAGGTACCCGACAGGACATTAAAAGCAAACCTGGGTTTTTAAAACTATTTTACAGCCAAAATTTGTGAATTACAACGTTCACGGAATAATTGGGCATCGTTCCACACACTATCTTAGACTAGTGGTCATAACTGCCAGTCATTATTACTGAGGTGGATGTGGATGAACTGGAAATACCTTAGCTTACTATTCGCGACACTCGCACATGAAAATGTGGCTTCTGAAAGAAGCTAGCGGTCTCTGGTGCCTAGAAACGTAAGCAATTTTGTTTTGTTGATAATTTGGTACGCTATATTTCATGTTCAATTTAAAACAAATAACATTTTGATCATGAAAGATCGTATTTGACGTAGGAACATTTGTATTCCTTTAGTACAGTACTATTTTACACAAAAAAAAAAAAATAGTTTAAACAGCATTAAATCATTTGTTGCAAGCCTAGACACCAGTAGCGCTAGCATACTTTTCTCAATCTAACCTAAAGGAACTGCTCAGTGTCGCCGTCGTGAGTCGTGACTGACTCACACTCTTAAGCCAGAAAGATAGACTGTGGCGTAGCCAATACCGTCACCAACTAACTGTAAAAACCGAAATCAAGGTAGCAGTGGCATTGGTACTATCATTGACTTTACATACAAAGTCTTTGTTTGTAAAGTCAATGGTACTATTTACACGATAACCAGTAAATAGCAAGAGCAAATTCAAAAGTAAATAATCTCTACAGATTAGTGTTTACATTATTTTTACAATACAAAATTCATCAGTGTATATATTTTTACAAAATATAATCAATATATGACTATTCGGTATAATTGGTTTTATTGCCGAATTATTTCTCATTCCATCTTGCAAATTGTCAAAACATTTAAGATTTCTTGATAACCAATGAAAACAATTTCTTGGATAATGTAACAGTTGGATATCCATAGTCAATGGTTGGATACTTCATAGACAGATTTCTTCATTCTCTATGTAGTTTTATAGTAACGGTACTCCATGTTTGTTCATTTGTTGTATGGTATGGCGCGATCCGTCGTCTGCATTGATGATTTGATAGATGGTTTTCCTCTCGTTCTTGTTTATTCAATTCCCATTGTGTTACTTGAGTGATGTTGAATTTTTTTCTGATATGAAAAATAAATATTAAAAAGCCACGGAATTGAGAGAATTCTAATGTCCGTGTATCCACTAACAGTCCTACTAGTGAAACCAAAGATTTGGGAAGTGTAAATGTCGTGGATGGGCATTCATCTGCTATTTGGAATCACTCAAGCAAAGAAACAAATTTGCCGAAAGTAATCCAACAGAAATGAAATGCAATTATTTTAAGTCTGTTTTGAAAATAGGATATGGCAATATTGCTTGAAAGGCCAAGTTTGAGTATAATCACATAATCTTTCATAATAAAATAACTTTGTGTATTATTAGGCCTACAGAAAAATAGGCTATGGTACGATAATTCGCATCTAGGGTATTTTGACATTTATAAAAGTGGTTTTTGTTTAGTTTCAACAGTGTACAATATAATTTGTATATTTGTCATGTTTGTTGAATAAGTTAACATTGGGTAAAGTAACTTAGGACTAAAGGAACCCTTAGCTTGATAGGTTATTGGCTCGGGAGAATTTTTTAACATTTTATACTAGAATAAAATACATTATAGTTTTTTTAACTTTTGTTAGGCCTAGGCCTAACTTAGTAGCTGGAAGGTTTTTGCCTTGTATTTATTAATACTATACTTAAGCTTAGTTGTCTCATCAACAATTATTTTAAAAAGAAATAACTTAGGCCTAGATATTTTTTTTACAAATAATAGCGAAGCCGACCCGAAGTTTTATTCAACTTACAATACCCGAGCCCGACTTTTAACATACATAGGCTACCCGAACCCGACCCGAGATTTTTTAACTCACACACCCGAACCCGAAACCGACCCGAATTTTTCTTTAACTTATAATGTTCATACCCGACTTGACCCGAAAATTGATGTTAATCTACTACCCGACCCGAAACCGACCCGACTTGAAAAATCACTACCCGCAGACCTCTAGCACAGAGGGACACCACAGAAGGGCTCCGGTCCTATTAGCTGTTCGTCTGAGCCCTTTCTTGCCAGAGCATCGGCCCTTTCGTTGCCTTCATGCCCGGAGTGTCCCGGTATCCAGCCTAGCTGTCCTGGTTGTGCTCCGCCAGCGCTTTTAGAGCGCTCTTGCAGCCTTGCACTGTCCGTGAGTCTATCACAAACGAGTCTAGTGCTTTTAAAGCAGCTTGACTATCTGAGAGGATAAGTATTTTACCTCTCCTTAGCCCTCTTGCCAGAATGTTCCAAGCACAGCATTCAATCGCTAGGACCTCCGATTGAAATACTGTTGGTGTCCTGGCTAGGGCCTGTGAGATGCTGGTTCTATTGCCATACACTCCTAGCCCTGATTTGTTGTCCTTCCGGCTGCCATCTGTATAAAATACAAGGCGTGCTCCACCCATGTTGAGGTTGACCATTTGCCAGTCTGCTCTCTCACCCACGGTGACCTGGTAAGGTTTCTCAAAGTCATATTTCTTGACCATCAGATCTGGGATTTGCAGTTCCATATCCAGGTTGGGAAATTCCTTTAATATAGACATGTGGCCCGTATCCCTTTGGGGCTTAATTTCATTTCTGCCGCCCATTTTGAGGGCTGAGATAGTTGCCCTTCTCTTAATCTCTGTTCCGAGTGGAAGCATATCAAGAACTGCTTCTAGCACTACAGTTGGACAGGATTTTGTTGCTCCACATACCCCTGTGCAGGCCAGTCTTTGCAGCTGTTGCAGTCTTTTTGTTGCAACTGTCGGTTCAACTTTAGGCCACCACACAAAGGATGCGTATGTTACTGTTGATTTGACTATGGCCTCGTAAGTCCATTATATTAGCCGGGGGCTTAGGTCCCAGTTTTTCCCAAAGGTCCTTCTGCAGGCACCCATAGCTCCTGTACCCTTGGCAAGTGCGTAATCTAAGTGTTTGGACCAGGTTAACTTCCGGTCTAGGATTACTCCTAGGCATTTGGTTTCCTTTACATCCTTGACACTCATTCCTCTTATTGTTGGGGAGGAGATACTTGTTCTCCTCTTCCTTGTGAACGTGACCAGCTCGGTTTTTTCCGGGTTTATGGTCAATCCTTCCCCGCAGCAACATTCATCGATGAAGTTCACCGCAGTTTGGGTTAGGTCCTCTATAGTTCCTTTGTGCTCCCCTCTGACGGTGAGGACTAGATCATCGGCAAAGGCTTGCAGGTCTATGTCCTTCTGTTCTGCCTTTTTCAGCAGATCGTTGACCACTAGTGCCCAGAGAAAGGGGGAGAGCACTCCTCCTTGGGGGCAGCCCCTCCTAGCCCTAACTGTCACTATGTGGTCACCTTCTGAGGCTGTGATTTCCCTGGAATGTAGGAGAGCCATTATCCAGGACGCAGTGCCCTTTGGAATTCCTTTGTCCATTATGGCTTCCTCAATGGATCGGTACCATACATTATCAAAAAGCACCCTGAATGTCCATAAAGACCCCCGCATGGATCTCTCTGTTCGCCAGTGTGTCCTCTATTTTTCCCACTAGGCTACTTAACGCCGTTGTAGTTGATTTTCCCATCATGAATGCATGTTGGTTCGCACTTAGAGGCGACCTTGAAAGGATCTCATCCCTGACGTGTCGATTTATCACCTTTTCCATCTCCTTTAGCATGAAGGATGAAAGGCAGATAGGCCGGTAGGATTTGGACTCGGCGGGATCCCTCCCTTTTTTCAAAAGGAACACCACCCTTGCCTTTCTCCAATTCTTTGGTATATGTCCTAGGGTATAGCTTCCCTTGAAGATTGCCACTATGAAGTCTAGTAGAATTTTGATTTCTTCTTGAAGTAGTGCTGAAAAGATACCATCCCTGCCAGGAGACTTGAAAGGACTGAACGAGTTTACGGCCCATTTCACTATCTCCGGTTTGAACATCTTGGCAGCAGTTCTTCTTGACCTTGCACATTCTAGTGGGGATTTGCGCCCCAATTCGAACCAGTGAGTTTCATTTGGGGGGGGGGGGGGGGGACACCATTTGGACCACTTTTGGCCTGCTTCTACTAATTTTCTTCTACTCATTTTCTACTTGCTTTCTACTCATTGCGATGTTTCATTGCATATTACATGTAACAAATCGCGTTCTGCCATTTGAAATGGGTTTATACCGTATAGAAAGCTTGGAATCTCCCAATAACTGTGCTACCGTTCATGGCTCAGTTCCAATCCAAAACCAATTAATTACATCATATTTCATAACTGTCGAAAAATCATGGCAAACACTCAGCGGTCGAAAACCTACGATGAAATATCGACAATGAACACTCGGAGGGTTTAAATTTTGAGCTATATGCAAATGAATCGTAAAATGTACAAATCATTAGTTAATGTTGTTGTCAGTTAAGGTTTAACTAATATTATAATGACACAAAGTAAACCTTACTTTTTTTTAAATAAAAACGTTTACTGCCCGTCCACATTGGCCTTTGTGGTGATCTAACGTCTGCAAAGTAAGATCACGGCATAAAACCACAGAGGCGAGCTATAGGTGACCGCTAATGTTTGTGCACATAATGTCATTTCCCGGCATTGAACTGAGGTTACAACTACTGGCTTGTGAGGCAAAAGCTCTACCACTGAGCTTCTGCTGTGTAACAATAATAAAAGTATGTTTAATAGTAAAGGTATGAAAATTTGTTAAAGGTATACCGACCAGAACCAATGAGCGTGGAAGTACTTCTCGTTGGTCTTGTCCTGCCATAGGTAGATCACTCTGCCAATAAACACTGGAGTACCAGGGTCGTTGGGCTCCACCGTCACACAGTCACCCACGCTGATCAGCTCATCCCCGACCTTGGCTTTGCTGCAACATCAAACTGGTCATGGCCACGCGCACACTCGCTGCTAGCAATGCAGCCGACTACTGAGCAGACCAATGTTCTATTATATGTTTGAAATACTATTACTAGGGAACTAATAAGGTCGTAAATTAGATAAGTGATTGCCGGCCGGCCAGATGTCAAACAATAGAGCTCTTATCGGCAGAAGTTTGGCATTACATCTATCGTTTCATATTACAATTGTATGGTTATCTTCCTAAAACCAAACGTCCTTTCCTTTATGATTGATTTCTGTTCAACTTTTTATCTTTAGTTAGTAAAAAAAACGATAAATTGAAAACCAACATGTATTATCAATTTTCGGTTATCGGTTTTTTTTTGTCAAAAACCGGTAAAACCGACAACCGACCCATCCCTACTAAAATCAATCACTCCCATTTTTACTGTTATTGCCAGGGGGGCCAAGCATTTATTCAGTAAACTTTCCAAAGGAGCTCATTCGCTTCACTCACTCACCCCAAAGCAGATAATTTTTTATCTTTCTGCGACGGCGTACAACATAGGTAAATATTTTCTGCAAGCAAGTCTCACAATTCCTTAAACTTTGCATTCGCCAATACTCATTCATTCACAACCAATATTGCGAATAAAAAAATGATTATGTAATTTGATACCATTATATTTTTTTAATTAGCTTTTATGAAAAATTTACTGTTTGCCCAAAAACAGTCAAAATTATTGTACTTTCAATTTGTTGAACCACAGCCAATCAATCCAACGAGGCCAATCTCATCGACATGACCAATCTTTCTGATGCAAACTATCTTGTATGAAATATTACCAACACCAGCCAATATTACCAAAACGCTCAATGTATTTTATGTGTTTTATGTATTCTATGGGGACAATCTTTTGTATATTTTAAAGTGCCTATTGTATGTTAAATCAAATTTCGTAAAACTCTTCAGTGAAAATAATCAACACAATTACAATACTAGATTTCAGACCAATTTCCAGTACCCTATCGATAGAATTAATCTCTTTGAAAAAACACCCTCTTATATGGGGAGAAAATTATTAACAACTTGCCAGTGTGCTATAGATCAATTATCGTCTCAGTTTCTTTTAAGGAGAAAATTGTTGAAATTTTGCTGATTAAAAACTATTATAGCATAAACGAGTTTTTAGAGATAAAACATTGATCTGAATTTTATTTTAGCGAATTTCCCATAGGGAATAAGCTATTACCATAGGTCTCATGGTAAGACCTAAGCCCGGGCCCATGTTACTTTTTCGTTTTTAGGTGCCCAGAGACCAAAAATAATAGTCATTAAAATTTATATATATATATATATATATATATATATATATATATATATATATGTGTGTGTGTATATATTTATATACACAGGGTGTTTCAGAACTCCCTACCAATATTTTAGGACATTGTTCCTGGGTTAAAAACATATCTAAATATCACATTTAAATTGTCCGGAAGTCTTTAATTACTCACACAGCCGCCATTTTGATTTTTACACATAATAATTTTTATTTCCGTAACGGATAGTTGTATTCAGGTCGTATTTGGTATAAATCTTTATCATACCAATGTACATTTCCAAGAAAAAAATTAATTTTTTCCATTGTATATTTTCAAAATGGCGGCCATTTTAAAATTTCAAACTCAAATATCTCAAAATCGGTAAATTTTATAAAAATTTTACACGACACAAAAAAGTTGCCAAATTAAATTACCTAACCAATGGTGCCAAGTTTGTAAGGATCTGACAACAAATAACGGAGTTGTTGCGGTTTTACTCCGTGAAAACATTGATTTTGCATTGAATTTAATGTAGTCAAGGCCATTTTAACAGCAAAATCAATGTTTTTATGAAGAAAAATCGCAATAACTCCATTATTTGTTGGACCCTTACAAACTTGGCACCATTGGTTAGGTAATTTAATTTGGCAACTTTTTTGTGTCTTGTAAAATTTTTATAAAATTTACCGATTTTGAGATATTTGAGTTTGAAATTTTAAAATGACCGCCATTTTGAAAATATACAATGGAAAAAATTAATTTTTTTCTTGGAAATGTACATTGGTATGATAAAGATTTATACCAAATACGATGTGAATACAACCATCCGTTACGGAAATAAAAATTATTATGTGTAAAAAACAAAATGGCGGCTGTGTGAGTAACTAAAGACTTCCGGACAATTTAAATATGATATTTAGAAATGTTTTTAACCCAGGAACAATGCTCTAAAATATTGGTAGGGAGTTCTGAAACACCTTGTATATATATATATATATATATATATATATATATATATATATATATATATATATATATATATATATATATATATATATGTGTCCCTAGGCACGATAACTCTCGTAAAAACGGTCCGATCGACACCAAATTTGGTAGAGATGTGTAATCCTACGTTTATTCGGATGAGTTCGTAAACCAGACATATCGACCTACCGGAAGGGGTAGTTTTGGGGGGTTTTGTACCCCAAAATTGGGTTTTTTGCATTTTTCATATGTAAATTTTAAAAATTTTCAATTTTTATTTTGACTATTGGATTTAGCTCAAAAAAACACACAATTTAGTATTTTGAAGCTTTGCTCTATCTCCATTGGTTACCAAGATATTACAAAGTCTAATGACAGTACATTGTATTTTGGGGCTCCAATGTTAATCTTATGGAGAATAGGGATGTGTTAATATTTCACTTATTAACCAATATTTTTTTATGAAACTTGGTATTCAGCTTCATTTGGTTGAGATTCATCCATTTATGGTAAAAAATCTTGGTTTTTGAACTTATCATGGCAGCAAACTTGCATACTCTTTTCCCAATGTTAATTATATGGAGAATAGGAAAACTCCTTTAGCAATTGACAGATATTGATAAAACTTAGTACATGGCTTCATATGGTCGAAATAATTTTTTTTTATGATAAAAATCTACTTTTAGTGTTCCCCATGGCAGCATACCTGCATACTCTCCCTATATTTATCATAAGGAGAATAGCCATTTATTTCCCTATTTATGAGCATGTGATTTTATTTGGTTTACAGTTTTATGTGGTCAAAATTAATATTAATAATTTGGAAATTCGCTGAGTACGCAGGTCTGCTGTGACGGGGAGTATTTAGTTTTAGGCTAGTTATGATTTATTTTATATACCCGACAATGTCACCTGTTTTGTTTGGCATTGACAAAAAATTGTAAAATGTGATGTGACAATAAAGATCTTTGACTTTCTGCCACGGGCAGTCTTCCTGACTTCTTTCTGAAACCGAAATTTTCACTTGTTGAACCAGCTCTAATCGATTCCTAATGGACCCAACAAAAACCCCTGTATAAAAGCAAAAACAAAAAATTCTATGACGGGGAAAAATGTTGTACGTACAAACAGTGCTTGTTGTAGAGTATAAGAATAACATTTTCTCATGCTCCCTATTGGTGTTCAAACATTTATATAGAACAGTCTCTCCTCCCCTTTTGAAAGGTTAGGCTTGTTTCCTTACCTGTAGTACACCTTGCGTCCATCATCCTTGACAGGGTCGCCAACCCACTCTACAATCTTCTTGGAACTCTTGGTCTTGACATTGCGATGTGTTGACGTCCAACTCATGTTGCTACTGTCATCTTCCGCCACAACATTGTCCAGGTCGTCTTCAGGTTCGTCATCTTCCGCTTCTTGAATTGCCATGTTCGGACACCTGTAAAGAGTTAGTGTATTAGAGGTTATAGTTTGGAAATGGGAAATAATCACTGGGAAAGTGATGTTTAAGGAAGTTACTATGCAATGAGAGAGAACCAGTGAAGATTTGCAGCAAGACGACCATGATTGATTGTACAACTCAAAACTGAATAAACTTACGATAATACTTCACTCACCTTCGTTTGACACAAGCTTGTTTGCTACGTCCAGAGCCACCGAATTTGATCATGTCCTTGCAAGCGGAGCAGGAGCCGCAGTCCGATGACTGACAGGCCTCGCAAACGTTGCATCTGCGGCGCTTGGGGCCCTGCAAAACACATAGGCCAAGGTTATGTTTTATGTACTGTATATGTTTTATTTTATAATTGAAAAGTCCCGGAACGGTGAAATATATTTTTTATTATTATAGATAAAGTAATGAAACTTGGTATACCAATAATAGCTATAAATATCTACTCTTTTAAGCTACTATCACTTTTTTATCCCTTAAGAGGGACGGCCTACGAGGAGTCAGTCAAAATTCTTAAATAAACTTAGCA
Source organism: Neoaliturus tenellus (assembly GCA_030545055.2). Lineage (NCBI taxonomy): Eukaryota > Metazoa > Arthropoda > Insecta > Hemiptera > Cicadellidae > Neoaliturus > Neoaliturus tenellus. Next base: position 123,200,596 of record CM061536.1, read on the forward strand.
GCATAGGTCGAATTTGGTATCAAATTAAAGGTCTTAGTTAGTAGAGTACAATGCCGCAAACCAGACTTAAAACGGATGACCGAGACGAAAATGGTAGGCAAACAAAGTTTCCATTAAAATCATATGGGTAAAACTTAAAAATGCAATAACTTTCTTAATACTCAACCTTTTGACGTCAGGTTTGTAGCTTATTACTCCAAATACAAAGACGTTTAAAATGGTGTATGATGTGACAAGGGCCAAAGAAGTTTCATTTTACATACCCTTTAAGGGATGTCCCTCTTGGAAGTCTTACAGAAATCTGCTTTGGCCCTATTTAACAGTCGACATTGCTGTATTTAATACAGCAATGTATTAAATCAGGCATGATACAGAATGCCTAGTCATTCTATACAATCCCCAAAGTTGGCAGGCAGGCAAAGTATGAAATAATGCACATTTTATACTTTGAGTAGGCATCCTACAAAAGGCCTGCGGTGCTTCAGGCAAAGTATGTTAAGTTGTCCATGAACGTTAGTATGATGTGGGTAGTACATATGAAACCTAATGTCAACCCAAGATATGTGCTTGTGTAAACAACAACACACGGTAAAATTCAAATTATCGATAAGTAGGACAACTCCATTAAATACCATGCAAGCAAGGAATCTAAAATAAATAAAGACAAGGTAGGGGTCAAGACATGCAACGCCCTCTATGAACCAGGTGTTCTTTTGCACCTATGACATCATCAATTACTAATACTGTTAATGCTAATGATGACGTCATAGGTGCAAAAGAACACCTGGTGCATAGAGAGCGTTGCGTGTCTTGACCCCTACCTTTTCTTTATTTATTTTAGATTCCTTGCATGCAAGCGTTAAATACTTAACTTTCTAAGTTAATCAATTAATTTTCTTCTATATTTATTTTTATATTCCATAATGTTTATTCTAACATCCAAGTTATTTTACTTAGTAAATTAAACTTTTCTAATCTTGAAATGTGTTAGTTTAATACTTTGCCTGGAGGGCTGTATACACATTCTATAAAATACCTAGTCATTATACACAAGGCCTAGGCAATGTGAATTAAAATCTTATGATTTTGTTCATTACATACTTTGCCTAAGATAATCCGGCATTGTGTAGAATTCCTAGGTATTCTATAGAATGCTTGGATTTCATACTTTGCCGGTAACATATATATAACCCCTTTCATTATCATTATAGAACACTTTACTTATTAGTCTAATACATGATTTGAAGCTACTAAATGAATAATTCGCAATACGTAAATTATATACCAAATTTGGAATTTGAGAACATTTTTTACATGGATATAAAAAGTATGATTTAAAAAACATGGGTATGGTGGAACAAAACTCCAAAAGTACTCATAAATAGCTTCTAGCAGTTTGCATTAGTAATTTTAGAATAACAAGATAAAAAAAAGATATAAAATAAAAAGTGTCGTTATGAATCAGTGAAAATGGAATTGCTTGTTGCTTGTAGAAATTGACGAGATGGAGTGAATCTTAAACTTTGTAACATTTATTTGTTAACTTGAAACTGTTAAATGTTGTACATCACCTAAAACGTTTTTTCATCAAATTACGCTGTAACCATCTGTTTTTGGCATGGCATTTAAATACTGAGTCAAAAATAGCATAAAATTCTAGGTCTGTAAGCGATTACATCCCTAGGGTTGTCAAGTCAACCATTCCATTTATTTGATGTTTTCAAATTATTTTTAACCTTGAACGAAGTTAACTGTTTACTCCGTGCTTACTATTTCGTGATCTTTTGTTTGACACACTCTAATAACATACAAAGTTTAAACAGTGGTTTATCAACGTTTTGTTTACTAGTTATTTGTTTTTAGTAAGTGATTGCGAAAGGAAGGACACAAAATTTATCAAATCGTGCAGTATGTTGAAAAACAGCTTTCGCATGTTGGCCGAAAGCGTTTTGCAGCCCTAGAATGATTTTATGACCTTGATTACGTCTCAGTCTTAGTTGGTCTGGAAAAGCCCCATTTTCAGCCCCTGATATGAAATCAATGATTGGCACAGTGCAAATCAAATTTTGAACAGAATTATTAGTGTTTTGTAGGAAAAAAGCGTATTTAACATTAATTTTTATAAGAAATCCACCTTGGTGGTCGCATCTGTGTCGAGCTGATCTGTGAACAGCGACTCAAACACGTCGCTGACAAGTGGAGTCGTCGTGGCCTTGCTCCAAACCTGCTTTGTCTTCTTCTTCATCTCCTTCTTGTCACCCCGTCGCATCACCCTCCTGTTGTTATTTGCAAGACATAAGTAATGACTAAGTAAAAGTTTACAAGTGGTTACGTATTCTGTTAAACATTGGTTTTTTGTATATATTCATATTATTATTATTTTTTTTTTTTACAAAAATCTGATTTAATTATCTCTATTTGCTGGTACTTTTTTACCACAGTTCAGATGTGGTATTTAGAATTGTTAAAATTAAAAGTTCTTGGGATATTTTATTAATTGTATTGTTACTATAAACACCATCATTCTTAAGTAAAAAATTAATTTAAAAATTAAAACATTCAACTACAAAGGGAAAAAAACCATAAAGATTATCACATTAAAGAGATATACCTAACGACTCAATCAAAGACTAGAGAATTACATTTCTAAACTCAAAGGCCAGACTTGTCCTAGTTAGAGTGTCCAACATGATTGCAGGAGTTTTACTGTTTCAGGTTGCAAAGATTAGATTTTTATTTTATTTTACGACTTACTATCATCTCATTAGTAAATCAAAGGCTGTCATAGATTTTTTTAAATATTCTCCTACCCAACTAAGCCCAAAATTAATTTTGAATAATAAAAAAAATTTTAATTATGCAACCAGACTCATTGAAATATAAGAATAAAGTAGGAATTGATTATGCCTTTGCTCTTCCTTACCTCTTCCCGAAGGTGACTCCAGCCAGGTTGACCAACGCTCTCATGCACGGGGAGGTGATAAGGAGGTCATCACTGTTATCGGCGCCCTCGTCAAAGCTCACCACCTGGTCACAGATGAACTGTGCGTGCCGCAGCAGACTGTCCTCAGACAGGGTGGTGGTGCCAAACGGGGGCACTGTCGTCTGCAGACACAAGAGTGCAATAATAGATAAACATCAGTCTCAATTGGACTGAGTTGGAAAGCAACTCAGATTAAAGTCCAAACGAATGTTTCCCAATATTTATCTTGGGGTTGGCAGCACTGTACTTTTGTGCAGCTGTCGTTCCCCGAATTCCCCCGCATTTGAACTTCCCTCATCCCGTTTTCACCGACCAGTGACAGTTTGGCAAGCAATGCCCTGAGATGCTGAACGATTCCTCCGTGAGTCATAGTCGTAGTCATAGTCAAACATCTTTATTCATATATCATATGTACATTGGTGGTACAGAGAAGTGTCTAAAAATAAATATAATAAATATTGATTGTTAATAAATAATAAAATAGAAGAACCTGACCATTATATTGACTTAAGTGGTCCAATGCTGGCCATAAAATAAAATAAATAAATAATAAAATTATTAGTGTTCTCGTGTTTTGAGAACCCGGAGGAAGAGTCCGTGTGCGATTTTTTTTATTTGGTTATTTGTAATTATGTACACTACAGTTGCTATCTTAGATTTGTTTTAATTGTAACTTTTTATTTTTCCACCTATAACTATTTGAATTTATTGTAGCGTTATTGTTATAATATTCAATTTATAGTTTCTGCAGGGAAATCTTATAGAAATTTTTATATATTCCGATAGTTCTGTTTTATACAAAAGCTTTTTTGTATACTCCACTAAGATATTTTTTACTGTTTTTATAATATTTTACAAAACTGTTATTAAAAAAATACAAGGTTTACAGTAAAAAAGCGAAACATGTTTTGTGTAATCTATAATGGTTATAAAAATTACATTATTAATTTTAACCTCTGGAAGGTTAAAAACGCTTTACCTCTTTTTAGCCTGTCCAGCTTAAAAATAAACTTCCACATGAAGGTCACTTTACCTGAAGTTTATTGAGCAAATCTTCGTATGAGGCAGCTGGATCTTCCAGGAGGAATTCGATGACCAGTTTGCCCATGTAGATCTTCTCCTTGACCGTTTCCATGAGAGGAGCGTAAGCTTCGCTCGGCTCCATCAGGTAATATTCACCGTAGTCGGTAGAGAACCCGATCAGTGCTCGCTCGCCACCATCGTAGCCCGACACCCACCACTCGTTTATGGGGCCCATGTCCTTAGTGGGGATGCCACCTGGCCGGAAATTAAAGATTTTTAGAAATCGTATACACTATTGAATACTTCCCTCACATTTCTTTGTCATGGACACAAAATGTTTTTTAAATTAGGAAACAACACATCCAAATTCAATTGTCTTTATTCATAAAGGACAGTGCAAATCATTCAAAATGTCAAGAGAAATACAGTACATGTAAATCTCAAGTGTAACAAACTATTCTAGTTATAGTTGCTAAGACAATTGGGTTTTAATGTTTCAATCTTTTATACAATCACATGAAAGGGTGGTAGTTAGGGGTGTGCGAGTAGTCTAGCTTTATTTAGTAGAGTTTTCCTTTAAGTTAGCTATCTGCCACAAAATGGTTTGTAATGAATACAACCAAGATAATAGTACTTACAAATTAATAAATGAAACGTCCCTAATTAATGATAACAACAATACTGTATATTATACGTGTTTTTATTAGGCTCTACATTTTTATGGCAAGTGTTTAATATATAACAGAATTAACTAGGAATACTCATTTAAATTAGCCTCTTATCACTTAACATTTGTTACTGTTTCAACTATTACTTTAATCAACACCGAGATACTAAACTAATCAGACAATATCCATTGATCATAAGTAGAGTGTTCATACTCAATGGAAAAATAGTTGTATAAATGATAATCATCAAACTCCTGCACTATAATACATCTAAGTTGACTATAATAAAAGTTCTATGGGTTTTTTTTTACATATGAGATAGAAAAGAATTTCAATCTGGTCTTTGGTTACAAATATTCGTAATGTACAAATCTATTTATAATTTTCACTTCATAAGTCAGCTGAAGAACTCAACTCGAATTAACGAGTTTTTTCCAAAACCTACAAGTTGAGTGAAGTAGTACATACTCGGCTCGAAAAATACTCGATACTTAAGGACTCGCAAGTGAGTGGTTGAGTGGTAGAAACAAAAGCATTGCAACAAAAACAATTTATATGACTGACACACATACCCTCGGCCTCAGGACTTTCTTCATAGACCGGCTTCATGTAACCAGAGAAGTAGAGCAGAACATTACGCTCAATAAGTCCTCCGTCGATTGGGCACAGGTGACCAGCCTTGTCATACACACTGTAAAAGACAAGGATAGTTTAAATAAATATGAAAAAGTTTAAAGATTATCAATAATATTTAGGATAGCTTAGCTTATACAGCTGATGGTTAGTTGGGGTTAGCGTAACAGGTTTGGGTTAGATGTACAAGCTAAGAATTACGATGAGAAAATATAATGTAAAATCCAAGCAATGAAAGAAGATTAGCAATTAGTTGTATTTTTGACATTATTAATGGTCAACTCATCAAAAACATTATATAAATTATAACATTATATACATTATAACATTATATAGTAAACATTATAACAAACCTTCAATAGCAAAGGACAAGTGAAATGAAGTTTCTTATTATATTTTATTTCTTGATTAGTAATTATTTCAACTTTTACATTTTTTGAGTTCTGCGAAACCTGGTGAAGTCCTTATAGTAACATAATTAATGTAGGAGGTGTCTCCAGTTGAAATCCATTGCCATTTTCCATCTATTCATGTATTTACCATCTGTATTCTATGCAGTATAATGTAAATATATTTTTGAGTGTTTAGATGTTTGTTGCAGACAAGACATATTACGCTAATAAGTGTTAATATTTATAAAAAAGGATGTTGGTATAATTGACAGTGATAGCTTTGACTATATACACTAACGTGAATAGACTTCTCACAGCATAGGCGTGTTTGAAATCTATTGACGGTGGTGCGATCTTCTGCGCCGTACATGAAGTACAAGTAACATATGATAGATAAATCAGTATTACCACTCTTCTCAACCAAGAATAAAACATTTTATAACTGAGAGTTATTTTGGTAAAGTGTTTTTATAACACTGTAAATCCAGCTGAATAATAACAACATTGATTGCAGCGAATATGGCGCTGCATACACAATCTTTCTAAGTTTTGGTATCAAATAAAAAGCATTGGATGAGAAGTCTATTCACGTTAGTGTACATAGTCTCCAAAACCACTGGACCGTTAGCTATGAAACTTTTTACATCCAAATATGGAAAATTTCATGGAATAGGCCTTTAAGCCATAACTGTAATTTGTTAATGGTCCTCTGAGCTCAGCCCCAGGACTGTTACAAAGTACCTATTGCGAGTTTTTGAATGAAATGAATGGCATATATTTGTTTACCAAAAAAGCAAAACAATAACAGGCGTGTGACAAATGTAACTGCCAGCTGTTGAACATAAAACTCTCTAGATGCAGAGGGGAGAAAACTGGAGCTATTATTTTGCACTAGTGTACTTCTTGCTCGGAATTGAGCATTTTAATTTGAACATCACATGTCATTGCGAATGTTTTGTTCTAAATCAATCAAGGTCTACATCCGAACGATTCAAAATTGTGATTCAGTAATCACCCAAAATTATACTAATTTACAGCTGTACTTTAACAGACTTTAAAAATGTTCAATTTATCCCCAATGTAAAAAATTAAAAAAATTAATAACTATAATTAATAATTAATTTTTTTCCTAATTTTTAAATAATTACTTTACCTGTTTGTTACCTCCAAAGCCTGTTTCGTAGACCATTGAGGCATGAGGCTCATCTTCATGATTCAATCATGAGGTCAGGTTACGGTAAGGTTGAGCTGGGTAATGAGGATCATTTGTTATGGGAAGGTTTTAGGGAAAACCAGGCTGATTATAAAAACACTCCAAAAGTTATTGTTTTAAAACTTTTTTGAATTTGTTGATTTGTTTAATGTCCTTTATTTCCTGCCTGCGGCAGTTGTGTGTGAAATTTTATTCTTACATAGCTAGGTTTTGTTTCAAAGAGCTTTAATTAAATAGTTATAGCTTTGTGCATACATTTACAACAAAAAATAAATTAACTACTAACAAACCATACGAAGCTCGGTTGAACAGCTAGTAATATGTTAAAACCTTTTCATAGTCACATGTTTTATTAGAAAGATTCTTTTGTGTAGATCCCAGCTAAGCTTTGAGATCCTTGAGATTGGCGTGTAATTTAATGTGAATCTGAGTAAAAATGCAAACTTTGCATAGCTGAATATTCTTTATTTCTATGGCATATGAGTCCCAGGATTGACCCTGCGATCATTGTTAATCACTCAAGAAATCTTAGTATCAGAATTTCAGTCCGGGTAAGCCCTACCATCATTACCTGTATTGGGTGAGTTTGTTGTGCGGTCTTGCATCGTGCTCGTGAATGTCGCCCTCTTCCCCCGTGAACAGCGACAGCTTGGGGTCGGTGAGCGCGATGTACTCCTCCACCGCGTCATGCGGGTGGCCGGGATACAGTCGGGTGTCCGGGTCACCCAGCAGCTGCCGGCAGATGTCGCACTTCTGGGGCAGCACCCGGCAAACCGACGCCTCCTTGCTGCCGGATCTGAAACACAAGTAATTCTATAGAATGCTCTTACTGAAGGGAAAGTTTGGATGTTTTTGTTCAAATTTGCATCTCCATCACGTTAAGAACTACCGCAGGTAAGCTCATTTGACAGGAAAGAAGAAAAAATATCAGTGATTAACATGGGCTTATTTTGTTTGGAATACATTAGGGCTCTGCCTGTGCCCCATGCTATTCCTATGGAAGCCGCAGAATCATAAACATAACACAAACATCTATTTTATGCTATTCTTATAAACAAATGATTACGTAAATATATATAATTTTTTGACTTGGGCATATGTAGTTCAATGAGTATACAAAAGAATGCAGCACTAATAATGGGTTTATTAAACCTACCACTGATTATACAACTTAAGTTTAACTGAACCTTTGTGAGTGAACAAGTTTGCCTTATTACTATTGTTTGAAACTAAAATCTTTTTCTACTTAAAGATAGATGTCGAAGCACAGGGTAACAGCTAGTGATAATGGGGGCTACTAGTACAGCATTATCACAAGAGATAGGCAGGAAGGGAAATAAAGAGGCTTCAGAATACTATGGAGGTAAAATGCTCAAGAAAAAAATTCTATTGTATAAGAGTCGATTTTAACTTTGTTATACCTTTACAATATCAACATTCATATCTAAACTGGGAGTGAAACTATAAAAATAATACCAAATATAATTAATGCTAAATTTTGTTAGAGATTAACTCTTTTTATAAAATAATTCTAAAATAATACATTTGTGGAGTCTTATACAGTGGAAACTCCATAAATCAAATCCCAAGGGGAACAGGGAAATTTTTAATTATCGAGTGCATTGAATAATTAAGTACGATTTATCAAGGTTAATCCTCCCAAAAATTTGAATAACAGAGATTCAATTCAGAACAGGCAAATCAACCTTAAGAGAATCGATTGCCTTCTAAAATACGGCATTTTGTACATTGTGCATTGTTCAGTATTCATTGCAATAGATGAAGTAATAATGCAATTATGAAATTTAATTCTTTAAAAAGGAAGAAGTATTGTAGTTAGTTTCAATTTCAAACTTCTTTGTTGAACCTACTCTACTGCTCAGAGCCAGTTTCAAGATTATAGAGAATGGAATGAAGTAAACAAACAAAATGACTTATCGGTAGAAAGAGAGAGAGAGAGAGATTTGAGCCCTCCCAGTTATTTTAGAATGGGCCGCCGTTCTCTTATCACTATGTGGATTTTACTTTTACTGTACAATGAATGATCAATAATTCGATTCGGTATCTCATAGAAGTCTGTAAAACTCATTTTTTTTAATGGTTAATAAAGTATTAACTGGTATACCAATCTGTTTAGCGATTTCACATTTTTTCTTAACACCTTTTTCTGCCGCTTTGATATATTTTAACTTATCCGCGTACGTTAGTGTTTTATAAGAATGTTTTGCCATATTTGGCTTTAAAAAACTTACTAGCACACAACACTCAAAAACAACAAACTCACTGTATCTTAAGTACACGCGTACACACACTTCCAAATCTTTCTCAAGACTGAGTTGGATCACAACAGGAGCGGAAATTGGACAGAATAAAGGATTGGAATTTCCTCTCAAAACACGACACAGTACAATACAGTATCAATGTTTTGAATCATAACAAATTTTATACAACTTCGATTAATAGGTTCGCTACCACAATATTAAAAAAAAAAATCGTAACCACAGACCGCCGTCGCAATTTTGCAGCGGCAAGTTCTACTCAGAGCCCACAGCAGCAGATCTGCCGTGGCTGGGCTCATTAAAATAGACTGCCGCCGCAGATCTGCGGTGATAGTTTTATGATACTAAATACAACATTTCTTTGGTACGGTCTATTTTAAAGGTTAGATAGCTTAGGCACGGTCTACGGGATTGTCCCCCGCATGTGTGCGGCGCTTGGTCTGTGGCTAGGACCATCACTGACCAGTTGGCAACACTTGTGGGCAGATTCTATTGATTTTATTCGTGGTCTGTGACGGAAGTCACATCCACTAGGGCCGGTCTGCAGGGAAGGCCATGATTTTGTTGGTGGGCTGAGAGAGTGGCCTGATTGCCGCATATATGCGGCGGCTGGAACGTGTTAATTGAGGGTTTCTTACCAATACTTTGACTTGTAGAGGTGCGGCAGTTGCACAACTTCGAATTATAGAGATTTTGGGGCTAAGACTTTGATTTATAGAGGTACCTTTAAAACGGAAAATACCACCAAACTTCGATTTATCGAGGTGTTTCTCGTGAAATATTTGAATGTTAGAGGTAAAATTAACATAGCAAAAGATAGGGACGTTCAAGGGAAATAGAAAAATACGATTTATCAAGGGTTTTGAATTATTGAGGTTCGATTTTATAAGTTTCCACTGTATAATGAGTATCGGTATTTAAAGTTTAGAATATGCCAAATGATTCTTGGTAATTAATGCTACAATAAAATACCCCCGTCACAGCACCTCCTAAGGTGTACTCAGCGAATTTCCAATGGAATTTTGGTATATTTTCTATTTCCTCATGAAATCCATGGGGATGAGAGTATGTAAATTTGCCGCCATATATGGGTTTTGTTGGTAAATATAAGTTAAACCGTACTTAGTGAATGTACATACCAAATTTTATCAGGTTATGGTGTTGTTTTTATTTTCCCCATAAACCCCATAGGGGTGAGTAGGTAGGTTTTCCGCCATATGGGTTTTGTAAGCAAATATAAGTTAAACACTTCCTAATGAATGTACATACCAAATTTAATCAAAATATGTCAATAAATAAGCAAGATAGAAGGTTTTGTTGATTTCCCATTAGAATAACATGGAAATCATAGTTTTTGGATTTTCTCCATAACCATTTAAGGTACGTACAAAATTCAAAATACTAGATTGTTTTTTAATCTCTTTTAAATAGTTTAAGTTAAAATTGTTGAATTTTATAAATAAAAGTAAAAAAGCCAAAAACCCATTTTTTATCCTTTTAAAACCCCATAAAACCCCGTTCCCATGATCCAATCATTCTGGTTCTCGAACTCATTCAAGTAGATGCTGGCTTACACCCCTGTACCAAATTTCATCAAAATCGGAGGTTCCGTTCGAAAGTTATCGTGTTAACGGACACTTATATATATACATATACAGGGTGTTTCAGAACTCCCTACCAATATTTTAGGGCTTTGTTCCTGGGTTAAAAACATATCTAAATATCATATTTAAAATGTCCGGAAGTCTAAAGTTACTCACACAGCCGCCATTTTGTTTTTTACACATAATAATTTTTATTTTCGTAACGGATGGTTGTATTCAGATCATATTTGGTATAAATCTTTATCATACCAATGTATATTTCCAAGAAAAAAAAAATTTTTCCATTGTATATTTTCAAAATGGCGGCCATTTTAAATTTTCAAACTCAAATATCTCAAAATCGGTAAATGTTATAAAAATTTTACAAGACACAAAAAAGTTGCCAAATTAAATTACCTAACCAATGGTGCCAAGTTTGTAAGGATCTGAAAACAAATAACGGAGTTATTGTGATTTTTCTTCATAAAAACATTGATTTTGCATTGAATTTAATGCAAATGAGGCCATTTTAACAGCTAAATCAATGTTTTTATGAAGAAAAATCGCAATAACTCCGTTATTTTTTGTCAGATTCTTACAAACTTGGCACCATTGGTTAGGTAATTTAATTTGGCAACTTTTTTGTGTCTAGTAAAATTTTTATAAAATTTACCGATTTTGAGATATTCAAGAGTTTGAAAATTTAAAATGGCCGCCATTTTGAAAATATACAATGGAAAAAATTATTTTTTTTCTTGGAAATATACATTGGTATGATAAAGATTTATACCAAATATGATCTGAATACAACCATCCGTTACGAAAATAAAAATTATTATGTGTAAAAAACAAAATGGCAGCTGTGTGAGTAACTTTAGACTCCCGGACAATTTAAATGTGATATTAATATATGTTTTTAACCCAGAAACAATGCAATAAAATATTGGTAGGGAGTTCTGAAACACCCTGTATATCAATTTGAACGAACGGTGTTTTTAGCTTCTAGGGACCTCAAAAAGAAAAAGTATTATGGTCCCGGGCTTAGGTCTTACCGTGACTACTACCGTAATAGCGTATTCCCTATAGGGAAATTCGCTAATAAGACAGAAACTAAATAACGTGTTAGTAAAGTTAAATATCAAAACATTTTCTATTTTGTCAAATATATATAATTTATAAAGAAAAAACTTACTTTTCCTCAGTTTTATCTTCCACGCTCTCTTCTTTTTTAATTTTCTTGGTTGGTCTTTTATTTTCATCTTCATCAATTACTGTGATCTCTTCTGATTTAATATGTTCAATGTCTACCTTGACTTGTTCCGGCTTATCTAACGCATTCCCCTTCTTAGACTTTACTGTGTCTTTAGTTGAATCTAAGTCTTGTTTCTGTTCAGTATTAGTGGGCTGAGTGACTTCGTCAATAATCTCTGAAGATCCTTTACTGTTTGAAGTAATTGCTTCATCGTCATTTGTCTTTGAACCGTTTATTTTCTCATCACAGTCACCATTGGCAGCTGAGTCATTTTTCTTAAACCATGAAGTTAAAGTGTTTTTCTGACTATTTTGTTTGCCAGAAGACTTCTTTCTTCCACTTCCTAAAATTTAATTTGTATATTTAAATAAAAAATTTAACTAACAAAGTTAAGTATTTAAGAACTAAACACGGATTGCATGTTGTTTACTATAAGACTTCCTTCCAGTTCCAAACAAATAAATATATTAAAATTCAAAATATTTCAGAACCAAGTACAGAATTCGGTTTTACGTACTTCTAAAAGCAACTCAAATTTTTATATAAAATGATCTTATTTTTGTAACAAATATTAAAGAAATTAATACTTCTCCAGCCTACCGCACATTTCAATAGACCTTGTACCTTTAGGAGAATCTCCGTTAGTGTTAGAATCTTCGTTTTCTAGAGCTAGTTTCTTAGCTGAAGTTCTGCGGGTAGAGGGTCCAGGTTTAGTTTCCTCTGCTTCTTCAGTTGCCTTTCTCTTGCTAGCTGTTATAAAAACAAAATAAGAATAATTAAAGCAATCATATCCTTTACAGAACTGATAATTGATTTTATTTAAGTGAATTAGGAGTAGCCTACCAGTACCATAGTTTGCTGTTAAAACTACATAAATATCAAACATCTCAACATCAGAATAAAAAAATCAGTGGAAATCTCTACTATATATATCTTAGTAGACATCGGCAGTTCCCATCCCGATAAATTCCCAAGTAAAAAAAAATCTTGCCCAATGATAGGGACAGTTTTGCTCTAGAAAATTTTCCCGAAATTTCGGGACCCGACCATCCCTAGTTACAAACAAAAACCATGGATTTGTTCACAATTTGATTACAAAAAGATTAGTAGCATTATATAAATTGGTTAAGCATTATTTATTTTTTCAAGCACAGAAATTAAAGAGACTTTAAAGTCACGGTATTTGGGTGATTTACCTTAGAGGGTGTTTTTACTTTAAAATGTTGACCAACTTTCATTATAAGATTTTTAAATGTGAAAACAAAATGCGCACTGGCCTTCTAGTTTTATTTATTAATTTACATGAAGTGAATTTGTGACCCAGCTGATTTGCTTATTTCAAAGATGGGTTCTGTGAACAATTCTTTTTGAGTAACAAGCCAAATATTCAAATAAGGTAAAAACAAAATCAATAATGTTACATTTTCCTAGACCCATAACACTTAAACAGACTATCAAAAAACCACAGATAATATACCATGTGGTCGAACATTACAAGTGGTTTCTTAACCCACAACTAAAGGCAGAAAATTGGCCTAACCTGACGAAGAGTCACCATTCCTCGGGGAAGCCTTGAAAGCAGCCAGTTTTTTGGCAGCAGATGAAGGGGTGCGGGAAGGTCCAGCGACTGGACTGTCTGGCTCAAGCGTCGGCTTGCTCCTTGGGGTCCTCGAGGCCCTGCCTGGGAACAATCATTGTTGGGGAAAACAATAACACCAGTGGTTATCATAATAAGAAGTGAAAACAACTATATAAAATTGGTAACATTCAAAGGTATAGAAAGGATGTCTACCAAATATCACAAATATAATTCTTGAAATTTTCCAACTTTTCCAGATTGCTTTTCTGTAAATTCCCAACCAAAACCCAGACTCATGACCCGTGATTTTGTAAAATTCTTTAAAATCTATCTATATATTAATATGCAAGCATGTTTTGTTTCCTCCTTTTTTCTCAGCTCGTGTGCATCGTAGAAGAAATCCGCGCATACCGTTAGAAACGTATAGTGCTGTAGATGACCAGAATCACATTCTAATTCCCATCGGACTCCAGGGCTACGCACCACAAGCTTTCAAAGTTCCAATGTTAACCTTATTGGAGAAAGGAGAATTGAATGAATCATTAAACATCTGTTAAAAACAACTGCTAGAAAATTAGGAGAAACAGATGTATTAGTTTTAAAATGTTTTTAAGCTTCTTGGGTCCAGATCAACTGAAATTTTGATCGAATTTCGATCAGGAGGCGATCTCTAGTACAGTACACTCTCGTTCATCGGACTCGGCGACATCTGAACTCCACTTCATCGGAACTGAAAATCTGGATATTATTAATTTTTTTTCTTGCGAAATAAATAATTTTTCCGTTTTAGCGCCTTCAATTTCCATTCATTCTATCCGCACAACAGTGAAGTATCACATTTTGCATCAAAAGTCATCAGGCGTTTTCCATAATCTGTACCCATCGATGTGATTTATGAGGCCGTGGAGTATTCGCACAAAAATAGAAAGAGGAAGGGGGCAGGAAGAGAACATCCCTGTCGACCGCTTCCCAAACTGTCATTCAGTCTGTCTCGCGTTGCGACTGCACCTGTGTTATGTGGAAGTCAGTTGACTGCTGGAATATGAGAATAAAGATTTTGGATCTTTATTTCCTGCGTTGTTTTTATTCCTATAGGTTCATTGTTACCATGTTCAAAGTTTGAGAGCCTTATTTTCATAAAATCTCTTGTGTTATCTTAAAAACAACAGTGAATACAATCACGATAGGTTACCGTACGGGCGGAAATGATGACTCACGACGGACTCCGCTTTATCGGAATTTTTCGACATCCGAACCGGCCGTCCGCCACATTAGTTTCGATGAATGAGAGTGTACTGTACTTATTTAATACGCTAAGGGATTTCTTGGTGTAGAGAACTCAGTTTCAACCAATCTTCAAGTTTTTGGTTTTGTTCGATTGGGCTTGGTCTGTAGTTGTTTCTGCCAAAAACCGACGAGAATCAGACTGAAAATAAAGGTGCTATCCACCATTGAAAATTCAAAATCTTCCATTGAACATTGAACATTGGGATTGAATAAAGTGTTTTAAACATTTGTTAATGATCAGCTTTAACAGTTTTTGGTGATTACAGATATTCACAATATCGGATTGGTCGGATGTCATTAATTAAGACCTAAAAGTAACATTTGTACTGTATTAAAATAAAGTGCTCAATTTCGAGCTACACGTATACTAGTAATTTGTAAAATACTGTAAAACTCTTGTCTTTGATTATGAGTTTTTCCGACCAAAAACCAATATTCACGATTTTTTCCCTACTTCTCTCATAAAATTCCCGACTTTTCCTGACTGGTAGACACCCTGTATCGATCACAGCTATAATAACCAGGAAGGCTAAAACAAAATTTACCTCAAAACGTTTGGTCTGTTAACAAATATTACCCTTCTGCTTTTCAACATTATTTTTTTTTTTTTTTTTTTTTTTTTTTTGGTTTAGCCCTATACAAAAGTTTGAAGTTCTTTGAATTTTTTAGTAGTAATTATGAACATTTTGAGATTAATATTAACTGATGAGATTCTTATTAAAGGTCTAATAAGACTGTAAATTATAACAGATTAGCTTGGCTCACACTTGTTAAAGCAATAACATTACTGAAGTTCGTAAAATCACTACTATTTTAATTCTATTTATAGAATTAAAGCTCACCATATGTTTTGGGAGAGCCAGAAAATTTGGGAGAAGTTGAATCACCTAAAAAGGGGCTTCCACCACCTTTTATTGGAGAGTGGATATGAAGGTTGACTTGGAGAATTCTCATCATTTCGGAACAGTAGTCATTCTGTGACAAAAGAGACAAATTTTAGAGAAAAAAACACTAAGACAAAAGAGAAAAAGCTCAATTCTGCGTTAAAACTCATTTCCACTTAGTATGAGACTAGATAATCCAATAGGTAGCAGCAACTTGCCTAGCTAAAGCAATTCCATACCAACTAAGCTAAGTAAATTATTTTTAAGATACTCGTCTTCTGAGCACATTTATACAAACAAATAACAATTTTGTGTGTATAACTCGTCTAAACCTGAATTTTTTTGTTCAAGATTTACTCTGAATTATTTTATGAGACACGCTCTGCAAAATTTTAGATTTTGTGGAAGAAATGTCCTAAGCAATACTGGCTGGAGAGAGAATTCAAAAACTATTGTTTAACTGCCACTTTATCTCTGTGTTTGAAAAAGAATACACAGATAGTCTAAATATAACAGACTTTTTAGTGCTTTTTGTGTGTGTTTTTGTCAAGCTTATCAATACTTTTCCATGTAAGTTAGCTAAGTCCTTTTTCCTACAGTAAAGTTATTAAAGTTAATCACTTGGTAACACTGGAACATAGGAATCCAGGGCCCTCAGAACTGTTGGGCTACCTGAAAATATGGCAATGCTCCTATCCCTGATGCCTTGAAACAGGTGTTCTTTGGCACACTCAATAACTGCAGCAATGTCAGCTTGACATACTGGATCCCCTTGGGAAGACAAAGTCCTACTCCTGCCTCCACCCTGTGTATTCCAGCTCCTGTTCCGCCTCTTTACTGCAAGTGGAAGAGAGTTCCCCAAGGACAGAAAATCCTCCTTTGAAAGGAGTACTTCGAAAGACTTAGCAAAAGATTTTTGACTGGCATGTGATCTGAAGGCATGTTCAGCACATCCCCTCTTATTGTCAGCATAATCCAGGAGTGCCCGGAGTGTTAAGGGGCTGAACCCTCCAAGGTCACTCCTCTTACTGAAGGGAACCACCATAATATTGAAAGGATTGATCGAGAGACCTACCTCTGTGCAACAGCATCCAACTGACCTCAGGGGCCCGTTCATGATATCTCTGTGTCATTGAACTAGCCTGACACTAGAACCACAATGTCATTGGTATATCCTTGTGTGAATACGCCACCTTCATTGAGAGTTCTAAAGAGGTCATAAACTACAATGTTCGCAAGAGGAGGAGACACATGACACCCACTCTGGGGACATCCTCGAATTGATCTTCCCTCTATCATCTGTTTGTGAAGTGATAAGTTTACTTTCCTGTTTTTCAAGAAGGCTTCAATCCATCTTACGTACAACCTCGTGGAATGATGAGCTATAGCTTCATTGATAACAGCCAGAGTCTCAGTATTGTCGGAAGGCACCCTGAACGTCGAGAAAGGCCCCAAGTGACATTTCCTTACACTCTAGCACCTTTTCAATCCTGCTTACTAACTGGTGTAGGGTAGACTCAGATGATGTGCTGGGCAAGTAGGAGTGCTGGTACTTGTGCAGGAGATGAGTTTTAAGAGCAGTAGCCCCCACATACCTTAATACCCGCATCTCCAGAGTCTTCAAAAAAGAAAGAAGACCGAGATTGGGTGAAAGGACTTTGGATCCGTGCCCCTAGCCTTACCAGGTTTTGGAACTAAAACTTATCCATGAGCTACTCCAGGCTGGTTGAATCTTCCAAAGCCAGGCTGGCTCTGAACAAAGTCATCAGCGCTGGAAGTAAATGCTAAAATGATAAACTAACCAGGGCCGGATTTACGTTTTCTTCGCCCATGGGCATATAATAATCTGCCGCCCCTTCACCCCCTCCACCGGCACCCTTTTGTACTCTCCAAGAAGCCACAATGCGGCGACATTGTTTTTTTTTATTTATTTTTTTAAGAAGGAATCTAACTTTAAAGTTTGGGCAAGGACTTCATTATCCTTCTTCTTCTTCACTTCATCTAATTTCCGGTATTCCGCGCCACTAAGTATTTTTCGCCCATCCATTAGGCCTATGTTTTAAAAATATAACGAAAATTATTGCGTAGGGCCTATATCAAATTGAAATGAAATCTCACACGAAACACAGTATTAAAGAGTTATGAGCAAATCAACAACACACAGTCGCACACGCACTACTGCATAACAAGCAAGCCGCAAGCGTACTCTTACAGCCTGTCAGTTCTAATGCGACATTAACAACGCCACATAATACTGACGAATGACGTTTGTACACTGACCGCCCAAGCGGAAACGAAATGGCGACTTGGCGGGCTGGGTTGATAGAGATGTGCCAAAAAGAACTGAACAGTTTCATTGGAACAGTTACCCGTTTAAAACAGTTTCGTACCGGAACGGTATGGTGGAAATAGCCTGCTCCAACTGTTCCAATCAACTCGGAGTTCGCGGTCCATACGCGTCTAAGCACTACACTATTCCCTCACACTCACATTCGTTTGGAACAGATACAAGTGTGAAGTGACATAGGACCTCCGAAGCTAGTTTCAAAGTTTGTCAAGTGTCTGAATGTGTAATGCTAAGGGCTGTAGTAACTGTAATCAAACCCGATTTTAATTATTTTTGAAGGTTGATATTTTATTATGACTGAAACTGAATTAAACATAAAATGTTTTTTGTGGTTGTCATTAATAGGCTATTATCCAAATGACCTTTGACATCTCATTAATAAATGAGTTAATATGTTATTTTAGAAAACGTTACACGTTCATCGACGCGTCGTGTGAGAAATTAATAGAAAAAATTATTATGTGAAAGAACATTTCAGCAGGAACAGCGAAGTTGTTTGGTACTAGTAGGGTATTGCAATTGCTGTTGTAAACTATTCCGTCGAAACAGGATAGATACGCAACAGCATCATGGGAGTCGCCAGACTCGCAGAACAGTATCATGGGATGTTGCTGATCAGGTTGTTCCAAACTGTTCCGCCGGAACAGGTATATGAGACTATAGTGCGGAACTGTTCCACTAAATAGGCTAGTACGGCACATCTCTATGGGCTGATGACGGCGAGGAATACGAATACGGCTCCCCCCTCCCTCACCTCGCCCCACCACTACCACATCGTCTGCCGCGCGCAAATAAATAGAGGCTTGTCCACGCTGACACGCATCCGCGCAGACTGCAGTCTGCCCTTTGCCGCCTCACCACGATACGTCATGTTGTCTGCGACCATGACGATGACAACGCACCGTGCATACAGATATCAAATTTTAATTTCTCCAAAATTTTGCCGCCCTTGAAATTTGCCGCCCTGGGCATGTGCCCATGTTGCCCATACGGTAAATCCGGCCCTGAAACTAACCAAAAATATACAGCTTATTTCATTTCATTTTGTAGTTTTATTTCACAATTTTTAACCTTTTTTATTAAATGATTCCTACAAAAATGTAATACTTTAACAATGCTTATCTGAAAGTTTTAAATTTAAGGTTAAATATTGCATAAATGAGATCGTCTTTCTAGGACTCCTGGGGTGAGAGAGGGTTACATATTGGTCCTCCCGGATTAGTCCTGTAAAATTATGGAAAGCCTAATTTTTAGGACAATTGTTTTCATAACAAACAGTATATTGCTATTTAACACACCAATGGAATAGAAATATATGTATACTTAGATATCAACAGAGATTAAAATATCAGAGATGACTAAATTTGTACTATGTAGAATTTGTTAGATTAAATATTTATCATCTATGTAGGAATGTAGATAAACATTATGTAGGCCTATGTGAAGGAAATAAAAAGCCTATTTTTAAACTAGCCTACATTTTTTACACTAAGGCCCAACCTCCTCTATGTTTGTAGATTCAAGATCTGCTTGAAGTTGCTGAATCTGGTCTACAATATTATCTTCCGCATGAGGTTTCAGCAAAGACCACTTTTTGTCACAGTACTCTTTCTTCGAGATATCGTCGTTATGCATTTGATTTTCTAGCACTTCTAACCTAGGAGGAAAAATAAAACATTAAAAACCAATAAATTAGACCTAAATGGAAAATCTTCATAAAAAACTCTTAAAATAATATATCTATATATATAATTCTGTAAGCCCAATTTCTTGAGCAAAATTGTGAACGTTGTACCAATCGCAGAAAGATGGAAGGGGTCTCAAATTAAAGGTCTCAGTCCCATACACGAGGGAAAACTATCGGCGTGTCCATAGTGTTAACAGGAAATGAGAAATCACGTAAAACGTCCTCCATAAGAATAGCATGGGATTTGAAAAACGTCTGCTTTGTGTACATTGAAACATGTGTTATGTTTGATTTTAAAACGAGACACAGATGATAATATTGAGTGAAGATGATAAAATAATTCACACCACGAGAAGCAATCTATATATATAATTCTGTAAGCCGAATTTCTTGAGCAAAATTGTGAGCGTTATACAAATCGCAGAAAGATGGGAGGGGTCTCAAATTAAAGGTCTCGGTCCCACACACGAGGGAAAACTATCGGCGTGTCCATAATGTTAACAGGAAATGAGAAATTACATAAAATGTTCTCCATAAGAATAGCATGGGAATTCGAAAAACGTCTGTTTTGTGTACATTAAAACATGTGTTATGGTTTAATTTTAAAAAGAGACACAGATGATAACATTGAGTGAAGATGATAAAATCATTCACCCCAAAGAGAAGCAATCTATATATATATATATATAATTCTGTGAGGGAAATTTTTTGAGTAAAATTGAGAGCATTTTGCAACTCGCGGGAAGATGGCAGGGGTCTCGAATTAAAGGTCTCGGTCCCATGCATGAAGGAAAATTTTCAGCGTATCCATAAAGTTACAAGGAAATAAGAAATAGCGTAAAAAGTCCACCATAAGAATAGCTCGGGGATTCGAAAACAGTATGCTTTGTGTACATTAAAACTTATGATTTTATTTTTAAATGAGGGACAGATGATAATAGGCCTATTGAGTGTAAAGAGATATTAATAACCAAATGACATAATGTATCAGGAGTGGTAACACTATAATGAGCTTTTGTGGCTTTGAGCAAAATAAATTTCTACTAGGAGCGTTACCAACCCTACAAACTAATAAAAATGGACTGTGGTTTTTTACTGTTAAGTTCCTCTAATAATTTCAATTGTAAAAAACTGAGCATGTATGCGAATTATGAAATAAATTCTGTTCGTGATGGGGACGCAATGGGCGATGAATTTTGGTTTGAGAAACGCCTATCTTATTTACATTGAACCAGGTTTTGGTTTTACCATTGACTTATGTACACTAACGTGAGTAGACTTATCATAGCATGATTTGGGCGTGTGTGAAGCATATTGACGGTGGTGCGATCTCGTGCGGCGTACATGAAAGTACACATAACATATGACAGATAAATCAGTATTACCACTCTTCTCAACTAAGGATGAAACATTTTATAACTGAAAGTTATGTTTTGGTAAAGTGTGTTTGCAGCACTGTAAATTCAGCTGAATAATAACAAGATCGATGGCAGCGACTCTGGTGCGTCGTACACCGAACTTCCAAATGTTTGCCTCAAACTAAATGCATTGGATGAGAGGTCTATTCACGTTAGTGTACATAGTCAATGGTTTTACTTTATGACGAAAAGTATCAATGATCATATTGAGTGACGATGATACATTAATTGAAAC
Source organism: Neoaliturus tenellus (assembly GCA_030545055.2). NCBI lineage: Eukaryota > Metazoa > Arthropoda > Insecta > Hemiptera > Cicadellidae > Neoaliturus > Neoaliturus tenellus. The sequence goes on from CM061536.1 coordinate 123,222,059, forward strand.
TTAAAGTATATCAGACAACGAAAGGTTGTTTTTCTGTTAGCGGAACTATCTCAGAAACCATTTGGTCATTTCATAGATTGTAGAGTTATAAAAGAGAGTTAAAATAAAAGTCGTTTGTCCTACATACTAGGGAAAAATGTAGCAGGGTAAAAACTTAATAACAAAATCGGAAAGAAAGATATTAAGAAAGATAGCCTATTTAAGAAACATTATCTTCTGAAAGGTTCTCCTAAGAGAATCTCCATGTATGGTGATTTTTTAAAAAAACCTGCTTTGTTTACACAAAATCATGAATTTTGGTTTGGAGGGACAAATTAGATTTTAGGGTGAGTCGGTGGCGTAGTGGTTAGCGCGCCGGACTTCGGAACCATGGCAGCGATGTCGTGGGTTCGAATCCGCGTTCTGCCAGTGACTTTTATCAGTATCTTTCACCTTGTACTGTAGCGGCTCACTCCCTTACTTTGTCTAATACGATCCACGCACAGATCAATAGTCTATGTGGATCAATAGTCTATGGGCAAAGTAAGGCAAAAAGAGGTCCGCCAACCTCTTAAAAAAAAAAAAAAAAAAATATATATTAACAGTGAGTTAAGATGATCTATTTTGAGCGGCTGTGTTCAAACTTGGTGAAGAAAAAAATAAAAAATCTGACGGGATCTAAAATCCATTTAATTTTAGGACAAACAAGACAATGAAATAGATATGATACAAAATATTGAAAGTTAATTGACTCTAAAATGGGTGCTGAACATCCGTCATGTTTTTTCTCATTGCAGATTTTCTATGTTATATTAAATAGGTAGCTGTCATAGCTTAAAGGGACTATGATTTCTTGCAAAACATATTTTTCATAAGTTTAACAACAGACAGAAGCATTTACAAACGGGTGACCTAATAGCACAGGATTGTAAAGAGTGCTTTGAGTGCTAATAGCCTGTTCAAACGGTATTGTTAAAATAAACAAAAATTAAATTTTCTGGAACTTTCATAGTGAAGAATTGGTGATCCGCTTTGGTTCATGCTATTTTAATTTTATGATTAGGGGCTTTTGCCCCTATGAGCCACTAGTATATATATATATATATAGCCTAGTGTTATAGTTCACAGGATTCAGACAAATCCGAAGAATGTAATCGAAACTGAGAGTAGGCATTACAACACAATAGAAAAATTGTCTGAGCGAGAAGTAAGTTAGCCTAATATTAATATTAACTTGGGCCTAGCCTATTATGCCTAACAAATATTTAGTAACAGGATCGTTTTAGATGACATTTCGATAGGAATTAGGAACAAACGGGCCACTCCATGTAAAATCAACAATGCTCACAACCTGACCCTCTGGGATTTTGATGAAATTTGGTGATCTGTTAGACCTAGCAATTGTGAGCATAAAACAATTTTTTGTAATTTTTTATCTCTTGTAGTTTTTTATTTATCGATTTTTCAAAATGGCCGAAAACGGCATTTTTTGACTTGCGGACAAACGTTCAAATTGCCATAACTTGAGTTCTATTGCACATAGAGAAGTCAAGAGTGGGCTTATTTTGTAGCTAATCAAAAGGGCTTTAATTTGGTATGCATGATGCCCATATTTTAAAAACATAACATTTTCAAAAAGTTTTTCAAAAAATTCAAAATGGCGGATTTAAAAAAACTGTAATTTTAAAAATCTGAAAAAAAATATATTAATCATCAGACTTTTATCTACACATGGTGCAAGTTTGATCATGGGATGGCAATGGGATCATATTTTAATTAATTTATTACGTATGTAAGCGAGGCGTGATTTAGCTCTATACTGCAGTTGAAAAGGAATCTCTCAGCCCACTCTGACTTCTCTATGTGCAATAGAACTCAAGTTAAGGCAGTTTGAAAGTTTGTCCGCAAGTCAAAAAATGCCGTTTTCTGCCATTTTGAAAAATCAATAAATAAAAAACTACAAGAGATAAAAAATTACAAAAAAATTGATTTATGCTTATAATTACTAGGACTAACAGCATACCAAATTTCATTAAAATGTGGGAGGGTCAGGTTTAAAATTCTGTTTTTCAGGTTGATTTGACATGGAATGGCCCAAACCTAAATAGTCTAGAAATAAAAAAATAACAAACAAAAGTATTCTTTATTAATTACTGGTAGCCTATTGTATATAGCCTACTTAAAACCTGTTATTATATTTCTTACTTCAATAGACCTATCGTTGTTGATTCGGTTAAGTATTTATCGAACGATTTTGATTGCAAATTTGAAATGTTGTTTATATTGATCTAGGCTATTCAGTCGTTAGATTGATCAGATCGATTGATATGCCTAGGCTTTCAAGTAGTGGCAAGGCCTTCAAAAGGGAAAAACATACGTGTAGGCCAAGGCCTAGGGCTAGCCCAAGCACTGCAGAGCTTAAAGGGGTCCACACACTATCAAACATGCTTGACCTGATGTCGGCCAAGACGGCTCGTTCAACAGTTTGTTGGATGCTCAGTCGGGTAGTGTTGGGAACGGCAGTCTTTTAAACCCTCCGAGCGTTCAATAACTTACAGCACAACTAGAGCATTACACATTTTTTTAAGGTTTTGCATGCTTTCAAATAGAAATTAGATATAAATATTTGACTCAAACGCTTGGAGGGAAACTCTATTTGTCAGGTCGGATGTCTGAACCTGACCTGAACCGACATTGGGTCCAACATTGGGCCGAGCATGTTTGATAGTGTATGGACACGTTAAGGTTGACTTAACCAATGTAGGCTTGGTCAGTCTAGTGTTTGCTTTGATCTAGGCCTATCTCTGGCCAGCCATAAAATAGAAAAAATTAACTTAGGCTACTCTCATAGCCAATGAAATTGTAATTGTTGTTGTTACTGGTGGATAAGGAGACCTTGGCCGAAGTGTTTTAAGCATATCTGCCTTAAACAGCCTCAAACTTTCGGAGGAACGGGATATTTAATGAAAGGGTGAGAAACAGGATAGGGGTCTATCAAACAGCATTTGACAATTCAGAAGGTCCCCAAATCCCATGCTCCTGTGACAACTAATTTTCAGGCTAAAACAGGCAATCCGCCCTGCCCTCTAAATGGCCAACCAGTGGACTTGGACTGCCATTCATGTCCCTCAGGTAGAATATGGTTGCCCACAGCATTAACCCCCCAAAAAATTGTAATTATAAAACATTATATGTTGTAAAACTGGATGCTAATAACTTACATTTTTATGGTGTCTCCGGGAATTGAAGATATCTTGATGTTTTTAACAATGACGCCAGGCATATTTAGGGTAAAAATATAGGGAACAATAAAAGATTGTCAATTCAGGATGATAAAATTTCGTTAAATTTACTGAGTAGATCACAATTAAAAAAAGAAGAATTGTAGGCCAACTAAAGATCTTACTAATTTCATAAAAAAACTAGAACCAGTCAGTGACAAAAGTAAAAACGCAAATTCAGCAATAAGCAAAAGCAATAACAGCTTTTCAGCTGAATTAGAAGAATTAGACAAGACAAGACAACTACTTGTGGAATTGGGCGGTAAAATTTTCCCGCTAATAAAGAAGAAGACAAAAAACTATTCACAGACTTTGGAGTTTGACATCGGAAATCTCATAGTTTGATATTATATGCATGACTATCTATGGAACACTATTATCATTGACTATAGTCATTGTTACTTATATATAGCTTATATATACTTATATTATAGCTTACCCGGCATGCTTCACAATGCACACTTGAGAATTTTTTTGCTATTTATGTGAGCTCGTTCGCTACGCTCACTCACCAAAATCAAATCAAATCAAAATCAAAATCTTTATTTTCCTTTAGGCATGTACATGCAATTGGCATCGTCACAAACTTAAGACTAACTTATATTAAACAAATAAAAAATGGCAAACCATGCACAAACAGAACACAAAACTCATCAAACAATGTCAAAAAAAGTACTTAGTCTCCCTAGGAATACTGAAGAAGTCGTTGACTGAGTATAAAGGAAAAGCCAATAAGAGAGCCCGAAGACTGGTTTGGAATTTTGAATTCGGTTGGGTCCAGGTTGTACAAACAATAATATGATTTAATAGCTTCATGCTAAGCTGACTAGAATTTCTTTGACTTTTCTTCAGTCTGACAAAAGGGATCAAGCATATCTCTATTCCTAGTGTTGTGTGCATGACAGTCAGCCCTACGGTTGAAAGATACCAAGTCTTGCTTTATATTGATTTATTTATTTATTTTTTATTATTTATTTATTTATTAACTAAGGATATGAAAACAAATAAGCTACAAACAGTCATGACTCCTTCTTTAATAAAAAGGAGCATCATACTTACTTACTTACTTATTTATACATACAAGGAGCATCATACTCAGCATCAGCCAAAGAGCCTATTTGCCTTTTTCTGGATCAGCAATACAGGGGCGTACCCAGGGGGGGGGGATATCGGGATATACCCCCCCCCCCGAAATTCTAAAGGGGATTTTAAATTTATTTTTATTTAAAATTTTCAAGTAAAACATTATATAATTTATTTTCCGATGTAAACATTTTTCTACTCTTAAACTTGAATGGTTTTGATATTAATATGTTCATAATTTAAGTTTCAAATGGGATGCTAGATAGGGTGTAGTGGTAGCGGGATCAACGCCTTGTCACAACGAAACGCTATACCCGCACAACACCCATTTGGTGCGACACGCGCATGCGCCTGCTCACTCCCTTTTTTGCGCGTTTTCATTCCCTTCCTCGACCATTTCCTTAGTGAAATGACGGAGAGATTTTTGAAACATGTGGATGTTCTTAAAAAAATATCCCTCCTCTCGCCACAGAATTTAATTAAACCTGAGAATACAGACTTAGATATCTGTTCAACAACATTGGCCAAACAGTGGCCATCAATCATCTCCGACCCAGAACAATTTACCGCCGAATTGGCGATGTGGATGAGAGTGATGAAAGAAATGGGGAAAGAAAAGCTCCCCACTGATTTCCTGACAGGCTTGGATCATTGCAACGAAATGTTGTTCCCAACATTGCATGCCATGCTTAAGGTATATATTTATGCTCTGAATTAATAGATTACAATACAGTATCAATGTTTTTACTAGGCCAGTCAGTTTTTAAAGTAGTGGTTAAGTCGTAAATACTTCATCTTTAATTTATTTTTTATGTTTATCAAGAAAACCATTGAGTCAATATCACGTCTGGTATACATTAAATAATTTTTTATTCTTTCCGTGCCTATTTAAAAGTTTTGTTATAACTGTAAAGTTGGCTTACAGACATTTCTACTACGATTTTTACAACTATTAAAGTAATAAATAATCTTTTGTAATGATTACCATACAAAATAGAAGTTTACAAATAAATAACTTTTACTATAAGACTTATTGTGGTTTATCTGTGATTTATTAATTTTAAGGTGAGCGTCACGTTGCCCATCACAACGGCGACAGCAGAGTTACAGGGAGGTTGGGAGTTAGAGACAGGGCGCTAAGCTGGTTTATGTCTTACCTAAAAACAGAAAACAACAAACTTCAATCACTTTCACTTCTGAGTCTTGTTTTAAAAAACAATTCTTTTCTGGTGTAGCTCCGATCCCTGTAGGCGTGCCTCAAGGCTCGATTTTAGGTCCTGTTCTTTTCCTGATCTACATAAATGACATCTCAAATTTTTTACCGAAAGAATCCCTGACAATTTTTGCAGACGACACATCCCTTTTCACACACACCAAAGATACATCCACACTAGAAAAGGAAGCATTTATCCGGCTTGGCGCACTGGCTCAGTAGGCCTACTTCTCAAATATTAATCTCAGTATTAATTCCTCTAAAACTAGTTTTATGTTTAAGGCTACAGCTCAGAAAAACCGATCTCTTGAGAGGGCGGGTTTCATGTCACCCATGATTTTGCTGGATGAGGAATTCCTTGAGAAATCTCACTCAGTTGATTATTTAGGAGTGAGATTGGACGGTAGTCTCCATCGGTCGGATCATGTTGATAAACTTGCTTCCACGTTGGCTTCTGGTATTTATGTCCTAAGAAATCTTTCTGTTTATAACAATATTGAACTCTGTAAATTAGTCTACTTTAGCCTGATTGAGAGTCATTTGAGATATTCCATAGTGCTTTGGGGTTTGTCAAGTAAATCATATTTGAATAGAATTTTTGTTTTGCAGAAAAAAAGCAATCAGATGTATCTGTAGGCTCAGACCTAGAGATACTTGCAAAGAAAAATTTAAAGAACTTCAGATTCTCACCATTCCTTCTCTCTTCATTTTCTAAGTTATTATGCATGTAAAGCTAAATAATCTGATACAGCCTCACAACCATAGATATAATACTAGAAACCACAATGTAAATCGTTCTATTCAGCATAATTTGAAACTTTTCGATACAAAACCTAGTTATGTAGGAATTAAGTATTCCTCTAAACTCCCATCAGTGATTAGAGGGACTCAGGACATAAATAAATTTAGAGACAAACTGAAAGGGCATCTTATTGAAGAATGTTGCTATGGGCTGCCTGATCTAGTTTAAGTACATCTTCCCATCCTTATCGTTATCTTTCTTATCTTTTTTTCACTTTGGCACTTGCCTTACCTAAACCCTTCCTTTATAACCTGATTGGACAAAGCCACCGACGGAATTATTTGGACGGGTCCCATGCCAAGGAGGTCGACGGGACATACAACGGAGGTAACAGGTAACAGAGCGATCATTCTCCACTTTGCGTCGTCTGAAATCATTCCTGCGCAATTCGACGTCTCAAACTAGGTTAAACTGTCTAGCCCACCTCTCTATTCACAAAGACATTAATGTTTTACCTGAAGAGGTCTTGGACGTCATGGCTAAGAAGCCAAGAAGACTCGATATTTTGTTAAATTAAGTGTCATATGCTGGTGTAAGGGGGCATGTAATTATTGTAACTTGTATATAATTGCGGTGTAGGTTGTATACAACTGTATAAATTTTTCCATAATGTGTATAAAAGTCTATTCTGGTATTAAAAATAAAGTTTTATACCAACGTATACATGGTTTAATTTAGTTTTAACACCTATGTATATAGTCAATGGTAATAAGTTGTATGTTATTTCATTTGTTCCTTTATGTACAGGTATACACATACACACACATATATGTACTAATACACATACATATGTATATATTGTCATACACATGCATATATATCTTCATGGAATTATGAACTGATAATATCCCCCCCCGAAAAAAAATCCTGGGTACGCCACTGCAGCAATACTCTGTAAATTTGCACCTCCCCAGAGTCTGAGACCATACAAAAGCGTCCCCTGAAAGAAAGCTAGGTAAGCTTTTAATAAGCAAGATTTATTTACACAGGTTTTCAGGTTTCTTAAAATCAAATCAAATCATTTATTGCCATTGATCAGTTTGTGTACATGAAATAGGCATTGTCACAATTACATCAGTTCTTAAAATAAGTCTTATCTAAAAATGGCCATTGCCATAGTAATCCCAACAATGATACCCCACTTTCCTAAAATGTAATGAGCACCTCTGTATCTAAAAATTCCTGGATTGTATAGAATGGATTATCTAAAAGCCAATTTTCAATTTGTTTTTTAAAATTATTGAGTTTGGATGTATGAGCAGTTATGTGTAGTTTATTAAAGAATTTAATGGAGTTTACCTGATGTGATGATCCAGTTTTGGTTAATCTGTGATATGGTGTGTCAAGCTGTCCTCTGTATCTGGTAGTATGGTTGTGTGTGTTCTGTCTGATGGGAAAAAAAGGTACCTAAAAGGTACAATACTCTTGAAAGTTTGCTACAAACAAGCGTTATATGAGAGCTCCAGGTCAATTTAGAATCTATGGCAAGCCCTAACAACTTGGCAGTAGTTGAATCATGTTCTGAGTTTCTTAGAAAAAATATAGACTGAGTTTTTGCATCATTCAGGGACAAAACATTAGCCTGCACCAACCCGCTGCCTGGGATAAGGATCGCTCCATGGCATTCATAAGATTTAGAATGGAGTCAGACCCATGAACAAGTGTTGTGTCATCTGCATAGCATATGACATTACTTTCTACATAAGAAGGCAGGTCATTTATCATGTTTCATGAGGGATTCAAATATTTTCGATAGGATGGGTACCAGGGAAATCGAACTAAAGCTCCCAGGTTCGTCCCATGCGCCCTTCTTGTGAACAGGCACAACCCTCGACTTCTTCAGACAAAATGGAAAAATACCTTGCAAGAACCATTGATTTAAAAAAAAATTAAGAGGCCATACTATAGTACTAATAACATACTTTACAAAGACACTTGATAAATTTAAATTATATACATCCTTACTGTGGGAGTTTTTCAATTTTTGGGCTACACAATAAACCCCGCCCATTACAACTGACCAGTCTCCATTGGAACTGGGTTTGAGTTTGGGGGATGTTCATCAACTGAACAGCTGATGACTCTGGATCTCCCGAGCCATCCCTTACAGCTTGAACAGAGTCTATGAAGAAGTCATTCAGCATATCCGGGGACACAGATGTCGACCTACTGGAAGCAGTCCCAGTCTCAGCTCGGATGACTTTCCAGGCAGCAGAGCACGGATTTGATGCGCTCTCAATTCTCTGTTCATTAAACCTTAACTTTGCCAATTTTAACTCAGACTTGTGATCTTTTTTGAGAATGTTGTAAGTTGCTTTAGTTTCCTTAGTATATAAGCCTTATTGAAAAAGATACTTAAAAAATATGAAAAAAAAACGACATGCGTTATCCAGTAATCAATATAGGCTAACTCACAAACAAAACAATTTTTTATGTTGCCTTTTTCTTGTTAAAGTTTCCATAGTATGTTATATAGTTAAGATAATTTTCATTTTAATTGAATTTGTTATGACCATTTTTATATTCGTTAGTTTTTTTTGTATGGCAATTGATTAAACAGATCAAATTGACTCTAAGGTCAAATATAGGTTAAAAACTATCTTAATTAAAAACAAATAAATGCTCTTTAAAGATTCGGAAAACATTTTTCTAGCAATGGTTGAAAGCAATGTTCTAGGGGGGTTTTCATAATTAAATTCCAAGGTAGATAGTTAGTTTACTCAATTTAAATGAGCTAGGTATATAAGTCCGACTCACATAATTATTTTTTGCGGAAACAACTATAAATCAAACGCCATCCAACGACACCCAAAAACTTATAAATTGGTTAAAAATTGTAGAAGGAGTTCTCTTAACAAAAAAAAAAAACCCCTTAGCATAATATTTTGGCGTTTGAATGAGCATACAATGACTCATACTTTAGGATGGCTGGCACCCCCAAAAATTTTGGCCCAAATCCGCCCATTGCCATAAAGGAGGGTAATAGGTCATGAAATTAATACAATTATATGACAGAAATTAATGGGGTGTTGATAAGAATAGCCCACCCGATTAAAGTTCATTGCAATCAATCATAACATCGAGAAATTTCACTGACTCGAGGCTGGTCAGATGGGTTTTACCAATCGCGATGTGAGGGAAGAAGTGATGGTTTGTTTGAGAGCTGTTTCTGTCAGGTTTGAAGGAATATCTGTGGTCTTGTCAGGGTTTAGGGCGAGGTTTTGGGTCAAAGGAGTAATGTGCTGATGTGTTTGTGTAAGTGTTGGCGTCTCGTCTATTTCGAGTTTCAGTACGTCTTCCTTCCTGTTGATCAGTGTAGTATGGTAGTATCATCAGCGTAGATGAAGAGGTTTTCAAGTGAGAGGTAGTTGTAAATGTCGTTGATATAAATTAATTATAAAAATTAGGGGCAAAAAGAGGGGAGAAAGAAGTGCACAGGCCTTGTGTCAGACAGGAAACGTGACTTTTGTCGTTGGTCAGTGGTATATAGCAGGCCTTAATTGTACATATTTATCGCCCACAATGGATAGCATTTCTTTTTTGTTCAGCATATGTGGTGTATTTATCTAATTTAATTAATAATATTTTATTTACAGTATAAATATAATTGTAAAACATGTGAAATTGAATTGGCATATCATCTAAGATTAATTCCAGTGTAGAACTCAAATGTATCACGCCACATCGGATTTTTGTGACGTCATGTCGTATGATGTAGTCTGTTGAATTTAATAAATTCTCATTGGCTGCCTGGATCACGCCACCATGTGCCCCACTGTCCGAGCCATCTCCCTCTCCAGTCAGTCCAGCATCAACCACCGTCCTACCCGGTCCGCGTAGCCTTGGGCTCTGCCAATTAACAATGTAGTGGTTATTTCTAACTCCCGATTCCCCTTTACCGGTATAATGTAGTATACTTCGGAACAAGTATACAACATTTTGGCGACGAGTGTAGTGAATCCGACGTGTGTGCGGTGTAACTGATCGACCGTATTTCCGTTTTGGAGGGAAGGAAGTGTGTATGTCCGTGAACGACAACCCAGTTGAAATTTTATCAAGAACATTTTTTAAAGTAACAATGACCGGAATAATAGGAGGAATCGGCGACTTTGACAGTGGTGAAGAATCTTGGAAATCATACGTTGAACGGTTCGAGTTATTTATTGAATGCAACGGTATTGAAGACACAAAAAAGGTTAGTACGCTACTCACAGTGATTGGTAAAAAGACTTATAACCTATTACGCGATCTCTGTACACCAGATAAACCGAACACAAAAACTTTTGACGAATTAGTGAAAATAATTCAAGACCACTTATACCCTAAACCGTCTGTCATCGCGGAGCGCTATAAATTTAGTCAAAGAAATCAACTAGAAGGTGAAGGTGTAGCCGAGTACGTCGCTAATTTGAAGAAACTCTCCACACACTGTGATTTCGGATCTTCGTTAAATGACTATTTACGAGACAGGTTAGTCAGTGGGATAAGAAGTGACACAATAAAACAGAAACTTTTGACAGAGACAAGTTTATCATTCAGTGACGCAGTAAAAATAGTCTCTTCAGCGGAAGCGGCGGAGAAGAATGCGGCAGCCCTGGCCATCGGCGGCGGCAGCGGAAACGTTGGCGGCGGCAAGGTGTTTCGAATGGCGTCGGCGTCGGCGGCCCGACAACAGAGAAGTTCGACCAACTACAGCGGCGCTAGGCAGTGTCCACGATACTCAACGCAGCAGCAGAAAATGCAGTGTTTGTGTTGTGGTGGTTATGGTCATTTGAGAAATAAGTGCAATTTATTGGGAGTGATTTGCAATTTCTGTGGCAAAAAGAATCACATTGCGAAGGTGTGTAGATCTAAACTGTTTGGTAAGTCAACTGGTCATTATTCTAGTAATAATAAGACTGACAACCATGACAAACGTGAAAATCAGGGTTATAAACATAACAAATCTAAGGGTAGCAGAAAAATGCATAATTTTGTTTCTGATCAGTCTGAATTTAAAAATAATTCTAATGATAATTATGATGAATATGTAGAGGATGTAGCTGCATTGTTTCAAATCAATGAACCTATTGAGAATAAGGCTGTAAGAGTAGCCCCATTGAAAATCGAAGCTCTTGTTGAAGGTAAAAATATAACTTTTGAAGTTGACACGGGAGCTAGTGTCAGTGTTTGTAGTCACGATTTTTACAACCAAAATCTGTCATTTTGCAAGCTACTGCCTAATGACCTATCTCTCAGTTCCTATACAAATGAACCGATTGTTCCTGTGGGTAAAATAAATGTTAATGTTTGTTATGGTAGTGTTAACAAAAATTTGGAACTGTACGTAATTAACAAAGGTGCACATCCGTTAATGGGACGTAATTGGCTTAAGGTCTTGGGAGTAGACATTTCATTTAAGAATAATTCGTTGTGTGAAGTAAAATCTAAGACCTTATTGTCTATAGATAATGTTGATCAGATTGTAAATAATTTAGAGAAGGAATTTTCTGATGTTTTTAGTAACAAACTGGGCGAGTATAAAGGGGAACCAGTACAACTGACATTGAAAGAAAATGTAACTCCCAAATACTTTAAGCCTAGGCCGATCCCCTTTTCATTGAAAGGTAAAGTTGAAAAGGAATTAGACAGGCTAATAAACGAGAAAATACTAGTGTCTGTAAACAGTGCTGATTGGGGAACGCCTATTGTTCCAGTTCTAAAAAAGAATGGTGAAATAAGAATTTGTGGCGACTTCAAGGTCACATTAAATCCAAACTTAGAAGTAGATAAATATCCTCTGCCTAGAATCGAAGAGTTATTTGCTAGTTTGCAAGGTGGTGAAACTTTTAGTAAAATCGATCTCAGCCAAGCATATATGCAACTTAAGCTAAATGATGAAGCGAAAAAACTATGTACCATAAGTACACACAAGGGTTTGTTTGCTTATCAACGGATGCCTTATGGTATTTCATCGGCTCCAGGAATTTTTCAGAAAATCATTGAACAAACGCTTCAAGGTTTGGAAGGTGTGGCAGTATTCTTGGATGACATTTTAATTACAGCTAAAGATACAAATGCTCATATAAGTAAACTAAGGGAAGTTCTCAAAAGACTTAATGACAAGGGGTTTACTGTTGAAAAAAGTAAATGTAAGTTTTTCTCTAATAAGTTGGAGTACCTGGGATTTTGCATTGACAAGGAAGGTCTGCACACCTCCCAAGCCAAAGTCGAAGCAATTGTAAAGGCACCAGTGCCTAAAAACGTGACCGAAGTAAAAGCTTTTATTGGTTTGGTTAATTACTATGGGAAATTTATTCCTAACTTATCGACCATTCTTCATCCTGTATATAATTTGCTTAAGAAAGATGTTCCTTTCGATTTTAATCAGAAATGTATGGAGTCATTTAACAAGGTTAAGGAGTTGTTAACTAATGCCCCTATTCTAGCTCATTACGACCCGAGTTTGCCTGTAACATTAGCGGTAGACGCAAGCTCAACAGGGCTGGGCTGCGTATTGAGTATAAAAACCAATGAAGGCGTTGAGAAACCAGTGGCGTATTTTTCACGCACGTTATCTCCTACTGAGATTCAGTACAGTCAAGTAGAGAAGGAAGCTTTAGCTATTGTTTTTGGAGTAAAGAAATGTAACCAGTATTTATATGGCCGCAGGTTTACTTTGTGTACTGATCACAAACCTTTGTTAAGTATTTTTGGCCCTAAGAAGGGATTACCAGTTTTTGCTGCAAGTAGGCTGCAAAGGTATGCTTTGTTTTTATCAGGGTACACTTTCGATATTAAATATGTAAAGTCAGCTAATCATGGCAACGCTGATGCATTATCTCGTTTGCCTTTACAAGTCAAACATTCAGAGGAAAATGTAGAATTTAAATGGCAAGGTACTTATTTGCATTGTATTCAAGAAAGTTCAGTACCATTGACTTTTGAACATGTTAAACTCGAGACTCAAAAGGATCCTGTTTTAAGTAAGGTCTGTAACTATGTTTTGTATGGATGGCCTAGTTTTTTGTCAGAACAACAAAGAGATCTATCTCCTTATTTCCAAAGGAAGGAGGAACTAACTGTGGAGCTAGGAATTTTAATGTGGGGTTATAAAGTAGTAATACCTAGTTCAATGCGAAATTACGTACTTAAAGAATTACACTGTAGTCATATGGGAGTCGTTAAAATGAAATCTGTTGCAAGGTCCTATATTTGGTGGCCAAATATAGACCAAAATATTGAAGCCCTAGCAAACAGCTGCTCCTCCTGCCTAATGGAACGATCTAACCCTACTAAGAGTTACTTGCATAATTGGCATTATCCATCTATGCCCTGGGAAAGACTGCACCTAGATTATTTTGGTCCGATCAAAGGTAAAATGTTTTTAATTGTTGTGGATGCCCACACTAAGTGGCTGGAAGTTTTTGAAGTAAGTTCCACATCCGCCAAACAAGCGATTTTACACTTAAGAGACCTTTTTGCCAGATTTGGACTGCCAGTAGTATGTCATAGTGACAATGGCCCTCCTTTCACATCAATTGAATTTAAACAATTCCTTAAGTCAAACGGAGTGACACAAACGTTCTCTCCCCCATATCATGCTCAATCAAATGGCCAAGCGGAAAACTCTGTCAGGTATGCCAAAACAAAACTCAAATGTGCATTTCATGACAATGTTAATTTAAATGTAAATGTCGCTCTTAGTCGAATATTGTTTGATTATAGAAATTCTGTACATAGTGTTACAAATGAAACTCCAGCTAAACTCATGTTCAACCGCTCATTGAGAACAAGGTTAGATTTATTGAAACCAAATTTGGTCCGTAAGGTCGAATGTAAACAAGAAAGACAGAAGGAGTATTTTGGTGGCTCCCAAACAAGAGTGTTGTACAGAAACCAGCCAGTATTGATAAGAGACTATCGTTCAAAAGACAAGTGGGTCGAAGGTATTGTACATAATAGATTAAGCAATGTTTTGTATGAAGTACGATTAAGTTCAGGTGTAATTTGGAGAAGGCACATAGACCAATTAATTGGCCTTCAATCACAGTTTGACAGAAAAGAGCCTGTTGTAAACAACTGGGAAACTGTTGTGGCGCGATCAGCTGATCCTCCATACACTCCTCAAAATAGACCCCAACAACCATCCCAAAATAGCGTCAATCGCTCACCAGCTGATCGGGGCGCTTCCCCTCCTCTTCGCCAATCTCTCTCCCCCTCTACTCCACGTCATGCGGTCTCTCCACAATCACCCGTACAACATCACACCCCTCTTACAACATCCACAGCTGATTCGCGTAGATATCCATTGCGAATTAAAAAACCAGTAGAGCGGCTCAATTTGTAATTAAGTTTTTATGTTTATTGTTGTATTTGACTATTGATTTGTTTTTCAATTTATTTGTGTGCTATAATGGTTTATCCAATGTGTGATTTTTATTCTATTTAATTACAAAAATTAAAAAGGGAGGAATTGTGGTGTATTTATCTAATTTAATTAATAATATTTTATTTACAGTATAAATATAATTGTAAAACATGTGAAATTGAATTGGCATATCATCTAAGATTAATTCCAGTGTAGAACTCAAATGTATCACGCCACATCGGATTTTTGTGACGTCATGTCGTATGATGTAGTCTGTTGAATTTAATAAATTCCCATTGGCTGCCTGGATCACGCCACCATGTGCCCCACTGTCCGAGCCATCTCCCTCTCCAGTCAGTCCAGCATCAACCACCGTCCTACCCGGTCCGCGTAGCCTTGGGCTCTGCCAATTAACAATGTAGTGGTTATTTCTAACTCCCGATTCCCCTTTACCGGTATAATGTAGTATACTTCGGAACAAGTATACTACAGCATACAATACGGAATATCCAGATTTGTCCTGGATCTTTGTATTGTAGTCATGAAACTTTTCCCCCTTCGGAAGCAGAATTGACATAATGACAATAGTTTTTGGGAGTCCAGGAAACCGTAAATCTGAGTTTTTGCCATTCAATGTAATGCGGATGCGGCTTGCCTAGTTATGTTTCCATTCAGCAGCGAATGATTAATGTAGTACTTGATTCAGTCCTATCAAAACTGACTAAGTTTTATCTAAAAGTGTGGATTTCCTTCTTTCGAACCTAAAGAAGCTACCACAAGAAAATAAGTGGCCATCAAATTTCGTGGAGAAGAGAATTTTATTAATCTCAATTTTTAAGTAACGTATAGTATTTTTTAATGAAAAGTACAATGTTTTTTATTGCTAATATTGGTAGTAAGTTACAATAGACTTCACACTATTCATGTATATGAATTGTATACAATATGATGAATGAAGACCTTTTGAATATTGAATGGTAGTTGCATAGTTACTGATGAAACCCAACCTTGTGGTGAACCACGGTGAACTTAACGTATAAAGTCAAAGATTTACATAGAAATAAACAAATTCTTGGCAAAAATAGGAAAACACATTTAACACAAAACATGTATGTGTTCCTGGTATCTGGTTTCTTCTATCCGTGGTCGAGTCATTTTTCGGATCAGGAATTCTGCTAGATAGACCCCTAGCAGTGAAGAATGCCTATACCCAGACCCTCCTTATAATCCAACCCCATCTTAGTTATCCTTATCTAATGTGACTAACATTCAAAATAAACACTACATATACAATATATGGCTGACAATAGTCCCCAACCAACTGAATTAAACCAATTACTACATACTAACCTACCTCATACCTCATCCCTCCTTCTTCGTCTTTTACCCACGATGTGGGATTGACAGCGTCAGATTCTTGAGAGTGATACTCACAAAAAACATATATTTACAGACTATACTAAAAAAAATGTACATATAAAAAATAAAAACATGGACTTCCGGCTTGCTTAATTCAGTTGGGGTCCCTATAACCCATTGAGGTCATCCTCCTCAAACTCCTGGATGGAGTAGTAACTTATGCCTGTTCTTTGATATAG
Source organism: Neoaliturus tenellus (assembly GCA_030545055.2). Lineage (NCBI taxonomy): Eukaryota > Metazoa > Arthropoda > Insecta > Hemiptera > Cicadellidae > Neoaliturus > Neoaliturus tenellus. The sequence continues at coordinate 123,238,365 of CM061536.1, forward strand.
GCAGCCATCTTGTTCTTGAAGGCCACCACCTCAAGCTGCTGCACTGCCCTTGGGAGCCTGTTGAAAAACTTGATGGCTCTATTTTGGTATCCAGCCTGGGTTCTTGCGAGCCGCACCCTAGGAATGTCAAGTTGTCCACACTGTCTGGTGGTGGTCTTTTAACAAGTAAAAAGAAACAACCACAAAAATAATAATAGTATAGAACCTCGTGGTTTCATGGTAAAACACCAAAGCCAACCTCGCGGTAAACTAGAAAAAAAGTCAGTCTGAGTCTGTCTGTATGTAAACAAAGAAAAAAACCTAACCCTCTCAATTATGTAGACATAACAAATAAAAAATGTAAAATAAGCTTTTAATCATCATAGCTACCTCTAATCTAGCCCTATAATTATTCATTTTACTGTTGCTCTGATGAAGTTTACTTGAAAATAAAGCATTGGTATTTATGTGTTAACATGAAAATGTTTAAGAAGAAGAGTGGCCTCTTACTCCCTCCTTTGCCAGCACCACCTACAAATGATCAAATAATTGAAGATATTAAAGGAGCTGAATTTAATGATCCTGTATTCATAGGTGAGTAACTGAGTAAACCACCTTTGGTAGGGTTATGAAGAGATCAAAGGAGCTGAATTTATTGATCCTGTGTATATGTGAGTATAGGTGTTGTATATGTGAGTAACTGAGTAAATCACTTTAGGTGGGTATTTTAGTGAATTTCCCTGTAGGGAATAGCTATTACGTAAGTCTTGGTAAGTCCTAACCCAGGGACCACAATACTTTTTTGTTTTGAGGTAGGGTTGACCGGGGTAATTGTGAATCGGGGCAATTGTGAACGCCGCTTATAACTTAGAAACTAACATCAATATTATTAAAAACCAACTTAAAACATGTTTTTTGGCCTTTTCTTAATACACTATTAAAAGTTGTTATTAATTTTAAAAGAATTAGTCTTTTTCCCATTAGCATGAAAAAACCCTTAAATATTTTTTGGTGTATCACTTTGGCCACTCAACAAAAATAATTAATTAAAAAAATAATTTTACTATTTATTTTTCTTAGAAATTTTTTGAAGCACTTCTAGAGAAGTTCTCTAAAGCCTGAGAGGTTTCTTAATCAACTACAATAAAAATTCTAGGATTTATTGCCAATTCACAAATACCCCATAATTTTTAAATTGTGGGGTAATTGTGAATTACAAAAAGGGGTAATTGTGAATACGGTTCACAGTTGCCCCAATTCAATACAAAATACAAGCAGTGCACTTTTTTGCAGGAACTGAGTTAAATTTTGTTAATTGTAAAGAGTTAACTGATTCTGATGATGGTGACATAACAGTGCACGGTTTCCGTTGTGCCAATAACGCAAAAACCGAATTTGTGTGCAAGGAAAACGATTTGTTTACTGTTACTATTTTTGACATTGTTGCTGTATTCCCCTGTCCCATTACAACTTACAAAAACCGCAAAATTATACCTATGTATTCAATGGAGCTGTGGGAGTCAATGAGCAGTAATACTGTTTCACTTCGCTAGGTTAGGCTAGGTTTCATTTCGTTAATTTACAAAGTTCTCTCTAAAATTTTTTTAGAGAAAATGAACTAAATTTTGACACTTTTCATATTTTTTATAAGTTGTTATGGCAATATATCGTTTTTATGTTGTATTAAACTAATTAATACAGTTTTGGTTAATGTTTTTTTACCTTGCATTTTTTTGCAATTTGAAGAAATCTCGAACCTGCCTTGAACTAGGGGGAATTGTGAATGCTTTTGTGTGACTATAATTTTGAAAGTGGGGTAAATGTGAAGAGAATTAGTTGGGGTTTATTTTGATTTGCCCCATTTCACTTTTGGTGTGTTCTAAATAATTTTTCTGATGGCATTCACATTTACCCCAGAATTGATAAGATTTGCAGTACCGTGCCGGGGAATTGTGAATGGCTTGTAACAATTTTGTTTATCAGAGGAATTTCCTGAAAATTTGTATAATGTATCCTGAATAATGTAGAATTAAAAATATATATACTATAATATGATATTTGTAATAAAAAGTACTTTAAAAAGGGTTTTTTGTCAAAACACGAAAACCCGTTCACAATTACCCCGGTCAACCCTACCTAGAAGCCGAAAAGGGTGTTTGTTCAAATTCATATGTCCAGTAGAACCTCGATTAACCGTCACTCTCTGGTTATCCGTCACTCCATAGGCTAGATGTACATTTTACTATTTATACTGGGTCCTAATTGACTTCGTACTGACAGTTTAAGCGCTATTCTGATCAAACGCAATGCCAATGATCTTGATTTTTCCGGGAAATACCTTGCCGTGTAGTAAGGGAGAGGGGAGTTGGGTGAGTTCACTGAAGATGGACTCAGTTGTGGTTACAGTAGCTCAGTACTGTCACAGCCTATCAGAACACAGTTGTGACAATCATACATGAAAGGTGTGGGGCCCTGAAACAGCTAGCGGTTCCTGGTGCCTAGAGTCTCAAACACCGTTGTTTTCTTGTTAATTACGAAGCTTCTAAGAGGACAAAGTTTCCGCCACTTAATAAATGCATGAAATTTGTCAATCTGGTAATTCTTGAGTTTAACTAGGCCTACAACCATCGGAAATTGAAATTTTTTTCCAAAATGTCGGAAATTTTACGCTGATTCCAAAATTGTTAGTTTTTTCCTGCGGAAAAGCGTGGAAAACTCCGGAAATGACTCTTTTATTCTGGAATATGTCAAGTGGGTTTTCAAATTAACCGGAATGTTAAGCTGATCACGAATATGTGAACAATAACTTAAGTTATTTTGATCTGATTTTAAATAAGCCGGGAAATGTGGAAAAAAGGTCGGAAAAGCCATTAGATGAACTATTTTAAAAGTATGTCATGAGATTTTATGTAGAATACCAATGTATATAGGTCTATATTAACAGAATACAACCAACTAGTAGTGAATAAAGAGAAACACTTATAAATAAAATAAAACCACACTGAAACTCACATAAATGAACCAGTACCTAACAATGTTTCAGATGGTTGTTATTGATGTAGGCCCTACTACCGGTACCTTAAGGTGCGTTGTCCCTGAAGCGACTCTTGCGATAGTAGCGGATCGATAGTCGCTGAGCGATATTAGTAGCTAATCATGTCGTTGTCCCTGAAGCGATTTTTATAGAGCGATTCTGGTGCACTGTTATGCACTTTTTTGAAGGTGATTAAAAATATTATTTCCATTGCCTTGTATAACTTATGGCAGCCATTTTCCAATATTGTGGCAAACTTTATAATTTCTTATGGAACACCCTACATTTTATGGTGTTTTTAAAAAATTTTCATATAATTTTTTAAGACTTTTTTATTTTTCAACATTTGTCTCTAAACCTGGCAGTTAGAGAGCTACAGGCAATTAAAGTTCATTTTTAGTTCCATAAGAATAAGATTGGTCAAACTTTATCTGCCCATAGCTCTGAGAGCATTCGGGAAATAAAAAATACTCTAGAATAAAAAGGTCTTAAACTGATGTTTTATGCCATTTTTTTTCATAATAACATACATTTAAACAAATGTATTTTTTTACTGCCATACTAGAAATAAGTTAATTTAAGAGTAAATAATATATTTTATGAGTGAAATGTTCTTGAAACATAATTTTAAGACATTTTTATTCTTTATGATTTTTTATTTTACTGAATGGTTTCGGAGATATGGGCAGATAAAATTTGCCCCATGTTATTTATATGGAACTAAAAATGAACTTTAATTACCTGTAGCTCTCTAACCGTTAAGTTTTGAAAAAAATGTCAAGGAATAAAAATGTGTTAAACTTACATGGACATTTTAAAAACACCATAAAATGTAGGGTGTTCCATAAGAAATTTCAAAGTTGGCTGCCATATTGGAAAATTGTGGCCATTTAGAAGAATATGGAATTCATATTTTTTATTGCCTTAAAAAATAGGTGATGTTCCCTACTTAAAGTTTTCTCTAAATCTCATAGTTTAGGATATGCCAATAGGGCACAGTTAAGTTGTTCACCCTGTGTATACATATTTGTATTTTACATTTAACATTCCGCATCTTTTGAGTACCCACATGACATACTTTTAAAATTATTGTATTTTCATTATTTGTATTATTAGTTGACATTTGATGGCTTTTCTGACTTTTCTTCCGCATTTCCCGGCTTATTTAAAATCAGATCAAAATAATTTTCACATATTCGTGATCAGCTTAATCTCCTGGTAATTAAAATACCCTCTTGACATATTTTGGAATAAGAGAGTCATTTCCGTTTGTTCCGATTTGTCGGGGTTTTCCAAGCTTTTCCGCTGGAAAAAACTATCATTTTTGGAATCAGCATGAAATTTCTGACATTTTTCCGATGCTAAACTCAAGATTTACCGTCAATCCATTCATAAACAAATAAAAGTTTTATTGTGGAAGATATTTATGTTAAATCAAATCGATGTGTATGCACAATTTTATTGTCTGCCTATCAATAAAATGCTTAAAACTGGAAATGACTAACTTAGTTGCGAGTCTAGACACTGGGAGCGTTAGTGCAGATCCTTCTCTCCCGCGACGCATGGAGGCTGTCTGATTGTCACGAACCTGTTCCCCAATAGTTCCTACTTTGTCACAACTGTTCCCCAATCCCTGGGATTATTAAGTAATTACTTTGACAGTAACTGTACTCAATGCACAAGAAACTACTACGTTGGCATATAGTGCTTTCTGTTACAGTACCGGTATGCACTGTTAATTAACTAACTGTAAAGTTCTTCTTAGATGGTTTAAAAGCAAAAACATTGTATTAGGAATTGACAAAAACCTGGACGTTTTTTAAAGGTTTCAGGAAGGGCAAAACTGCTACATTAATGAAGCGTATTTAAGGTGTTGACAGAACGACCATAGAAGATGTAAAACGGGATTTATTAAGGAGGCCTACAACTGAATACAGTACCAGCTTCGTATTATTTTTGCATAACACAATCTATAAATAAAAGGTGGAAGGATGTAACACAAATTGTACAAGCATTCCCAAAAGTCAAAACCCCCTCAAACATATACTTGATTAAAAGCACTTGATGTGAAAACTCCATAAAATGGACGTAAGATCACCCTGCTCATCCGTTTGAGAAATAGAGACCTTTAACAAATGCCATGGTGGCAGAAAAGTCGGGTTCCTTCTTTAGTTTTTGCAGTCTAAAGCCTTAAGGATGAGATCTGAAATCTGATGGAAAATCGTTTGTGCGGAATAAGATTATTTACTACTTTTGTATTTGAGGTTTTGCTCTATCTTTTACCGTTTTCACTTTAAAGTAGGAAGTTTGGTTTTGCATTGTGAATGTAACACAAATTGATTAGGCATTCCCAGAAGTTAAAACCTCTACAACCATATAGGCCCTACTTCATTGAAAGCTGTTGACTTGAAAACCCCAGAAAAATTTATGATATCCTTCCAACCTTCATAGGGTTCCATCCACCCCAGACGTCTTCGAAGTTACCATGTTATTCTTATTGAAGCAACATTTTAATGACTAACACATGATTACATTTAGAAATATTAATTTATAATTAGCTGTTCCCATATAAAGTTTTGAGGTAAGATTGGTAGGCTACCTTATAAAAAACTACAGGATATTACAAACTTGAGCTGAGTGAGCGCAGCAAACGTGGTCACCTGAACTTTTATATATGAAAAACGCAAAAAACCCATTTTTGGGATACAAAACCCCCCAAAACTACCCCTTTCCGGTATGTTGATATATCTGGTTTACGAACTCATCCGAATAAAGGTAGTAGCCTATTACACATCCCTACCAAATTTGGCCTCGATTGGACCATTTTACGAGATTTATCTTGTCTAGGGACACACACATATACATGTATATATAAATTTTACTGTGTATTATTTTTGTTCTCTGGGCTCTTCAAAACCAAAAAGTTACATGGTCCCGTGCTTAGGTCTTACCATGAGACCTACGGTAATAGCTTTCCCCCTATGGAAAATTAGCTAAAAAGAAGTAGATATCTTGAAAATTACGCCGTGTCTGCTGCAATGAGGGTATGTTTATAAAACGTAATAAAGTAATAAGAGCCTTCTCACCATCCCTACCCACCAGCTGCTACTGTGGAAAACCTATTTGCAAATTCCTAAATAGTATAGTGTGAATGTTAATTTTCAGAGGGTTCCAGTACAAAGATGTTTGAAGAACTTTCAGAACTTGACTTAAAGTTTGAAACAGTGAAAGAATTCATTGAAGCTAACCATACATTGAAGAATCTTATTAAGGAGACCGATGAAACACTACAAGAGGTTCAAAAGAGCAGAGATGAACTCAAGAAAATGAGTGAAACAATTAAATTAGAAGCTGCAAAAGCGTTGGAATCATGATGAAATATTAATTAAGTTGTAAATGAATTATATTTATCAGTATTTTGTAAATAAATATTGAATTTGTTTAAATTAAGTTAGTGAGTTACTTTTTTTTAAAGCTCTTACAGTTGAAGCCATTAAATCCGGCCACCTCGGGACCGGACCACCGGCCGGATTAACCGTCGGTTTATTAAACAGGTTAAACAGAGACCTGTATTGCAACAATATATGTGTGTTGCAACAATTAACTAGTAGGACGTATTTAACAACGAAGGGTTATCATACTTGCCAAATTAATGCTGTATTTAACTTTGTTACTCCTTTGTTAAATACAAACAACGAGCAGAACACACAGTCTCTTGCAAGGAGACGTGGGGCACAAGGCGCCCAGTTGCTCCCTTTCAGACGTAGTGCTGAAATGACGATCTGAAACGTACAAGCGGTCGCTAGAGATAAACTTGCGTTAAATAGACAATAATACCCGTCTTCTGTCAACGAAGGCCCTAACATATAAATGGGACTGTAAAGGCGACAGAATTTGTATAGTGACCTAACTTACGTATTACATCAACAATCGGGCCAAGAAACACCCAACAAAAAAATAATGATAAAAAATAGAACACTAACATAAAGTTTTAGAAGACATCTGAAACCAAATAGTCCGGAAATCGTCAATTGAACTGATATATTTTAATGAGAGAACATGGAACAAGTCAACCTTCGTCTATTTTACTGTGGGAAACGCCCGGGGCTGAACATTTTATTTCCGGAATACCGCGACCGGATTATCTGGCAGCCGAACCATCCGAGGGCGGATTATACAGCTTCCACTGTATCTAAATTTCATTTGGGAATTAACTGTGATCTTTAAGGTATAAGGTCCGTTTGGTTTTTACATTGATATACTGGTCTTACAAAATCAATTGTCATGTCAATATTCTGTTAATGCGTTAATTTTATCTGTTACACAAAAATGAAATATACAATTTGTTGCGTTTAAAAATATTTCTTTGCACATCCCAGGCTGTGTTGAAAGACTTTTATGTTTTGTAATGTATTATGTGGGAAAGTACAGTTTTGTTTAAAGGCTTTATGGCCTCCGTTGGGAAACAAAATATCGGAAACCTTATGGTTGGACCAAATTTTTTACCAAAACGGTAAAAATAAAATAAGTATTATTTGGTCCCTTCCTATGAGCCATTCAACTCTGTAATGATGATTGTACTTGGTTGTCTCCATAAAATGTGTTGTGCAATTTTTATTTTATCATAAACTTTATAGAATATAGGATTAGATCTGAATCAAATATCGTGTGATAAATATTATGAAATTCTTATCCCTTTTATTTATACTTGAAAAGAATGAACCAATTAATAGCTATTAAAAATGAGCCCGTTAGAGAATAAAATATGCCAGGACCTATAAAACATTAAAATTTTCAATGGAAAATGCAAAATTTATAGGCCTAGTAACAATTTTATAAAAAAATTTTTCACAGTTCTTATGAAGAAGAAAACAACACCTTCAGTGAATCAGTATTACAGTACACTCTTGTTCATCGGACTCGGCGACATCGGAACTCCGCTTCATCGAAACTGAAAATCTGGATATTATAAAATTTTTTTTTTTACAAAATAAATAATTTTTCCGTTTTAGCGCCTTAAATTTCCATTCCTTCTATCCGCACAACAGTGAAGTATTACATTTTGCATCAAACGTCATCAGACGTTTTCCATAATCTGTACCCATCGATGTGATTTACGAAGCAGTGGAGTATTCGCACAAAAATAGAAAGAGGAAGGGGGCAAGAAGTGAACATCCGTTTCGACCGCTTCCCAAACTGTCATTCAGTCTGTCTTGCGTCGCGACTGCACCTGTGTTACGTGGAAGTCAGTTGACAGCTGGAATATGAGTGGAATATGAATATGGAATATGAGAATAAAGATTTTGGATCTTTATTTCCTGCATTGTTTTTATTCCTATAAGTTCATTGTTACCATGTTCAAAGTTTGAGTGCCTTATTTTCATAAAATCTCTTGTGTTATCTTAAAAACAAGAGTGAATACAATCACGAAAAGTCACCGTAGGGACGGAAATGATGACTCACGACGAACTCCGCTTCATCAGAATTTTTCGACATCCGAACCGGCCGTCCGCCACATTAGTTCCGATGAACGAGAGTGTACTGTATCTAATTTGTGATAGAGTGAGGTGCTGGTCAGCCCAAGTACAATTTTAATCGGTTTTATTAATTTTATCACTATGACAACTTGTAGTTTTAGTGACTGGGACAACTTTTTATTGAATTATTTGACAATGTAATAATACATTGGACAATGTGGTAGTTGCATACTATGGACCTGATGATGTTCTAAGGAACGAAACGTGTCGTCTTTTGATAACCAGTGACTGGACAAGGTAATTTTATTTCATTATTTACTTTTTTCCCTCAGTGACCAAAAATTAATTCTACACTGAGGAAATTTTTTATTTTTCCACTGTACTATTATTGCCTATGTAAGCTACATGAATAGATTTCTCTTAGAATGGCTATGTTTGAAACTGATTATTTACAATGGTGAGAACTAAGTGTGCGAGAACATGTGACATGGTAAGTCAGCTCTAGCATTAAACTTTGGACTTGGCATTCAGAATGTTTAAATTGTGGATTTTGTTAATTGCACTACTGAAAAACTGACCGAATGTTATAACTTTGCAGCTACTCTGACAACTTTGTTAAATACATGAACCTGTCAAAATTTTGGTATCAAACAGAAAGGGATGAGAAGTAAACTCCTGTAGTAATGATATTAGACTACTTTGGGTTTGCAATTCATTTGCAAGTAACCTAAATGAATTTTATATAGTTTTAATAGTTTCCTTGATTATTGGTGTTTATTCAACTTTTTCCTATTGATAAAATGTTTTGGTGTATATTCAACCTTTTCAAATTTCCTGTTTTACAAGAAGTGTGAATCATCCATGGGTTTATACATTTATATATTATTTAAGGCTAACCGCCCAGGAAGTTTGTTAGATGCTTTGAAATTTTGCATTGGTATTTGTTTTAGTATTTCGGTTTTCATTGAACAATTTTACTAATTTTAAAATTTATAGGAAGACACTTAAAAAAATATTAAAATGGCATTGTATACAGGCCCAATTTTTTCCCACTTTTCCTTCAGTCTGTGATGTTCCCTTAGTGGCATCAGATTTTGTCTAAGAAAGTGATCTTTCTTCTACAAGGATACAAGGAAAATAATTTTAGTTGAGTTCTCCAACACACATATATATATATTTATTCATAACAACACAAACAGACAATACACTTGTAAACAATACTTTTATTTTAATGATAAAATATCACTAATTTAATGTGCGATTGGAATTAATTAAAAACATATCCGATGTCTCGATTTTAATTAAGCTAAGCAATTTACTCATTATCATAATATGCACAAAATGCAAACTTTTGAATAATCCAAATACAACTATAAAAATATAAAATTAAAAAAAGACAATTCAAAAAGCTAAGTTTTATAAGATTTAATTTATGTGTAGTTTTCTTGCCAAAATCTTTTCCATGGCCAAACGTAACAGATATAACAATAGGCTAAAATGATAAAAAAATAATGTAAATTATCTCAAACATTTTTAAAGACATTAAAAATACAAATGAATTTACAGTCAGTAGCAATAAAACAGGCGGATCAACGTCAAGGTAAGTAAATAAATGTAAATGTAGCCGAATGAAAAAAAATCAGGTGGCTTATTGAAAGACTTGACCTTGACCCCCCTGTATTGCCTCTGACTTTAGTTTTAAACCCTCTTGAGGATTGTTTAACAGAAATACTCGCATAACTTTAAAACCTATGAGTACACAAATAAAAAGTTAAAAGCGTTAACAATCAATAAGAAATATGTTAAGATAAAAAATTTAACTGATATACATAATTTATTTTTTAGAAATTGATAATGGTACAAAGTTCTTCACAATATATGATAACACTTTAAAATCCTTTAAAATTTATATACTAAATAAAATATGTACTGTCGAGCATAATATTATATTGCAACTGCAGCTATTAAAACAATATAAAGTAGCAAAATTGTAAATAATAGTAGTAAAAATTAAAACTGCATGAGGTTGCTATGCTACTCACACTGAAAGATTAATAGTAAAAAAATAAACCTAAGTATACAATACGTCTTTTAGGCAAAAAATACAGAGAAATTAATATGAATTATTAAAATATAGCTTCACAAAAATATTACCCTACTTACACCCGCCTTTTTTTGCATAATCTTATTGGTAAGTGGTGTTTTAATGCTTTAATCATTAAGTCCATGGCCACACAAGCGTTTTTTCAAGCGGCTAGCTTATTTTCAAGCTGCTTCAATTTATAGTTCAATATTAATTATAAAAGCTTCGGCGGGAAAACACACTAAGTGTGGCATGCCCCATTACTTGCTGTTCATATTTCTGGCAGATTTTAATGCTGCGTTTGTGCGTGAAAAAAAAAAAAAAAAAAAAAAAAAAAAAAAACGCTCGTGTGGCCGTGGCCTTATAGAGATATATTGCTATGATTTTCATGAGAAAAAAATCATATGTTATAATATGAAGACACATAAATGCATTCAGTAATTATAATTATGAAGCTTTTTAAATTTATAGATTCACAGAGAAAATACCAGAAACAGAGGACTTAGTATATCTTTTTAAGTTTAGTCATCTGGTACAAACCCCCCCCCCCCCTAACTTTGTTAGTTTACGTAAGCGGCAGTCAGATCTGCAGTGTAAACAAACAGGAACTTGTTACTATAATCCCTGCTAAAAATGTACAATCAATGGCAGACACATGGAATTGTAAAGAATTTCAAACAATACACAAATTCCAAGAGTAAGATAACTCCATAGCCCCTTTACCTTTTCACACACTAAATTCTTTTTAGTCCATGAGAAAACAGATAAAGGCTTATTTATTTTATTTTCTAGTAAACTTAGTGCGGAAAATGAACAGACTTTTAACTGGACATGTTGGCATAATAAAAACTGCTATCTATTTAAAAAAAGTCATATTTTTCCTTGTGGAACAACCTTGACTGTTGTTAAAGTTTTTTCTTTCTTTTCTTACCGAGTGAAAAATGGGTGGCTGGAGTTAAGCTTACACATTGTAACACAATACTAGAACTCGAAAATTGGCGTTTGTAATAAAAAACACTCCAATAAAATTTATACTAACTATAAAATACACGTAAAACTTCAAATTAAACTCTAGTTATGCAAGGACTCAAGATAATGGACGGCAACACTACAAAATTGTAGATGATCCTTCACATGAATGGAATGTAAGACAAGGTAACATAATAATTTAAAGAGGCGGACAGTTAAAATGCAGTCAGGTGGCAGGCACTTCGTAGGCACTGGGTTGGGTCAGTACATAAGACCCATGTTGAAGTGGGGATCACTGCCCGGAGGTCCGACTCCACAGTAGATGTCTGCACAGAACATTAAACCGCTTATTGGAAAATGTCATATTTCTAAAAACGATATAGCAATAATAAGCTGTACACACTCAAGATGACTGTAGTGCCAAGTGAGCTACATTCCATAAGAGCAATGGTGTCAGTTTCTGCGACATCCGTGGATGTCGCCTCAGAGTTTTTGTTGGTTGAAAAAGTGTTAAAAAACCAACATTTTCCTCTTTGTTACCTGCAAGTGTTGCCAACGCTGCAGGAAACAACAATCGTTCTCATTTGCGTTGGAGATTTTTTGTCTCAACTATTACTAAAATAAGGAATTTCAAAGCAAACTAGGGTAGAATTTATGGTTTTAGATTTACCTTTATTGATAATTTGGACATTATCTAATGGTTTGTTATTAACTAATAATCCAAATGTAAAATAGAGTAATATGGTGTCGTTACGATAAATATCGTACCTGTGGCAAGACTGCTTCATTCTCTTTTTCAATCAGCTGTTTAATGGTAAATATTATAACGTAACTTGACTTCTTTTTTAGTTATGACGTTTCATATCCGGAACACAAAAAATATCTATTCACCTGACCTAAGGAAGAAGTTATGCTTTTTCCTCTACAGACCTTGGTACACACTAGCATGTTATTACAGCTATGGGAAATATAGCTAAGCATGAGGTGGGTTCTTCAACCCTGACGTTAGTCAGGATCTTGAAGAAAAAATAGAAATGAGAACCATCTCTTTCTTTTAATGTTTCAAATGTCATGTACTGCATTCTGACAGTGATTGTCATTCTTTAAAGTAATGACGTTTTAGATAAAGATGTCAGAGCAGTGATGGAAGTTAGTCAGCCCTTCTTATTCAAGCTATGTTGCTTTAGCTGAAGAATCTGAGAGCAAAGTCAGCTGATTGTTTAATCACTTTAATTGTTTGACTTTTTCCTGTCTTAAGGCGAAGGAAAAATTTTGCGCCATTCAATTACATATTTAGGAGCTGATTTATATCACCGCTGCAGAAAAATCCACAATCAAGAAAACTCGGCCTCACATTAATATGGTTTTTTGTGGTTCTGAACAAGTAGAATCGTTCATTCAACCGTGACAACCATTCACAGTCATTACGATTGGAGTAGTACTACACATGGTCCCAAAGGCCAAAATAGTCAAAACAACTGTTTTTAAAATGGAAATTACCTTGAAGCGTGGGTGAAAGAAATAAGAATGGCCATAAACATTCTCTGCTGTCGTTTTGAAAATCAGCAATCCAGATAAAAGGACTACTTTGTTGCTTAATTTACAAAGCTTACCCTAACATATTTTGGTTTAAGATGAGGCGTGAATCATAAGTATTTTAGATAACTATACAATAAAGTACAAATTTAAAAATTGAGGAATATAATAACACCAGAAGCAGTGTTTGTGTCCAAAGAAAAGGCCCCATTCAAGTGTTACTAAAAGCCAGATAGAAAAAGAAGTGTTGAAACCACCAAGGCGATACTTACAAATCAGTGGATAAAAGTTGTCCGTAAGTTTGAGAGGTTTTTCTTAAATGTTAAATAACTAAAAAGATTAATTAATTGCTTTAAGATTTGATATAAGTACTAACCAGCACCTTATCATCCTTAAGTTTGAATACAAGAAAAATCCAATGGACAATACCGGGTGTCCCAGACCACCCGTACACCCCTTTTAAAATCTACAAAATTGATTATTCACAAAAACAAATCGTCCCATTATAGGTAAACCAGTTACGCTCTATCCATTGATGATAATTTCAATGTACAGGGTGTACCAGAAGTAGGCCTAACTTATCCAGACCGGAAGTCATTAATTTTAAATACGAACCCCTACTTTTTATGCTATTTTTGGATTCTATACATAATTTTAAGACTACTTTACAATTTAATGTGTATCCCTAATCATAACGGTTTGGGAGATAATGGAGGTAGATGTTTGATTTTTTCCCATAAGAATAACATGGAGCAAATTGTCATATCCATTAACTCTGAAACTTTTGCCTTAAACATAACTCTCCAAGCATAAAAATATCTTATAACCTCATTTTAGATAATATTTCACAAAACAATACAGATTTTCACGTAATTAATTTTAGTTTTCTACACATTTTAAATAATTTCCACCATATTGACAAATTTATATATATAAAAAAAAAAAAAAAAAAAAAAAAACTATGGCAAAACTAATAATTTATGATGCTAAAGTGTTTAAAAGAAGAAGCTAAGGCATTTGTATGCGAGGCCTTTTTAGTTTAACGGGAAATTTACAGAGATAATGGATGTGAAATTTAGCCCCATGTTATTCTTAAGGAAAAAAATAAAACTTTGACCTCTATTATCTCCCAAACCGTTAGGATTAAGGATGCATATTAAATTGTAAAGTAGTGTTAAAATTATGTAAAGAATCCAAAAATACCATAAAAAGTGAGGGTTCGTATTTAAAATTAATGACTTACGGTCTGGGTAGGTTACTTCTGGAACACCCTGTACATTGAAATTATTATCAATGGATAGAGCGCAACCGGTTTACCTATAATGGCATGATTTGTTTTCGTGAATAATTATTTTTGTAGATTTTTAAAGGGGTGTGCGGGTGCTCTGGGACACCCTGTATATATGTTCTCAACTGTGTAATCAAACACAGAGTGCAAAAAGTTGTTGCTTGAGTTCAGTACAACAATAGTTAGATTTATTTATATTTATTTGATAAAAAAATTCATTGATTTTCTATACAATCTTTTAATCTGTTGCTTAATGCTGGTTTATCATTTCAAGGATCCTTATAGTTCTTTCAATTCCACTCTGTATATAAACTCCTAATTATCACAGAAGGAATAACCAAACAGATCAAGGTCTAGTTGTATTTTGTATTTGCGTTCTCATTGCTCTTTAGTGCCTTTGTCATTTTTTGGCTTCTGGACAATAATTACCATTTAAATGGCTAGTGAAGCTTTACATCTATAACTAACCTTGTAAGATCCTTAGCAAGCAAGTTCAAACATGGCGGGATCATAGTGGGCAATTGTACCTAAAGTGAAAATGGAAAAGTTTTAAAAATGTCCTTACATAAACTAAGCAAGAAAATTGAATGATTATATTTAATTATTTTATCATCTACGCTACATGAGATTTTTTCATCAGGCCAGTGAGAGAAATGTGGTATTAAATTAAGTGACTACTAATAAAACAGCTTGTGTCAAGAGTTACTCATGTTAATTAGTTCATGTGTTGATTTAAAATTTCAAATTATGTTCAAAATATGGTGGCAATCTTGATTAACTGTGGTACTTAGTGGGAATCCCACCCATCGGAGGTTGGAATCTTTCGTTTCGGCACTACTTTATCCAGTGAGGTAATCACGTTTAATTTTTCACGTTTAAATACCAGCAAATTAATTTAATTTAATACGCGTTTAAATGTTTTAACAAGAGCAGGGGAGCGGTACGGGTTTAGAATAATGTGTGGTTCGCACATATTAAGATGAGAAAAAACAAATAACACAAAAATTGGTCAACCGTTTTAAGTGGAGAATAAATCCTTGACCTGTAAACAAGGCTACCGAAAACTGAAGTTTGGAAAGTAACCGTAATAGCTAGTAATCAACTGAGGTATTAAAAATATAAAGCTTATTCAGGATTAAATTTACTTATGGTGTCTTAGGATGCTCTCTTTTTGCAAGTTTTAAAACACATTGGACAGTTGCAAATTTAACTTACACAAATAAGTAAAAATTAGTAAATAAATCACTACAAGAATGGAAAATTGTTAAGGTGATATTTGAGGAACTTCCACCTTGTTACTGATTATGTCAATCAAAATGCAATCAATTCTCAGCAGTGTAGCGAGGATTTGGATCTTAATCCGTGCAAAAGCACACACAAAACATTTAAAAAACACAATATTTACCTTCATCAAGAGGCTGCCGATGACAATGTCACTCACAGGGGTGAACTCGAGCCGTCTTGAGTGCAGATGTCAAATATGTTCTAGTTTTCTAACACCACCAGTGAATAAAGCTTCGAGATGTGAAGCCGTGGTCAATCAAACCCCTAATATTTTTAAATACTTCTTTGCTTCCAACATTAACTTTTAATTTACAACCAAAGTTACAACCAAAAACTCTGCAAAAAATCATTAACGAGTTCTACAAACAAAAAAGATAATTGTACGTGGTTTGGTGCTTCAAGATCACAGCAATCAACAGTGCAAATAGTGCTGAATCAGTAAGTTACTGATGAGTTACTGTGAAGTCACACAGTTGAAAAGTGAACCTACTCACTCATGCAGAGACCAAAGAAACCACTGGCTTTTGACTCAATGCTGCATGAAACATATACATATTCGGTTATTGAAGACAAACCCGTACTGATTTTCTGACAAAAAATTAAAATTAAATATCAAATTTAAAATTATATTCTATGATGTTTTTACTGGTTAAGGAGAAATTCACAAGGGATTACCAAACAGTCTGTAAAGTGACATTTAGAGAAAAGTTCTAGAAAGTGAAAACAGTGTGAGTGGATGGTAATAATTTTAAATTGTAATAAATTTTGGAATAAGTTAAGATTTGGTGAAAGACAGAAGTGTCATCTGGCATAAATCATTGGTTGTAATAACTGTAAATCTATTGGTCAGTTATATGATAGATTTGTCAATTTAGAGGAGAATCAGAACTAAGAAACAGTCATAAAAAGTCTGACTAATTTAATTTGTTATTTAACTTTTATAATTTTTTTTTTACGTGACTAAGGTTCTACGTGCTGCAAATATAATATTTATATTTAACACACTTATAATTATTTTCACAAAACAATTTGGCGATAAAATAAAACTGTGATATTTAAAGAGCTGAAGAAACGTTTAGAGTAATAAAAATAATAAAATGTGTCAGAAAAACCCAAAAAAGTGTTTTCATTAATAATAATTATATATTAAATTAATACTGTAATCTGTATTGAATAAAACTGTTAATGATTAACACTGTATCTTAAATACTTGTACGTACACAATAATAATTAAGAACAATTTTAAGTCTTGGGAAAAAAGTTTTTGCTGACAAAATGATTTTTTTACAAGCCAAAAGGACATACCAATCTCTGGAAATTCTTTTAATGAGTAGAACATTGCTTATCAAAGAATTTTGGATATCATAGAATAAAATTAAAATATTTTGTTAACTTTTCATAATCAATACCAGCTTACTCATGAACTGCTTTTTTGTAGACCTTAAGTTATTTTCTATTGTAAATTAGCCTACCACCAATCATTACTGTATATCAAAAGTTTCTCTGATTTATTTCAAAAGTGGTTGATATGAATCACAAAGTAGTTTGCAAACAATTTAAAAAGAAATTGGACGGGTGGAGATGTTTACATTTTACTAGGTCATTAAAACACAGGTTGATAAAATTGCATAAAATATATTATTAACAATAGTTACAATAGTTAAACAGTAACTATTTAGAATTTATGTGTTGATTGTTAATGCATGAACAAACATGATATTTAGGCCAACTAATAAGGCCAAAAGAGAATCTTGGTTGAACATAATTAGCGGAAAGCTAGAAATTACTGTATTTTTACTATGACAGTTATTTGATTTCTTAGGTATTCTAAAACAATTTTATCAGAGGGCATTTTTTCAAAATAAGAAAATTGTTTTGAGGGAACAACCAAATTAATGAAAATAAATCAATAGTTTCAAAAAGTTGAAAAATTTCTAAAGTATTACAATTTCAGATCTTTTTCACAATTATTTTGTGCCCGTTTTTAATTTTACACTAAAGTTTTCTACTTAAATTTAATAAATAAATACCGGTAGATTTTCATGGTTTGTGCTCATTTTGTAACAAACTAATATTAAAAATTAGAAGAAACATAGTGTTGTTATGCTATGTCATGTAAAATACCGGTACCCATAAAAAAATTAGAAAAACTTAATGAATAATCTGAGGTAGTTGAACATATTTTTTTGTAATAAATGGTTTTCTGCTAATACCATCTAATTCAGAGTGTGAAATATTACATAGTTTGTATTCTACATAATAAAACTTAATAAACTTGAATATTTCTATCTTAAAAATATTGCTATAATATATTTTGATTTTTTTCTTTTGCAAGTAAAATTTTTATGAAGTAACAAGTGAGTAAAACTGAGCATTCACAACAATTTCTAGCTTCCACAAGAACCTTTAAGGCCACAATTCTTGTTACATTACAATTAAGTACATTGATTAAGTACATATACTATGAAATATATATAAACTAAATACAAACCCTATCACACTTATTGGACGGAAAATATAGTTGAGCTCACTTTAAAATATATTTTGATTAAAAGTATAACAATAATAAAATAATTATTAAGTGACGATAAAATTCTATAATACGTCCTCTTAAAACATTTAAAATGCTTAAACAAGTAAAATATAATCATATAAATGCTTTGATCATAACCATTTGATGTAAACAAAACCAAAAACAAATAATAGAAAAATGATAAAAACTTAAAAAAATACTGCACAAACAAAATACTGAATTGAATATTTTAAGTCCCAAAAACACAACCAGCAATATACAAAGCTGCAAAAATATAATATCTTCTTCGTCATGCACTGTTCAACGGAAATATGGCATTTATTAACAATAATAAGACAACACTGTCTTTAAACAAAAGTAAATGAATACCCATTTCTAAATGTGCAAGTAAAAAAGAAATAAAATTAAGTACAACAGGTAGTAAGTTTTAATTTTAAAGAGCAATATTTTCAAAGATTTACAAAATAATTGTACAGCAATTATTAATCATAAAATATGTGTCCAACTGTTTTAAACTGATAAGAATAAATAGTATTAAAATAGCTACATCCTTAAAAGTGAATGTCACTTACGCTGCTTATTCAGACAAATTAATATTGGATTTCCCTTTCTTACTTGATAAATAATAAAAAAATACTGTGTGTAAACAATTATCAGGTACAATACGGATTTAATCTGAGTATGCTTTTTAACAATAATCAAAAGAAACCACCAGTTTTCCCAGTTCCAGAGCTGCAAACATCATTAACAACTCACAATTGGAGTCTATTTAAAGTTCACTTGACGGAAGTTTAAAAACTTTAAAAGAGTTTTACATAGCATCAACATTCAAAAGTTAATAATCAATAAAACTGTCTAACCATAGGTTATAAACAATCTATTAGCACAAAGAGTGGATTTTTTCATTTGTATATTAACAGGCACATATGGCTGAAAGTGATAGAGCTAAAGTAAGGCACAAGAGGAAACACCCGACCGTCACCTAGTTAGTCCCCAACCATCAAGTATCAATATGCCAAGCAGTGCGTCACCAGGAGCACCCATATTAGTTGTCCTTAACCATTCAAATATATTTGTTACATATTCTAATTATTCAGGTAACCGACTCAACTAGAATAAATATTTAAAATACCAACAATGTGGAGCTAAACTTGCGATGGCATGTTGGATGGATATTAGGGACCAGTGTCAAAAAGTTACTGTTAAAAATTGAGTGGTTAAATTTATTTTGAGAAATACAAAAATATTTGTAATTTCAATGAAGTAAAATAAATCTGTAGGAAAATTTGATTAAAAAAAAATTAATTTGAAAAACTGATTATTAAAATCTAAGCAGAATTAAAACGTTGTAAACTTTAGGTTGGTCTAAATTACAACTCATGTAATTTCTTACACAAACAATAATTACTAATGTATTTTCAGTCAATAAACATATTTTGTAAAGTTAAGTCTTTAGGTAAATAACCCCCAAGTCTTTTAAGAGTATGTCTTAACAAGTTTATACAAATATTAACAGCCTACCCATTTAAAGCACAATGAAATGAAAACAATTAGAGGGGCCTCCTTATGTGTAAGCTGAGTTCCTAGTCGAGGAATATTTCAGTTGCGGAGAGTGAAATTCACTGGGTCACTAAACAGTGCAAAACTAGCTTAAGTGTTGCGGTAGAGCTGCGCCATTTGATTCCACATTAAGTGATTTCATTCCGCTTTCCACAGCTGAAAGTTTCATGGCAAGGAAACCCAGCTCAAATGTAACTCAAGCAACATTTGTTCGTAATGATAAGAAATAATACAATCATTTTCAAATTGTTGACATCAGTAATAGGCAGTTGTAGACAGATCTGAACTGCCCCACAGAAAAATAACTAAATTAAAAATATGATCGTGTTTTAAAGTCTTCGTTTATTTGTAATTTCTTAATTAAAAGAAGTTAAATTTGATTGGGTTCTAGATAAAATATAATTTTAGTTGTTTCACAATACTAATAATGGCAATACAATATAAAATTTCTTATCATTCCTAAATAACTTTTCCTTGATCTACCTATGGACTTCCCTCTTTATGTTTGATTAGGCACAAGAGAGGTGTGTATAGGAAGAGGAAAAGTAATTGACAACCATGTAATATTTTTTCACAAGTGCAAATTTAGTTTGGATTCAAGAGAAAAAGATCATGGCTCCTCCTCTTTGGTTTTAAAAGAATCATTTTTATCTGTTATAGAAAATGACTGATGGAGCTTATTTTATACCGTACTGTATTTTTGTTTTTAAAACATTCTACCATGACAAATATTTACACTGACAAACATTATGGTGGTCATCGAATAAAAACTCAGATCACTCTTCCTATCCACCCTCTGAGCTCCTAGAGGCCCCAATCTCTAGGATTTCTATTGGAACGGAAAATCGGGAAGACAACAGATCTGACGTAGGGTCAACTTGCCTCTGGGCTTGTACTTGAGATGCTCCTCGATAAACTGGCAGGGGCAGCGCGCGGAGACGCAATGCCGCGGGGGTGGAGCACCCTGCGATCGGTCCACGCACAAGTCGAGACGCTGGCGGACAAACAGCTTGACCCAGCGCGACGAGTATCGCAGCAACAGCATCTGGGCCCGCTCCTACAACCCACCACCGCTGCAGTTAGTCTCACCAAGCAACACTGACTCTCATCACTCACCGGCGACTAATGTGATACCCGAAAATCTCATTAGTCAATATAAGTATTGACGGGGCGATGAGCGATAGAGGTTCGTTGTGCACTCGGCTACAAGGGTGGGATTCCCGTTTGTTTTGATAATGAAGGTAAATAATTACTCTACTGATTATAAAGGGACCTGACAGATTTAATCTGTTGATCAATGAAACATATTGTGTGTTGTAAGAGTGATGTTACTATAGTACTGCATAACCGAAAACATCCCTTGAATGCCAAAGTGGAAAACCCATAGTGATAAAGAAAAGAAAATAAGTGTATTGGAGTGTTGGTGAGTGTTGTATATTCAGAATTTTTTTAAAATTGGTATAGCTTTCAATATTTTAATTCACTAGATACCCGTAACGCTTTCACACATAATATATTTAACATGCTATTTTTCCTCTTTACAAATTAGTTGCTTCCCGCCTCTGTCTGTACTGAGGAAATTTTATATTTTAATTTTGCTGTTAGACAGAATAATTAGATTCAATTATATTTGATTGGATTCAGAAATAATAATAAGTTGTTAATTTATTTACTTCAAAATATCTATCTTAGTTCAATAACAATTCATCAGATTTAAGATCTGGCCACACATTTTTACTGTCATAGTTAAATTATAAAGTTTTACAAAGACGATGACAAAATCCAACGAATTAGGTAAAAATGGAATGTCAAGAATTTACGTACATTTTAATTCCATCAAAGAATGAAAAATGAAAGAATAAGTGAATAACTTACTAGTAAACTAAGTAACGACAGAATTAAAAGTGAAGAAAGATTACTATTATTATGCAGGGTAAACAACTAAGCAAGCATGCATTTTAAGCAAGTCTACAAAGCTTCTAAGATACACTTTTTAGGTTTCCTGTAGCTACATACAAAACACTGAGAAAAGCATCACCAGTTTTGTTTCTTCAGTTTAACCTTAGCTACACATATGTATTTAATCATGCACTTTATAAATGAATCCATTAATCTTTCCAATTTATCTGCACAGATTGCAAATTTTAAATAAACTATATGAAATTTTAAAAAAATTGGTCTATTTGGGGAAGTTTAATAAAATTGATTTGGAAACTGGAAAAACTGGCTTTTACAATTAATGAATAAATATATTTGTACAAATATTTGTACGATTCTAAAAAAACAAAGCTATAATCTTGAACAAAAAATACAAGGTAAGTTGAAACAGTTTTAGAAACTTAAAATACTGATTTAGAATACAAAATAGGGATGGATCGGTTGTCGGTTTTACCAGTTTTTGGCAAAAAACCAATAAATAGAGAATTAACATGTCGGAATCAACATGTAAAAAATAACAAATGTCAGTTTTTGGTTTACCAGTTTTTTTTACAAACAAATGATAAAAAAATAAAAATAAATAAATTATAAAGGCGAGGACGTCCATGGTTTTAGGAATATAACAATACAATTCTGAGACGATAGATTGCATGCGGAACACCTGCCTAACCTGGTGATAAGAGCTCTATTGTTTCGCATCTCGCCAGTGAGGGTAGTGTTATCTGATTTATATGATTCTTAAGTTGCGAGTTTAAAATTTTATTTCTAAACTAATTTTCATACAGAACAAAAACAAATTATAGTTGTACAACTTTCCTTTCAGTAGATGAATTAACAAAGGTGAATTGCTTTTTGACCACTTTCGAAATTAAATATTATAGGATAAACATTCAATATTTATGTGTTTTCAAGAAATGCCTAAGTGGAACTGTATGTACAAAAGGAATGTATACACAGCATAAAATAGAGCTTAGCCCGTTTTTAATTGCTAACCTTGAGTTGTTTCATGGTTACTACCTAAAATAAACCTAAAAACTGATAACTGATGCCCTTGAAAAACCGAAATTGAAGTGATAAGTTTTGTAACCGGCCCATCACTAATGCAAAATTAACTAAACCGAACTGACAGAGTTGGAATCAAGAAAAACTAATTAATTAACACAGTTTACATTTGTAAAACATCACATGTAAAATGTGGTTACTATACATTGTGCATGAAAGGTACCCTAAGTATTATTTGTTAGCAGTATGTAACAAGTTTAATCTAGGCAATGAACAGAATATTAAACGAATAACACCTGAAAAAATTAGGTAGTAACAAACTCAATAATTTACAAGAAAATAATCACATTTCAGTGACAAAAATAAAAAGAAGAATGAAAATATGGTAAAAACGACCATTCATAAACCAAATGGTAATGGAAAAACATATATAAATTAAAATTGTATACAAACGAATAACTAAATAGTAGGGATGTGTCGGTACCTGAAGTTAATTGTTGGTACCACCAGTTCTTGGGGAAAGTACCAGTACTATAAATAGAACAAGTTAAGTTCTATAATGTATATTTTTGGGTTGTAAATTGAATTTACAAATACAAAATTGTTTTTCAACTATATATTTTAACAGATTTTATATCATTTGTATTTATTTACCAAAAGAACATGGTCAAAAATAGGTTTTTCTTAAACTACAAACAAGCAGCAGAAAATTACCCGCTAAGAAAATTATGGCCGCTATTAGTAAAAATTACAATAATTTCAAGCATTGAAATGTAAATTTGCAGCAATTATATCAAATTAGGTGAAGAATTAATGTTTTGCTAAGGGTTATTTCACTAATTAACCACAATACCAAACTGACGTTGCAACACAGCTGCGTCGGCTAGAATGTTAAATTAACATATTTTTGGTTATATTAGAGGAGAGAGGTTATTCACGTGAGTGGGGTTCTACATTTGATCTTTTAGCTGCTAAACTTTTAGGGTTAGTGCAAAAATTTCAAAGTATTGTAAGTAAATAATGTGTAAAACGAGTTAATTTGTTGTAAAAAAATTAGAGCACATAAATTAGGTAAGTTTACTTTGTATGTGCAAACTGAAGTGTTGAGATATCATATTTTCTTTGTTCATGGACTGATGAATGTCGAAGTTATTTAAAAATAGACGAGACAAATAATAATTTTGCCACATGCAACGTATGTGGCAAATGAATAGCTTTATGTGTATTTAATTAATGAGTACTTTTTATTTTGATACCAATACCCAGAACTGATTTTGGTTGGATACCGGAACCACTACCGACTTTGAAATCTACCGACACATCACTACTAGATAGACTACCTAACAAAACCATAATATGGCCTCCATCTTCACCCTTACAGTTCCTTATAATACTTCACCATTGTTTTAAAACATTATTCAACATATACAGATGAATTTGCTATGGGCGATTTTCAACCGGTTGCCCTCAATCTATGCCCCGTTCCCGCATGAACGCCGTGAATGCGGGGCAGCAGACCCGAGGGTCTTTCCTCGGTTTGTTCCGCAGATGCCCCTCAATGTACTGACAAGGACAGAGAGCTGATGGGAGGTGGCGGGGGTCAGGAGGGTTCCCCCCCTCCTCGTCAACTGTCCAATCCAGCCGCCGACGCAAATAATCCTTGCACCAACGCTGCAAGTAGCGTGCCAGTACTTGCTCCCCACGCCCCTTCAATCAGTCACGGTTAGTTTTGGATGAAATGATCTTAGGTATAAACTTCTTACGAGTGATTGGATTTGAAAAGTAAAAATCGAGTAAAAATAAAATTTTACAATGTCAAAATACATGCTCTGTTGAAGGATGGTATGGGTTATTTTTGTACTACCACTGTTTCAAGTCTTATTGGTTTAGTTTCAAGAGAAACACATTAAGACAGTCTTGGTCCAGCGAACGCAAACATTGTTTTATGCTGGCCTTGTAGCCAGCTGTAATTTGATTACACCTATCCATGCATACTGTGAATGTGTGTCATTCTCTCGATGTTGGCATCGATACTTTTTTTCTTAGAAAAAGGTAATTGCTGACAGGGAATTTTCAACTAGCGTGTATTTTAAATGATTAGGTCCTTCAGAATGTGATATTACAGCTTGCTTTACGACACACTTCTCAATAACCAAATGTGGCATCATTAACTACCACATCCAACCAACTGACTAATTTCAGAAAACATTTTTTCATCAAGGCACAGTTTAATAAATTTACCCTACTTAGCAGCCATTGTACAGCTAACAACAAATCATCATCCCAAAAAAAGATTGATTTACAATAGAAAAAAATTGTAATCACAAACAATAAATTGAATAGTTGTAAATTTGTGTGAAAATCCTGAAAAATGGTACAACAGTCAGGGTTACGGCCGATTGAAGCATTGAAAAATCCTCTCAGGTCCCATCATTAAGGCAGATTTTCCTGACTTTCCCAGACCACAATTATTTGTTTCTCTGACTTTCCCAGACCATAATTATTAGTTTCCATGACTTTCCAGAATGTGGACACCATGTATAATACACAGCGTAAACTGATCAATCGCACACACACCATACGTCTAGTAGTGACAGAGCAATACTGACGTTGAGCGTGAGACCTTTAATGACCTTTGAACCCTTACACTACATCAGATGCATTGTTGTCAAACAAGCAACAATCTATGCTAACCTGTTCTAACCTAACTAAACCTATTTTAAAGTAGGTAGTGCCGATAACCTACAAGTACCCTCACCTGTTTCCTCGACAGCCTGGTGGGGTTGCTGCCCTGTATGATGATGTCCTGATCGTCGATGTCCATCCTCTGTGACAGTTCCTGCCTCCGTTTCCTGTCCGGGACCTCATCCTGGCTGACGGGACGTCCTTCCGCTTCCTCCCGCTCTATCACCTCTTGCAACTTTTTCTGCAGAGAGGGAAATCGCATATTAAGAAACTTGACAAAAATTAAAAATGAATGAGAAATTTTAAGTTGTGAATGCCCAGGATTGTTTTTTAACTTTTAAGGCCTTCATTTTAATGCCAGCACAACTTTTTACAACCATAAGTTTAATTATTATACTAAGACTGAGCCAAACATTTTCAATGTTTCTTAAATAATATCAGAGCATACTTAATAGACTTTAGTATTTAACACTTTGGCTACCGAACGTCACACATATATGATGTAATGTTAAAAAAACCTTAAATATAGACCAGTGTCACAAGCTCAAGGTGTTTCCAGTGTACCGACGACACATGTATGGGATGCTCAGGTCAAATCCAGTGCACCGACGACACATATATGGGACACAGTCTCAGTTTAGTTAAATCGTTAAATGACTCGCCATTTGGTCCACTGAATCGATCTAAAACCTGTTTATCGGTCTATAGGAATGTGTGACACTCATGTGTCGCTTGGTCTCTGGGTACGGCCTCAATTTTTATTTTTTACAGATTTTCAAAGTTGACCATCCTGTCTGCTCACATGATGCCATTAGTGTTTGTTTACTACACATTCCACATGGTGTTTTTTATTGCGTGACACATTGTCCTGTATATTTTAGTATTTTTTTTGTGTAGTAAAACTATTTTTCATTTATTTCCCAGTCATCCAACTTATGACACAGATGTGAGACAGGCGGTCTGTAGCAAAAATCATGATAAAAAATTTTACTATAGACCGACATCACACATATGTGACGCAATAGAAATGCTAAAATAGTACTGAAATACATTTTTTCCATTTTTTATGAACAAAGATGTATATTATAACATCAAATTATATAAAAATGGCAAAAAATTTTTTTCGCTCTCTGAGTTGGTATTTGTCACAATGACTCGGTCTGTGGTGAGAGTATCGAGTACTAGCATCGGTCTGCTGGGAACTCCTGGCGACCCAAATTTCCAACCGTCGGTAGCCAACGTGTTAAAAATATAGTAAAATTCAAATTATTTATAATTTTAAAAAATATAGAACACAATTCTATGTTAACACATTAGACAAAATTTAATGCTCATAAAGGGCTAAAAGTGGGTTTTTTGACCTGAGATAATATTTTTTAAACTTTTATGTTTTAAAAACAAGATTTTTGTAAATATTAGTAGCTTTACTGTGAGTTACAATACTGTAAAATGATATCTAGATACAACATCTTGACATCAGTTAACCACAACAGTAAAACAATAAAACTATGTATCTGAAATACAGTCCTCACTACCAGTGCCACTGCTGCACTGGCTACAGCACTACACTATAATAGGACAGCACTACACTATTGTTACGGCCCGTCGGGAACAGTTCCCAGAAACAGTCCCCCGTATCGGCTCGAAGCGCCGTCGAGAAAATTCCAGACCCGACGGGGCAGGTCAACCGCCGCGGCGACAGTGTAAACAACCCTGACGTGAATAGCGCGGCGAATACAGTGGAGTTCCCGAAACGTCTGGAGGCGTCCGGCTTCGAGAATGATCCTAGCCGTTTGGGATAAAAGGCCTACCTGAGCAGCCCTGTCAGTCAGTCAGTGAGTCAGTGTGTCAGTCAGTGATAACCAGTGCGCGTGAGGTCGACGTCAGTGCGTCTCTCGACCCGTGACAGTGCGACTGTGTCCGCGTGTGAATAGTGAACTGTGAACTGTGTCAGTGATTGTGACAGAGTAACCAGTGACATTTATAGTGATAGTGCTAGTGCATTTGTATTGATAGGACACTCTCTGTAAAAACCCTGTAAGTTAGATAGTTAGTTGTAAAACTGTAGCTAGTTAGGAATTAGATAGGTTTAGCTAGGTATTTAGCATAAATTTGCATCTGTGTTAATTAATCTAATTTGTAATAAATTATAGTTAGTTGTTGAAATCGCCAAGTATTATTGATTAGAACCCGTAAGCCCGTAACAATTGGTGTCAGAAGTGTAGATATTTTGGCGATTTCATTTCAAAGAAATTTTATAATAATTGTTGAGTACGTTTATATTAGTAATTCCCCTGTTAAAAGGCTGTCAATTTAATTATTTCTAAATTTGTAATAGAGTTGATTTAGTAAGATAACTTCTATTGGTTTGTATTGCATAAACATTTGTCAAAACTAATTTTAAATTTTTGTTTCATAATTATATATTTAGTTTGTATTTTATTAGAAATGGCTTTCAAAAAGGCAAAGCTTGTAGAGTTAAAAGTCGTAGATCTTAAAAGAGAATTAGAAGAACGTGACCTTGATACTTCTGGTACAAAAGCAGTACTCCAACAACGCCTACACCAAGCTTTGCTTGATGCGGGTGAAAATCCAGACACTTTTCTTTTTGACACTTCCGATCTGAATAAAATGATTGTAAGCCTAGAAGATAAAATCTTAGAAAGTAACAAATGTTTAGAAGATAAAATGTTAGAAAGTAACAAATGTTTGAAAGAGGAAATGTTAGTAAGTAACAAATGTTTGAAAGAGGAAATGTTAGAAAATAATAAAAATTTAAAAGAAGAAATTGTAGACAAACTGGAGGAATATTCAAGTAAGGTTGCAAGTTTGGAGAGTGATATTGTTACGTTTAAAGGGGAAATCAGTGAAATAAAGGACAAAATAAATGTAATTGAAAACAATTTGGAGGATAAAATTTGTGTTATTGAGAAAAACTTAGAAAGTAGGTTAGTTAATAAGCTTAGAATAAGTACGGATGCAAAGGAGAGTCCCGCGTTGAGCCCTGCGTCAACGTCATCAGGGAGCACCAACGCCACGACGCCGCGGCAGGTTGTGGTCCCAGAGGCGGCAGACTACAGGACGACAACAGGAGTGACAGTGAACCCGCATACTACCGTCCCTGTCTTCGATGGTAAAACTCCATGGGAGGACTACATGACACTTTTCGAGACGGCAGCAATGGTCCATGGTTGGCCCGAGCATACCAAGGCTTCTGTTTTATGCTTGTCTCTTCGGGGCGATGCATTGGCTATCCTACAGACGATGCCAATGTCGGAGCGACAGAACTATGCTGCGCTGGTGAACAGACTCGAAATGCGCTTTGGGAAACGGCACATGGATCAGCTCTACCGGTCACAGCTGAGGAACAGGATCCAGAAGCCCAACGAATCACTGCAGGAGTTCGAGGCAGATATCGCCCGCCTGGTGAGGAATGCGTATCCGTCGGTCACTGACGACGTCTACGAAAGCCTTGCAGTGGACAAATTTCTGGACGGATTGCGAGACCCAGAGACACAACAAGCTGTTAAACTCGCTCGACCCAAGACACTCAGCGAGGCGCTGACCCAGGCACTGGAGTTCGAAGCTGTTCGTCAGTCAGTCCGAGGGCAGGCTCGAGTACGCTCCATGGAAGCTGATACCCCCCCAACCATTGACATCGCATCGATTGTGAAACAAGTACTGGAAGCGCTGAAAGCACGAAGGAAGCAAGTTCGCTGTTGGAGTTGTGGCCAAATAGGACACCCTAGAAGCAAGTGTACAGCAACCACCCCAGAAGGAAAGCAGGAAAACTAAGCAGGGTTGATGGGAAGGGGCAACCGTCAACCCGTATCTCCAAGGCCCCGAAAGAAAATGTAAACGTTGCTTCACTGGGAAGTCAGGCCAAGAGTTTTTACATTGATGGAAGGGTGAACGGGAAACTACGAAGCTGTCTCCTGGATACCGGTGCAACAATGACCGTCCTTAATCCAAATATTGTTCCCGAGAAGGATATAACACCAACCTCCTGGTCGCTAAGAACAGCCACAGGACAGTTAGCTAATGTTTACGGGCAGACGGTTGCTTCCTTCCACATCGGTGGCTGCGTTTTCAAGCATAGCGCTCTGGTTGCCAACATAGATGAAGATGTCATTTTAGGGACTGACATAATGACGAAGTACGGAATGAAACTGGACATGTCGAAAAGTGTTGTGACCTTTGGAGAAGAGGATGTCATACTTCGGCGCGGGAAGAACATTTCAGCACGAGTGCTGTTATTGGAAGACACGGTATTACCGGCGAGGAGTCAAGTTGTGACCCAAGCATCAGTCGAGGGAGATTGGACTACCGGTCAAAGTGTCCTACTTGAACCTAAGGATGATGGTGAACACCAGCTGGGCCGTGGAATCTTTGCTGCAAGATCACTATTTAACATTGCACAAAGCAACCCCGTACGACTGATGAACTTGAACAGCTTTCCCGTCACTGTGAAGAAAGGAGCTGTGGTTGGGAGCTGTGTAAGCGTCTCCTCGGTCGTTCGCCAGTTACAGCCATGCCCATCACGTTCTCAGGAGCTACCCAAGGAGCTAGAGGGATTGGCAAACAGTGCTTGTCAGGAGCTGACACCTGCACAGAGTAAGGATGTAAGGGACTTTTTAATTAAATGGCAAGATGTGTTTGAGTATGGAGGCGGCGCCAGAGGAAGGACCAACATTGTTCAGCATCGGATTGACACCGGGGACGCCAATCCTATACGCCAGGCACCTAGAAGACTACCTCTGGCTAAGCGAGAAGAAGCTAACCGAATAATCAAGGAGATGGAAGCTGACGGTGTCATCGAACCATCTAACAGCCCTTGGAGCTCACCAGTCGTACTAGTTAAGAAGAAGGACGGATCAACAAGATTTTGTGTCGATTATCGCCTACTGAACAATGTCACTAAAAAGGACAGCTACCCACTGCCGAGGATTGATGACACGCTGGACACATTGGGTGGGTGTCGGTTGTTTTCGACCCTAGACCTTCGAAGTGGTTATTGGCAGGTTGGTTTGGCCCCTGAAGACAAGGAAAAAACTGCATTCTCGGTTGGTAACGGACTTTGGCAATTCACCGTGCTTCCATTCGGCCTATGCAATGCTCCGGCAACTTTTGAAAGACTTATGGAAAACGTCTTGAGAGGCCTTTCATGGGAGATATGCTTGGTGTACCTTGATGACATAATCGTCGTGGGAAAATCCTTTAGTGACCATCTTAAGAACTTGGAAAGTGTCTTCTCACGCCTGCGCTCTGCCAATCTCAAACTCAACCCGAAGAAGTGCAATCTGTTCCGCCGACAGGTCAACTACCTCGGACATGTCGTATCAGATAAAGGAGTCTCAGTGGATCTGGAAAAGATCAAGGCGATCACAGAATGGCCAGCGCCCAAGGATAAGCACCAAGTGAAAAGCTTTCTCGGACTGTGCACGTACTACAGGAGGTTTGTGAAAGGTTTCGCAAATATTGCAAAGCCTCTTACCAAGCTAACGGAAGACAAAAGACCCTTCGTCTGGGATAATGACTGTCAAAGGGCGTTTGACGAGCTTAAGGATAGGCTTTGTCACGCTCCAATCCTATCCTACCCAAGACCGGACGGAAAGTTTGTACTCGACACGGACGCCAGTAATACAGCCATTGGAGGGGTCCTTGCTCAGCTCCAAGAGGGAGAAGAAAGAGTAATTGGATACTTCAGCAAGGTTCTATCAGCCCCCGAGCGTAACTATTGCGTCACCAGGCGTGAGCTGCTTGCAGTGGTCAAATCCATCGAACACTTTCATAAATATTTGTATGGAAGAAAGTTCCTTTTAAGAACAGACCACGCTGCACTCATGTGGCTATTGAGGTTTAAGACACCAGAGGGCCAAGTGGCAAGATGGATTGAACGTCTTCAAGAGTACGACTTCGAGTCCATTCATCGCTCCGGAACAAGCCACAGAAATGCTGACGCGCTCTCTAGGAGACCATGTGGAGACGCTTGCAAGCATTGCACACGCAAAGAAGAGAGAGAAGCGTTAGTGAACCGAGTCACTGTAGTTGACGACACCTGGCAGGGAAAAGAGCTGTCTAGGGACCAGCAAGAAGACCCAGACTTGACGCACATACTGAAGTGGAAGCTGGACGGCAATGGAAGACCTTCGTGGCAGGACGTTGCTCCGTTTTCCAAGAACGTGAAAACGTATTGGGCACAATGGGACTCGATTCTGGTGCACAATGGAGTGTTGAAACGAGCGATCGAGTCGTTGGATGGGGATCGCAGTAAACTTCAAGTCATCGTCCCAAAGAAGAGGGTTCCCGAGATACTAAAGGAACTGCACGACGGAGCTTCAGGAGGCCACCTTGGAGTCCATCGGACACTGGCCAAGGCGCGTGAGCGGTTTTATTGGGCCAATCAGAAGGCTGATGTGCTGGATTGGTGTCGAAGGTGTACTACATGTGCCACATCAAACGGACCAACAAACAAACGGAAGGCCCCGATGAGAAAATACAATGTTGGAGCGCCATTCGAAAGGATCGCTATTGATGTATCTGGACCGTTCCCTGTCTCAGATGCAGGAAACCGATTCATTCTGGTGGCCATGGACTACTTCAGCAAATGGGTGGAGGCTTACGCACTCCCAAATCAAGAAGCAATCACGGTTGCTGACGTCTTGGTCAAGGAATTTGTTAGCAGATTTGGAGTCCCTTTGGAGCTTCATTCAGACCAAGGAAGAAACTTTGAGTCGGCTGTATTTACCAGAATGTGTGAAGTTCTTGGCATCCGGAAGACTAGAACCACACCTCTTCACCCACAGTCTGACGGCATGGTGGAGCGTATGAACAGGACTATAGGAAGATACTTGTCAAAGGTTGTCTCTGAACATCAGCGAGACTGGGACCAATACCTGCATCTGTTCCTGCTAGCCTACCGTAGCTCTGTTAATGAGACCACCGGACAGACCCCGGCCAGTGTGGTTTTTGCCCGAGAACTGCGCCTGCCATGTGATCTACAGTTTGGATTCAAACCGGATGAAGAAGTGGTTGGTGAAGATTATGTCTCTAATCTACGGAAGCGGATGGATGAGATTCACGAGAAAGTCCGGTTCAACGTCCTTGGAGCGAGTGACAGAATGAAGGAGAGATACGACATAAAAGCCGAGAAGGGAGGTTTCGAACCTGGAACTCTGGTATGGCTTCACAATCCTCGGAGGCGACGTGGGTACTCGCCAAAACTGCAAAGTTCTTGGGAAGGCCCATACACGATCATAAGTCAAATAAACGATGTAGTCTACCGAATACAAAAGCTACCAAAGGGAAAACCGAAGATTGTTCACTTTAACAGACTTGCCCCGTACAAAGGAGACCATGACAGACCAGAGGAACAACAAATCAGGAACCTCCGCATAACACCATCCGACCTTGAAAAGAGAATGTCGAAGCCCCTGAACAACCGTGGGTATGGAGTGATGAGGACGCAATATAGGGACATATTCAACTTACCAACAGAGTATGCCCTGGCTCACTGCGTGGCTGAAGATTTGAGAATGTCCCGTGGCTTAGCCACCGTCTTCAGGAAGAAGTTTGGAGGAACCGAAGAGCTCGAGCGCCAAGGACCCAGCGTCGGCAAGTCACTCCATCTCAATCAACACGGCAGACACCTGTTCTACCTGGTCACCAAGAAAACACCGAACACTAAAGCTTCATACCTCTCACTCAGGAAGAGTCTTGAGGATTTGCGGGAAAAGCTCCTACGCCTGAAGGAGACCAAACTGGCAATTCCCAAGTTAGGAAGTGGATACGACGGTTTGGACTGGAAGATTGTAAGAAAGATGATTGAAGAAATCTTCGCTGGAACCAACATCACCGTCGATGTCTGCATGTTCAACCCCTGGAGAGCTGGATGCAGGATCAGCTCTAGTAACGGCAAGTCAGAGTCTGTTCTGGGACAGAACAGTCTTGAGGAGGGGGTAGTGTTACGGCCCGTCGGGAACAGTTCCCAGAAACAGTCCCCCGTATCGGCTCGAAGCGCCGTCGAGAAAATTCCAGACCCGACGGGGCAGGTCAACCGCCGCGGCGACAGTGTAAACAACCCTGACGTGAATAGCGCGGCGAATACAGTGGAGTTCCCGAAACGTCTGGAGGCGTCCGGCTTCGAGAATGATCCTAGCCGTTTGGGATAAAAGGCCTACCTGAGCAGCCCTGTCAGTCAGTCAGTGAGTCAGTGTGTCAGTCAGTGATAACCAGTGCGCGTGAGGTCGACGTCAGTGCGTCTCTCGACCCGTGACAGTGCGACTGTGTCCGCGTGTGAATAGTGAACTGTGAACTGTGTCAGTGATTGTGACAGAGTAACCAGTGACATTTATAGTGATAGTGCTAGTGCATTTGTATTGATAGGACACTCTCTGTAAAAACCCTGTAAGTTAGATAGTTAGTTGTAAAACTGTAGCTAGTTAGGAATTAGATAGGTTTAGCTAGGTATTTAGCATAAATTTGCATCTGTGTTAATTAATCTAATTTGTAATAAATTATAGTTAGTTGTTGAAATCGCCAAGTATTATTGATTAGAACCCGTAAGCCCGTAACACTATAATAGGATTCATGAAAATCCTATACTATAATAGGAGCAATGTCTGAAGGGATGTGTGTTCCACAATCTCGAAATCTAGCAGGTACATTTTGCTTAAACTATGCATTTATGAGTGTTTTGGCCCAAAAATAAGTTTAGAAACAGCCTTAATCCCAGGAAAAATCGACTTTGGTCTAAATTTAAGTTTGAAGATCATAATTTTTAACATTGGTCTATTTTGGTAACAAAATAACAATGAAAGGTAAACAAAAATAAAGGAACATTAATGTTAAGCAGTCTTTTTGAAACAGCTGTTAACTGTGAAGAGGTATAGTTGGTTGTTCGTGGAAATGGAGCTTTATTACTATGACACTAAAAGTCGATTAAAACCAACGAGCAAGGCTTGGTTAACCTGGTACTAGTCCAATAAGAGTCAACACATTGTTGCCAAATTTATTCTGAAACACATTTTTATACACCAGGTAAACATAACCACAAATGCCAACATTGCAGGGCAAGAGGGGATGAGGGGGAACACAGCCGTTAAAATTTCCATCGGACTATTTTCATGCATCTTACTACAGCTGGCTGTTTCTAGGGGGCAGCGTCGGCACCCAGGTGGGAATGAGTCAAAATCCTTAAGCAAAATTGCCACATTTTGGGTAAAAAAAATTTCACAAATTTTTATTAGTAAACATCGGTAGTAAAAACTTCTTAAAATAGAACTGATAACATTAGAGGTTAACTATGACTCTAGAACACGATACAACTAACAAGGTGCTTGATGGAATTACACAAAGGAATATTTGCTGGAGCGCATTTCACTCTTGTCATTCTCGCCTCGGGCATGTTAATCGGTATGATTGACCTGTAGTCTATAACAAATACCGTCTTTCAGTCTCACGTTCATGATTGTTATAGGGCCTATGTCTTAAGTGTTTCTAAATACAGTCGACTTCCTCTCGTTCGGCCTCCGATGGTCTGGACGCCAGATGGTTTGGACGAGGTCTTAAAAATGAGTCATCAGCACGCCCCAGGTTTCTCACGGCCGAAATCTACAGGATTCAATGTGTCTGGTTTATTTCTGGCCTACATGTAAAAAAAATCCTCAGTTCCGCTTACGATTGCACTCGTTCAGGATAGTCATAGAGCAGTGTAGCTCGTTTTACTAGTTACCATACTGTATATTGTTGTGTTTTAGTCTATTTTTTAGGTGAAATTGTAGTTACAGAAACAACATAGTAATTTTATGAATCTAAAATTGTAGACCGTTTCTTCAAAAAATAAATCTATGAAGTTTTTAATTGTGGTGCTTTATACTTCCGTGTTATCTCCTATTATCTGGTGTCAAGTTTGTTTTTATCAATGTCACGAAAATGAGGTTTCAACAAATTGGTAGCAAAGCAACATGATGTTTAGGTTACAAAATTGTCTTACATAAATAAACAATCCCTGGATGCCCGGAATTTTTTTCATCCAGACAATGGTCTGGTCTCGAGGTGTCCAGATTAGAGCGAGTCAACTGTACTAGTGCTGTTGGTATCATGGGTCTTGCGGGTCAAAAATTCAACGAGCGGTGCTTCATTTAAATAATGGCACTAAATGGGAATGGGGGAAGCATAGCCTGGCATTCCGTGTGGAGCCTCTTAACCCTTTTAGGGAATTGTTCAAGACATTTTATTCATATATGATCAGTTGGTTTAAAACCAGCATAAAGATAATAATAAAAAATGAAGAACGGACTCATTTGTGTTGCCGTTGATGGAAACTCATTGATTTTAACAATTTTATGTTTGATGATAGATACACTAGATGATGATACACTAGATTATTTTTATGATTGGATTAGTACTAAAAATATTCTTACAACACAGTCCGCCGTATCAAAGTATATGAAGCACAGGTTGACTTTGTGGCAGGATATTTTCCCTCTGTCGTCCAGGCCCAGGATGATCTTATGTTTCAACAGGTGCTTGTTAACGTTGGCCATGCATCTTTCCAGGTTGTGATTCAACTGAAAACGATACACTTTATAAAAGCGACATTGTAAAAGGAAGAACAAGGTCAAGGAGATAAGTACCAAGAGACATTGGTATTTTATGGAAAATACTGAACTTTCTGTTTATATTTGCTTCTCTTTCAAATAACAAAAACTTTATTTGTTTAGGCATAGTTAGGGCTATATATAGTCTTCAACTCAACCACAGTTTAAAATGAAAGAATTTGATAAGAAAACTTAAAATATAAAGGACATAATATAGCAAAAAATGAATTTGATAAAAGTAGAATAGAAGTTTGTTTAAAATAATTATCAATCTCTAAAGTTGAATATTAAATACAATTTTAAAATATACCAAAACAATTTATTGCAGGACTAATTTGAGTACAAAAGCATTAAATAGTTTGTGTAAAATCTTAATTTTGTTATGTCCCCCAAAAATCAACCAAAAGCAAACCACTTCAAAACGATTATGACTTTCAATATTCGTCAGATCAGCTGGCAAAGCAATCCACAACAGAGATGTGGTTAAAACGAATGATTTGTTGTAAAACGATGATCTATGTGTACTGTGCAGGTATATTTAAGTAGAAGGCTACCACGATGATTTTCTCTCTTACTAAAATTTCCCGTGGTATTAAACTTATTCGCACGATAGCTTGGTTAACCATGCCATTCTACGTTGTAGAGAATGATTAAAATATGATATTTTCTTCGTTCTATCGATTTCAGGTCAAAGTTTTCATATTTCACAAAGTAAACAATGAATGAAACAAAAGTTTTACCTTTATTTTAATCCACATGCAGAGGAATATTGCTGCGGCGTTGAACACCAACCACAGAACCCCGAGGCCAAACAACGTGAGGCCCGTTAGTCCAGAGAACAGGAGGGCCAGGAGGATAACGAATGCCGTGAAGATCCACACGACCAGCACCCGCTTGTAGCAGATGTTGTAAACACTGAACCGTACATCGTTAACAAGCAGGTCCATAATGTTGACATAGTCCTCCACAGTCAACTAGAATGGGAGTTGGAACATGAATACATAGCACTAGGAATATTACTTGGGTCATAGAACATATGAACATTGACAACATTTTGATCTCTTCCTATCCTAACGTAATGATCCTTACAATAAAAAAATCACCTAAGTAAAAAAAGACAGTTGTAAAATGAAAAATTAAATCTAATAGATGTCCAAACGGGAAAAAGATCACAGTTGATCAGACACATTAAAAATTTATTGATTTATTTAACAATAGCATCATTTTCAGAGTAAATAATAATTATTGAACTGACTCTCATGTATATTATATCTTTGACATGGAAGCAAATGGTAGGAGAGCTTTCTTAATTTTATGCAATAGGAGTTTTTCCGAAAAATCTGTGAAATCTAGTGTCAGGTGAATACGAGTCTTATTAAGGTCTTTATTTCCATAAAGTATTGAGTGGAATACCACAAGACTAATAAAAATTAATATGCTCTAAGCTAGAACATAATAATGAAGTTCTCTGAAGTCCAATTATAGTTCAAGAATTCAACAATATCATAAAATGGATTTCACAATAAAAAGCGGGTTACAACAGTCTCAAACTGTCTTACATTAACCTAAAAATAAGGGAAACTTATTGAAAAGTCGAGTCGCTATCGGTATTACATATTTTTTTCTTAACGGTTTTACTTAATCTAGCAAAAGGTATCTTTGCATCATGTTTAAATGTAGTATTATTGTATTGATAATGACTTAACTATTGCTGGAATTGATCTAACCAGCAAACTAGGGTTGTTGAATTTCTTTTATTAAGTCATACAACATAAACGAAGGCTCACCGTAAGGCCTTGGGCCATCAGTTCTTCAGGTACCAACTCGGGACGGAACTTGGCAGGGGTGATCCAGGGCATACTGGCATTGACGGGCAGCAGAGTCACGATGATGTCTCCGTTCGCTACAATCCACAGTTGAAATCAGCTTAAATTCGTACAATTAAGTTATATTTTTAAAATTAACAACCTAACATCAACAAGTATTGGGTACAGTATTCCAATATTTATATTATTAATACTAGTTAAATTTCCTTAGTTAAGCTTATAAGTCTTTTACTCTTTTAGTATTTCAACACAAGCACACAGTAATCAGATTTAAAGCATGTTAAATTTCATAAATTTGTATAGTTTATTTTTGCAAAGCCACTTTATATTGTGTGATTAATTTGTACTTGTAATTTGTTTTGCTTGTTTTGTTTTTTTGCATATTTTAAGAACATGTTTTTAATCTGTACATAATAGAAGAGCTTATAACTGTACCTAAACATCCAAAATAAATTACACTGAATTGCATACAGAGAAATATTTGTTTAAAACTCATTCTTAAAAATGGGTGCTTTTTTGTAATTTGAGCGTAAATTAAATGTAGCCATAAAGGTTTTAGTTACATGTTAGGGGCTGAATATTAACTTTATAATTAACATGTACGCTGCTGAATATCACCTTTATAATTTATATTTTTCTTTCATGCCAGTAAAACAAGTTGTTCCCACCTTGCAGTATACCTGGGTTACCTTTCCTTTTTCTCCACTCTTTTCTTAATCAGAACTTTATGTAGGCACATAGTACAGTATAAGCCCTCAAATCCGGCCACCTCGCGACCGGACCACCGGCCAGATTTCAAAATGGCCGGATTAACCGGCAGTTTATTAAACATGTTTAACAGAGACCTGTATTATATGTGTGAACCAACAATGAACAATTAGGATATATTTAACAATGCATGGTATTTTACTTGTCCAATCAAAATAATGTATCAACTTTTCAGCGAAGGCCCTAATATATAAATGAGACCGTAAAAGCGGCAGAATCTGTCTAGTGACCTAACCTCGACGAACTGACCACGAAACACCCAACAAAAAGATAAAGATCATAAATAGAACACTAACAAAAAGTTTTAGAAGATATTCAAAACCAAATAGTCCGAAAATTGTCAATTGAACTGATACATGTTAGTGATATAACATGAACCAAGATTACTCTTGTCTATTTTTTTAAATGGGAAACGTCTGGGGCTGAATACTCCATTTCCAGAATACCGCGGCCAGAACTACTCCTCTCTACATAGGCAAACGATTTTACAATAAGCTGCCAGTCAATATAAAATCACTAAACATGATTCAATTTAAAAAAAGTTGTTAAAGATTTATTAATATAAAAAGAGTACTATAATGTAAATGAATTTTTGGTTGACAGTTTTTAATATACAGTAATTTGATTTAATTTATTTATTTTATTTTGTTGAGTTTACAAATTTGTTGGAAGTAAAAGATTTTCAAATTTAAGGAAGTTAAAGGCTTTGTCTTTGTAATTTAATTGCATTTTATATTAGTTAGTTAGTTTTTAGTTACACCATTTACTAGACACCTGTTCACCTACAAGTTAATATATTGTAATCACTGTGAATGTTAATGTGTCAATAAAATCTTGATTCTGGATTAAGCGGACCTTCAGATTACCGAAGTTCCGATTATTGGAACCCCACTGTAATTGGGACCCGACTATGTTTGTTTCAGGCAGTGCCGTCCTTAGGGCGGAGCGAGTGGAGCGGCCGCTCCAGGCCTCGCGCTGAGGAGGGCCTCGCGCCGTGAGGCCTTGCCCGCTAAATAGTTAGTTGCGTAAACGTTTAGGTTGAATAAAAATAATATAGGCCTATAATAATGAACAGATACGTACCTAAAATATCGGTTTAATTACCCGCGAAACATGTTCAATAATTGTGATTTAAAAGCCTACGAACGCGATTCTTATTCGTACGTAATAGTAGCGACCAAAAGGATGCAAACGCAAAACATCGTTTGATAGCTGCTTCCGGCTGGCGGGGTGACGGGACCAAGCCTCACGGCTGCCGAGCCATGCTTGCAGATGCCACAACCATGCATTACCGACTTTGCCTATCTCTAGCCGTTTTTCAACTGTTTGTCTGTATATGAATTTTTAATTGATCCATTATATCTTTGAAGTTATTTAAGGCACGGAATTAAAACTTGGCACAACTGTTAAGTGCATTAAGGTACAAATGCAGATGAATTTGTACATTTCTAACATTTATGGTTGCAAAATGGCGGCCATTAAAAATTTTCAAAGCTAAATATCTTTAAAAATGCAAACAAAAAAGTTGAAACTAAGTTTGGTTTGTAATGATCAAACGAGAAACAACGGACTAATCTAAGTTTTTACATTTTTTAAATCATAAAGATTTACATAGGCCATTTACATAGGAATCATACATAGGCTACATAATACTTGAATAATTTCATGCTTAAATAACTATAAACCAGCAACCAACTCTAGAAAACATTCAACGTAATCTAAAACTTGTATGTAGGCCATTTACATTACGAGCGAAACCCGTGTTTTCTCAAAATAAGATTTTAATTTCTCCACTACCCAGTAGTATTTTTACTCCGGTAATTAAATCATGCAATTTTTGTAAGTTTGCAAAAGTTTGTAAAATTTACAGCTTTTAAAAATATTTCGCTTTGAACATTTTTAATTACAGCCATCTTGAAACTTGAAACAATAAATGTTAGAAATGTAAAAATTCACTTGCATTTGCGACTTAATACAGAGTTCCAAAAAATTCCAAAACACCATAGTTACTTGTACATCCGTCATTTTGTATTTTTTTATAATTTTTAATGTAAGAACGGCTTGACGTAATAAGTGGAAATTCGGTACACACCTTTTGAAGTAAAGACCTAGCTTGAAAAAATAATCAACTTTTTACAATTCATGTTTTCAAAATGGTGGCCAATGAAAATCTTTAACCTTAAATTACATAAAAACTACCTACATAAGGTAGCAAAGTTTATGTTCTTATGTGTTTTTTCCAAAATTTAATTTAAAATCCAACGATGTAAAAATCATGAAAATTTGTTCATAAATAAGCGAGATAGAGCGATATAACTGAGGCTAGTCACGGTCGGACCGCTTCCCCGGGAACAGTTTTGGTATGAAATCCATTGTTGACCTGGCGCCGCAACCACGCTTTTTGCCCGGCAACCCGCTCATATGCGTGACTATTGTATTAAAATCACTAAATTTTAAATATGATATTTTGGCTTGTCTTTGGTCCAGGAATAATACCTGAAAAGGAGGGTAGAGGGCTAGAGGGTAGAGTTCAGGGAGACCCTGTAATTAATATTTGTGCCAAGTTTCATTTCTGTAACTCAAATAATTTCAAAGATATAGGGGTCTAATAGATTGAGTACATATATAGACAGTCGGAAAACGTCTTGACATACTTTGGACACATGCTGTCGTATTCCATACCCCACAACCCCCTAGCAATCACAGTTAAATAAGGCCTCGCAGAAATATTTTGCTCCAGGCCTCGCATTTCCTAAGGACGGCTCTGGTTTCAGGATAGGCGGAATTCGTAAATAATGCATGATTTTAACTCATACGCTCCTAACGTTTACTCACGTTTAAGATGAATGATCTCCACATTTGGAAAGTGTTCGCTAGCGGTGAGATCATCTCAGATAGAAGAAAATACCATTGAAACATAGTAATCACGTTTCACAATGATAATTGAACCATATTGAACCAAAAACTGCTGCAATACCATCGGAATTATGTATAATGACAGTAAATTAAATGTACCCAATCCCTGACATGTCAGAAGCGACAGATACTGTCCATGTTGGCAACTAACAAAGTTGATTTTTATGCTCCCCGTGTTAAAATTTCCTATTTACTTCCTGTAGTTGACATTTCGAGAGCTTGATACTCACTAAGTCCACAAAGCGTTGACCGAGGTTCTATTGTAATATTCACGACCAGGATTTCCCCCAATTAAGTTCACTAACCTCGAAACCTCATCTAAAATTTCATGTAATGTAGATGACTGAGATTTCCCCCAAGTAAAGAAAAATCATTATTATTTGGACACATTATCATTAAGAATTGGCAAATCTTTGGAATGGTAGAATTTTTAATAGCAGTACTCAACTGTACACTCCAATTTCCTCCCACCTAAATCATTAAACCACAAACGGATCTTTTAAACCGCAAAGTAATATTCTTCTATCAAGCAAGATTTTGGCCGACTACCCATAGGGAGAGTCACTGTGTGTGAGTTCCAATTTTACAACACATTTTCAAAGATTCGTGTACTCACCAAAGCCCTGGCGTATGACAGCAGTGGGTGCGGCCGTTTTTCCATTCTGAAGGTCGACTGGCCGCATGTTGATAGCCGTGTCGGTGGTGTCACCCCCATCATGCGACGTCACACTCCGGTTCAGGGTACCCCGGTCTAGACTCACGTGCACCGACTCTGTGGCGATCACAGCCCCACTGTATTGCCCCGGCCCCGCCGCCGGGGGCACCACCACCGGGGTCTCCAGGAGGACGGGCTTCAGGGCCCCGCTGCCACCGCCATTCCTCTCAGCACCTGTATGGAATGTATGTGAGAAATAATGGCTCAGCAACTACAATTATCGTCACACTTGTCAATTATAACCAGTACACTATTTTAATATTTAATGAAACAATTAAATGTGGAATCATTACCATTAAATACTGACCTAAATTAACATTTTACAAAATTTACATAAAGTAGATTTCTATTTCAATTCCCCGAGCGCTGTATAAGCTAAAGGACAACCTAACCTAAATAGTTTTTGATTAATTGGTTTGAGCTATACATTAATTAAACTCTCAAGCGGACGATTACATAGTTTTCCTCCGCACATTAAGTTTTTGTTAAATTAATATCATAAAGGGTGTTGGCAGTCGTGTGACTCAGTAACCTCATGCACCTTAATCAGAGAATCCCCCGAAACTGTTTTTACCCACAACTTCCACCTTCTGGGTGTTTCCAAGTGCCTTGTGGGTTGCAATTCAATGATGCAGTGTCAGTTTTCTCTGTGGCGCCTTATTGCAAAAGTGGTTAGTGCGCAAT
This sequence comes from Neoaliturus tenellus, assembly GCA_030545055.2. Classification (NCBI taxonomy): domain Eukaryota; kingdom Metazoa; phylum Arthropoda; class Insecta; order Hemiptera; family Cicadellidae; genus Neoaliturus; species Neoaliturus tenellus. The sequence goes on from CM061536.1 coordinate 123,281,243, forward strand.
TTATTTCTTGGTATGCCCTTTCTGTGATAGAGAAACCAGTGTTGCGGGGTAGCGCGCTACATGTAGCGTCGCTACTTTTTTGGTAGCGTCAGTGTAGCTCCGCTACTTTTGAAAATAAGTAGCTTGTAGCTGTAGTAAGCTACATTTTAAGGTAGTTGTAGCGAATTATTTAGCTACTTTTCTCGCTACTTTGGTTTCAATTAAACATAGTAATTGTATTTACATTACATCATTCATGGCTTCCAAATGCACACGAGAGACACCAATGGTTAGTCAGCTGCTATGTTTTTTGCACGTTGGAATGGAAGATTATTTTCAATCCGTTGCCACCACCAGAAGCTACATTTGTGTAATATAACCATAACATGACAACCAACAGTCTTGTTTTCTTGTTGTGTTTGCTGACCACTAGGTGCGCTAGTAGTATTCCACTGTCGTGTATTATAGAATAAAAACTAAACTGCTGCACTATGCTTCCGTACCCGCCAGATTACCCAGGACAGGGATCAGGAATGTTTACAACAATGAGAAACAACGCAACGAGTCAACGATTTCTAATAAATAGCCAATTGTTACTGTAAGAATACTGGAATAACGACTCAACAACATAACCTCAACCATGTTGATTGTTGTTGATGTGAATGTTTACTTCCCGAACTCTGTAAATTTGTACTTAATACTTTACAGAGTGCTTCATACTTCATACTTATATTCTGTTTCTGTAGTATCTAATCCAACAATTGACATCATGGTAATTAGGAGGCCTTAAAGCGAGATTGGCAACAAAACCGAAGAAGGTGGTCCTTCATAATGAGTGTGCATACCCCAGCGTTAACCCTACCGTGGCCGGTCTAAGAAAAACGTTATAAACATGTGAAGATAATTTAATAAATATTGTGTTTACTTCACTTTGATGTAATAAGTCTTTTTATTCGACAATTTATATTTTCATACCACTATTCTGTTTACATTACCTAGGCTCCACAGAGTCACAATTAATTATCATGCTAAAATGTAAATATGTCTAAATACCCCAAAAAAATTAAAGATTAACTTAAAAAAAAAAAAAACAACAACAAATTGTCCTTTTTTAAACAATTTTATAACTAACCAATATTTAGAATCAACCAATGTATTTTACACTTTGGGACTAAAAGAACAATTAAAATTAATTTTTTTTATTATTAAAAATAACTATGTGAGATTTACTGCATTCTCATTATTATTTATTTTTTAAGTAATAAAAGCAAGAATCTGGGGTCATTGAAAAACCCATCGAGTTCAATAACCTAGAAACACACACTAAGTCTCATCGTTTATGACCAACTAACATGGAATGAACAAGTTGATAACCTGTGTCACCATCTAACTTTAGCCTTAATTGCATTAAGAAATACTGAAGCTTTAACCATTGAACAAGCAACTAAAACTGCTGATCATATGATTTGAAAGCTGTGTTCCGTTGAGAGCAATTTCCGTTTGGGGTGGGTTATCAGCCAATAATCTCAAAAGAGAACTGATATTGTAAAAGAAGATAATCAGAATCATCACAGGGGAAAGGGGAAGCTGTAGAAATGTCTTTATAGACCCAAAGGCAGCTGGATCCAGTTTCAAACCATAAAAAGCTACTAACTTTTCTCAGGCTCGAACTGGCAACCTTCAGATTCAAAGGGGAGGACTATAACAACTCAGCTACCCAGCCAGTTACATTTTAATTAAAAAAGTAAAAGTTACATTACAGCCTATAGAGTGTAAGGTATAGATAGGCCTATGACTAAAAATAATATTTTTGGAAAAATTCCTATTATTCCTGAAAACAGATATTTAGAAGGAAAAAAGTAATTAGAAAACGGTAGTTAAATATATCATTATAGTATTATAATGAATACCAAAGATTAATATTACATTTTTTCTTAATTTAAATTAAGAACTGACTAAATCCATCTTTATTTTCTTAGTTTTATGTGTGGTGTTGATCACTTAATGGAAAAACACTTAATGTTTGTTGAATCCAAAACCTTGACTTATTAAACCTTGTATGCTAATGAGATCAATGTGTTATGTAGTATTTGGGTGACATGTCCTTGAACAGAAGGCTGGTCAACTAGAACTTGGCCGATCAGCTGTGAAAGTTGGTTGTAATGCATCAGAGGTCCAAAAAAATCACCATCTGTGATCACAAATTTTCTTCGAGTTTCTAACCAGCTTACTGTGATCAATGTAACAGAAAAAATAGCATAAATACTCATCTTTGATACATTGGAAAATTGTTTTTTTTTAGTTTTTCTCAAATAAACATTTTTATAATTGTCTTGTCTGTGTGTCTGTGGATCGTTTATAAACAATTACTGAAAAATCCTCAAAAAGATCTGAAATGTACAGTTGACTTTTTGTTTAACAAGAGGCAAAACATTATCTTCGACAATGAAGATCTTTTGTTCGTAGTATAATCAGCTGTTAACTGAAATTTCTACTTGTCAAATGTTGAGGTCCAATCAAACCAAACAAACTGTCAATGTAAAGTTGTTTATACGTTTTGATGGTAAACAAAGATATTATATAATTATATAGTAAAATTAATTTTATAAAAATAATTATATAATTTACCTTGTACAGTAAATTTAAATGTAACCATTTATTTACAGATACATATGTTACTATAAAACTAGGGGGCCCGTGCAGCGCAATGCGCTGCATGTATCAAGAGTGGCTGGTGATCAAACCTTGCTCCATGGTAATTCACCGAGTTAGGCCTACTTTAAATGAAAATTAAATTGTAGTGAAAATCAGAGTACATCCTATTGGTATTTCATCAATCGATCATCAAAAATAATTCTCCAACTTCCCAATGTGATATAGTGTTGAGATTTGGTGGTTGTTCTTCAGGCTCCAAATTAGTTTGGATCACGTAACACCAAAAAAACACCTATAAAATTTAGAATAAATTCACAAATGTGGGATCTAGATAGTTCACCACAAAAAAATCATAAAAATGGCAACAAACGAAAAATCAATATTTAAATTTACAACCCTCCGGTCATTGTATGAGATATGCAGCACTCACTGCGGCTGTCTTTTTTAGTAGTATGAGTTAGTAGTCAACATAGTGAATAAGCCAAAACCAATATTTATAACGGACTAAATCCTCTTTAACTTGACCATGGCATTACAGAATTTAAACAAAGAAATCACAAAAATTAAGAAAATCTACATCTAAGTTAGTGTGGCCCATTTCTGTTTGAAGTGGCATTCATATTTTAGTTACAACTTCTCTTTATACAAACCACTTTTTCAATTAGCTTGTTATACTGGTGGTAAAAAACTTTTAATAATGCTTTCTCTTTTAAATAGGTTTTTTTTATATGTGTAGCATTCTGCATTCAATTTGTTATAGTATCACAGTAAATATTTTATTAAATTTACACCAACAACCAACTATTCCTTTTCCTAGTTCAAAGGTTTGAAAACCCATGCGCAGACATTAGTTGTTCTGTTTTAATTTTTGTTAACTTTTGTATTTGTTTCCATACCAATCTGATATCCCATAAGAATCACTTCAAAAATTTCAATTTCCAAACTTGTTTTTGTATGGGAAAATGAACTTTTCTGGGGTTAAGATGCTAAACACATTTGTGTGCCCAAATACACTTAAATACAAAGTTTAAGCAAAATATATGAGCTCTACATTTTGAATAAAAGGTCACCACTATATGCACCACATAGACACTTCTTGTAAATATGGAATTGTGTTGATATTTCAGTACCATTAGTTAAATGTTTCTATTCAGCTAGCTTTTAACATGTGTTTGTTTGTTTAACTATCAACAGCTGTTTTATTTAGCAATTCAATATAAATTGTTCCCCATGTTAATCTTATGGACAAAAAATAAACTTTGAGGGCTTCCCGTGAGCTTCAGAATTAAAATATCAAAAATCTAAAACCTTATTGCAAAACTACGAACTGAGACCATTATTTTGACACCTTAAACTTTAAAATTGGTCCAGAAATAAGGGAGGAGTAGTGTTAACAAAAAAAGGGCATCACGTATTATATATATAGATGTTATAGGCCTATAAACAATTCAAAACAGCAAAATAGAGTTTACAAAACATGGCTTAGTTTAAAATTTCATTCGTGCTAACTAAATTTCATTATAAATTTCAACAGAACCTGAATTCATTAAAACTAAGCCCCACTAACCAAATGGTAATGACTAAACCAAAGAATGAATTTTAAAAATATTTCTTTCTTCAATAATACTTGCAAACAGATGAGTTTTTTGCATCAATTAAAAAAAAAAAAAAAAAAAAAAAAAAAAAGATAAGGAGTTTTTGGTTTTTAGGGCAATATGATTATGATTACAAACTTGGATTTGATCACTTATAATTTGTCTATGTAGGCTACTGTTAAAGACTTAAGTCTGATGTTCAACCAATCATACAATTAAAATACCCTCGTCGCAGCAGACCTGCGTAGTCAGTGAGTTTTCAAATGGCTGTTATTGTTTTATCAACAAAATAACTTATTTTGTGATGTAAATGGGTACTACTTTGGAGTTATGAATAAAAATAATAATTTATCCATACAATTAATAAATTATTAGCTTCAAGATCTAAAAAAATGTGTATAGCTAGAACTACACATGCAAAAAGAATGATCTGAAATCCCAATATATCAAACATTAATATATGACAAATGCAGGCATTCAGCTGACCAGCTGATTATATTAACACGTTGAGTGCGGCATGTATCCGATAGGATACAGAGGCGTACCTTCCCGGGTGCGGATGTATCCGATCGGTTATGACAATGTCAAGGTAATAATGCGACTGTTTCTCCTCTAGCGTTTGAGAAGGAAACGCATATTGTGCATTAGCGTGTAGATAAGGGTATTGAGTTTTTAGATTACTTGTGATTAGTATATATTCTACAGGTTTTTAATTTTGCACTATGGTTAGAGGAATATGAATATAGTTCAGCGTGGGGGTTGAGTTTCGGCATTTTATGTGCAGCAACGAACGTGTTAATACACCTCTCTCTATCTCTCTCCCTCCCATTCTACATTTATTTTTCCGTAAAATACCTTGGGATTTACTTTCCTTGGGGTTTAGTATATACGTTTGCTGCCACGGGGGTTTTCACTACATATTAGTTAATGATCACTTAATGAAGGACGAAGGTAGCTTTATGCCTAAATTTTATTGAGGACTGTAAAAAACAATTGATATACAAGTTTTTATTCATTTCATACAACATGGGAACTTGTTTTGAATTTTTCTCCATAACCAGTTATGATAAGTTAATGATTCAAGGTACGAAATTGTTTATTTTTTAAGTTCTTTTGAATGGCTTCCAGAAAAATTTATGAATTAAAAATATAGAGTCAAGAAAGCCAAAAAACTAATTTGACCTCTCTGTATAAGAATCCGCATGAAACCCCGTTCCCATGGTCCGATCATGTTGGTTTTTAAATTTAACCTGAAGAACGATTCCTTACATCTTCATACCAAATTTAATCTAAATAGAAGGTTTCTTTAAAATTGATTATGTAAATGGACACATATATAGATATATTTATACAAATATATGACTTTGAATAAACAGTGTTTTTGGTTTCAAGGGACTTCAAAACGAAAAAGTAACATGTCCTGGGCTTAGGTCTCACAGTGAATACTACAGCAATAGCGTATTCCCTAAAGGAAATTTGCTAAAAAGAAAATAAAATAAAAAATAAATGGAAATTACAACACAAATTGTAATATTTGGTTAGTATAAAACATTTGAACCGAAACGCTGATGAAATAATTTATACTGATTAAAATTTAGGATCACTAGAGATGAAGGTTTATGAGAAAATAATTATCATTTGTATGAAATAAATAGTGTATGCAACTTAACTGAAAACATTCTTAAAACAGTCCTGATTGATCAAGATTTTTAAAACTTTGATGAGTAATATACAAGTTGTTTCATGACTTTCATTTGAGATGCACCACTGAACCTGTGCAAGACCGATAATGTTTATGTTCGTTATCATTGATAACACGATTATGTGCAGCAACGAACTTTTTGCAGTTTTTTGCAGCAAGGTGTTTTTTTTTACCTGTGCATGGTGTGGTGTGCTGCATGGTGTGCATATAGACTATGAACTTGATTTGCCTTGATGGACTGCTTTTGTTAATCAAGAGGATTTGATCTGATTGTAATTTTTTTTTTTTTTTTTTTCTCTTTAGTTTTAGTTAGTTTTAATGACATGGCCTATTGTCAACTGATTGAATGGCTAAATAAAGAATTTGAATTTGAATTTGAATTTTGAATTTGAATTTGATTTAATTACAATGATGACTCAAGGCGTTGCCTTCATCTGTTATCTTCAGTTTGACGATCTCTTTCACTATCCAGATCTTCCATTACTGAATTTACATCATGTAATGTTTGACATGAAGCCTGAGATGAGTCTACAGACGCTGTCATTATTTGAGTAGACATTAGCGTTAATCCTAGAAATTTACCAGTACAGTGATTGACTCACTTGAAGAATCATTAAATTTTAAAGAGTACTTTGATAACTTGTGAAGTGAATCATTTAAGTTTATCACATCAACATATGACAATACATTTGGGATATTTAACAGACCTTAGCGATTTTCTTCTAAAAGCTTTCTGTACAGCGTATCCTTCATATTGTGAAATTGACTTAATGGAAATGGAATTGATAAATTGAATTAAGAACAGAATAGGTCCTAAGAGAAAGTATTGATAATAAAATATCAATGCCCCTGTTTAAGTATTATTCCTTTTAGCTAGTGGTAACACTAAAGAATACATTATTAAAATACATCATTTAGTTTAAAATTGTGCAAAAACATTGTTAATACAGTAAAACCTCGATAGTTCGACTCTCGATAGTTCGACACTCCTGATAGTTCGACATGGTCCATGACAACTTAACATGTTAATAATGACCGATAGTGTCCATGTTGAGAGCCTGACAAAGATGAAAATGTAAACAAATAGCAAATGATATGAATGTTGTTTATGTTAAAGTTCAATTAGGTTATGGTTTCACTAAGATTTAGTGTTTCCTAAATTCAAATTATGATTTTTATACTCCCAGTGTTGAAATTTCCCATATACTCCCTATAGTTCGACATTTCGATAGTTCGACACTCTCTAAGTCCCACAAAGTGTCGAACTATCGAGGTTCTACTGTAGCAACAGTGAAGAAATTATACTAACTTTGTGATAGGACTAATGTTCAACAAAGTCATACGGTGCCGAAAAGATTTTCTTTATCAAAATGTCATAGTAATACAAAATTTCCTAGACTTTAATTTTAAGATGCAGACTAGAGAACGACTGCTGTAACTTGTCAGTGATACAATGGATGTCAGTCAATGGACAAACCATTAGCACATGTGAGTGTTACCACACAGAGAGCGGCTGTCTGACTCAAACTGTCTTATTACGTTCATACTTGCAACTGCAGTGAAATCTAAAGATCCGGTGGGAGAGTATTGCTAACTACAACAACGGAAAAAAATTACACTAACAATCCTGACACATATTTAAGAAGCAGAGAGATAGATTTATGCCATATGTAACCAATAACAAATTGATCATGGGAAAAAATTTAAACTGAAGTCATTTTTGTTTCCACCCAATACAGAAGGCCCTACATAAAATCTAATTTATTTACATTATTATTTGCTTTTTTGATCTAGGACCACACAATTGATGGTTTTTCCCAGGATGTTTTGTGTATGGTTTGTGCTAATATTTGACCACTTCCAGGGCTAAATTAAATGGTGGGCTGGGTCGTACTTTTTCAAACCAAGTTTCTAAACATAATGTTGTTATTATTTAGTTCAAAATAATTCAAATGTTATAAAACAATTTTTTGTACTGAAGTCATTTTTTTACACAAGTTACAGAGAAAATAAAATTGGAGAGAAGACGGATATATTCGTCTTTAGCCACAAAAAACTTAGGTGGACGTATATATCCGTCCACTGTCCAGAACGACAATCAAGAAATATGAAAACTGCTGATAATTTTGAGTATTTTTGTAGGCAAAGGACGGATATATCCGTGTATGTCATTTTGTTGTTTTATTTACTTCATAATATAATGGTAAAAACAGTTCCTCTTAAAAACAGTAAAAAAACAAAAGCTAAAAATGCAAGAATTACAATAGTCTGGTTCATCGCTTTCTTCGCCAGAATCATTTTTCATATTATAGTCATTTTCACTGCCAAATACGAAATCTTTTTCAGATGCACTTCTTATTTAGCATTTTTATAACATTTTCAGATAAATTTGGGTCATTAGGAATAATAATTTTGAAATAAAACTCATAGTACGTTATTACAAAAATGTAAACAAACACTCACTGTAAGGTCCCAGAGCAAACCTTCACATGTGTTTCGCCCTACACATGTGTTGTGTAGGCATGAAACAGCTGAAAAAGTCACGGGACATAATCTTGCCAAATGTAAAAACTGAATTACCCGTCTAAGTCAATATGATGTTTATTATTTTAATATATACGACATAAAAATGTTTTTCATATTTTTGGACGGATATATGCGTCTTTATCCCAGAAAAGAAAATTGTTAAGACAGATATATCAGTTTTCAGCCCAGACCAGAAATGCCGTTCGATGGATATCCGTCAATAGCCCGGGAAGGGTAATGCCACTGACATTGCCAAGACCTAAGGACTATCATTTTTAACATTAGACAATCCCAACTTAAATTTTTATAATATTTTGGTTCAACTAGAAAGGAATATTACAACCCTTCATCTAAGGGGATAGTTCCCCTAGGTTGATATTCAATTCATTTACTAGGGGGCCCGTGTGCAAATTGCGCATTTTGTAATGTATATTTCTTTCAGTTTATTAGAAAATCACCTACAGTACAATTCGTTGGAACTATATGACTTTTCAAACAATATTTATGTTGATTATACAGAGGCAGACGATCTATTTTTGTTTACAATCTGACTTGAAAATTATTCTGAAGCTAATCAGCTGTTAAGTTAAATTTACATCTAAAATTCTTATAATGAAAGTTGGTCAACATTTTAAATCAATGGCGAGAGGGGCGAAGCGGGAAACGATATGACCTTTTTAATTATTATCTGCCCACTTGCTATATCTCAATCTTTAAAACGACACCTCAATCTTAAAAATCCGTTCAGTAGGTCGAGAGAAAAAGGGATGTAACAGACAAAACCTTAATAGAAATAAGAAGATATATGGAAATTATTTTGACACTGCTAACCTACAAGCAACAATATTAAATTTGACGGTAAAATTTAACTGAGAGAATTATTAATAAACAATCAAGAACCTCAAGAGGTTTTTTTTCATAAATTTTATTAAATAATGTTTTTTAGTTAACATTTTCTCCCAAGGCAATTAAATCTACAAATTGTAATATAAATATTCTAGAAAGCGTTTTTTAGGTGGGCAGTAACGTCAAATCAAATTAAAATCACTTATTGTCGTAAAAGCTAAAAACATTTACTCTAGGGCAGCTAGAAACAACAGGAGATATTGTCAATGCATAAATACTGAAAATATGCAATCAGGTTAAGGTTTAGGGGAAAACCCCTAAATCAGTGTTTCCCAACCCTTTGGTGCCCGCGTACCACCTGAGGCTTTTCAATTTTTTGGCGTACCACCCTAACTCAAAATACTCCCACCCGCCTTACAAATACAGCCCTGAGAGAGTCTAAGGTTATTTTTTTTGTCTTAATATATTTCATTATAGGCCCCTTAATTAGTAGTCTGAGAAAAAATGAAACTCACATTTAAAACAATTAATTAAAAAAATTATATTTTAATTGAAAAAAAAAAACATAAATTGGGATGAACATTTTATTTTGAAGCTATACAAATACTACTGTATTAATTAAAGTAATAATAGTATAAGTAGGCCTATATTTTGTTTTCTACTTTGAAACTAAAATTGCTAGCTGCAGGCTTTATAAACAAAGTCTCATAGGGCCTATAATACAATTTAAACAAATTGTTTCAAATACAGACTTACAGCGGAAAAAGGTTATTTTGCATTTTTACAAAAGTAACAAAAACAAAATAAATAACGAAACTTATACATAATATTAACAGCAAAAGAGGCTGTTAATGGGAAACTTGCTATTATTTCTTGCTCAGGAAATAATTCCTTTCAGGGGACTAATTAATAATCAGGACTAATTTTACACATGCACAAATAACGTTCACGGCATAAACTATTTTGACTTGACTGGATTTTGGCTTTACCGAACGAATACACCAACTACCAACGAGGTTGGTTTAACCTTGTTGGAATATACAGAATGTGTTCCAGGGTTACCAAGTGATGAACTTCATATTCTCCGTGGGTATGACCAAATTAATTACCTCGCGTTTCATTGTTTCTACAGGGCATGTCTTGTAAGTTCAACTAGTACAAGGTAAATACAAAAATAGGCCTAATTCAAGGGTTCAGGTACTGGACACAAAATCATTATTCATTAGTATAAATATGCTCGGAAAAGGGAGTCTTACCTTAAAATAATTTAATTTGTTAAGTTGGTACGAAATTGCTTTAGTAAGAAAGAGGTAAAGCTATTGGAGTCTCTCAAATTATGTTGTAATGCAGAACTGAGCTGACCAAAACGGCTGTCGGCATCACATAGTTCTAGGTGTACGCTTTTTAGCGAATTTCCCATAGGAATAAGCTATTACCGTAGGTCTCATGGTAAGACCTAAGCCCGGGACCATGTTACTTTTTCGTTTTTAGGTGCCCAGAGACCAAAATAAAAGTCATTCAAAATTTTATATATATATATATATATATATGTATATATGTATGTGTCCCTAGACACGATAACTCTCGTAAAAATGGTCCGATAGAGACCAAATTTGGTAGAGATGTGTAATCCTATATTTATTCGGATGAGTTTGTAAACCAGACATATCGACCCACCGGAAGGGGTAGTTTTGGGGGGTTTTGTACCCCAAAAATGGGTTTTTTGCATTTTTCATATGTAAATTTTAAAAATTTTTAATTTTTATTTTGACCATTGGATTTAGCTCAAAAAAAACACACAATTTAGTATTTTGAAGCTTTGCTCTATCTCCATTGGTTACCGAGATATTAAAAAGTCTAATGACAGTACATTGTATTTTGGAGCTCCAATGTTAATCTTATGGAGAATTGGGATGTGTTAATATTTCACCTATTAACCAATATTTTTCGATGAAACTTGGAATTCAGCTTCATTTGATTGAGATTCATCCATTTATGGTAAAAAAATCTTGGTTTTTGTGCTTATCATGGCAGCAAACCTGCATACTCTTTACCCATGTTAATCATATGGAGAATAGGCAAACTTCTTTAGCAATGGACAGATGAAACTTAGTAAATGGCTTCATATGGTCGAAATATATTTTTTTTTTTTTTTGTTAAAAACCTACTTTTAGTGTTCCCCATGGCAGCATACCTGCATAGTCTGCCTATATTTATCATAAGGAGAATAGACATTTATTTCCCTATTTATGAGCATGTGATTTTATTTGGTTTACGGTTTTATGTGGTCAAAATTAATATTACTAATTTAGAAATTCGCTGAGTACGCAGGTCTGCTGCGATGGGGGGTATTTATTTTTCGCGTGTATTTAATTTTTCTTCCTTTGTCTGTCGTGTACCACCTCAAATGCTCTCGCGTACCACCAGTGGTACGCATACCACCGGTTGAGAAACACTGCCCTAAATCAAGATTACTATGAATTTACCAAAAAATTATAATAAAGAAATTTTATTGCATAAAAGTGAGTAAAAACATTAATAGTTATTTTTGGAGAATTTGTCTAGAGTAACAAGTTTTTTTGCAAATGAAACTCTTGCAACCTGTCAAAATGTTTGTTGTTCTAATATACTAGGTATCTTTGAGAAAATTTGTTATTTTGTTCACACAGCCTTCATATTATTGATGAGTTTTCACTACAAGACTCAGATGATGTGTTGCATACTGAAAATTATTTTTGTGTCCTTTATTATACGGTACTTATGATCTTATTGTTTGCGACAAAAAAGGTCAAAATTATTCCTAACAAATAAAGGATATCTTTTAATATAATGACTTAGAGCAGTGCACACTGTATCCTTAACTTCTGAAAAGGAGGCCTAAATGAGCTTCTCTTTTCTCTTATTCATTGAAATCATAATTCAAAGGTACTTTTTCTGGCCTTTGAAGAATTTATGAGAACTAGAAACGTCTCCAAAACTCAATCCCATATTGAATAATTGATGAAAATAAACTGCGGTAAACCATTAATTTCCTTTTTTCATCAATGGCACTTCTTAGAATTCTCATTTGAAAGTATGCCAAGTTTAACTTTGCAATGATTTTATCTATAAAAGGTTTTTTTAAAATTTAAGTGTCTGTCCACTTCTATATGCAAAAAATTAACTGATTTACTGGTATTAGTTTGTTAACATATACATAATAATGTGTTTTAGAATCAAAAAGCTACTCTTTTTTGTAAGTTTTGGGTTTTCTTTAGATAAACAATAGCTGATTTGGTGGTTTGCAAAACAATGCCAAGGAATGATTATGTTACCTTTGTTAAACACAAGGACAAAGTTTGATTTGCATGAGTGTCAACAGAACCAAAAACAAAATTTCAATGCACCAATATTGCATGTTGTCAATAATAGACTTTTTGCACACACGGTAAATGAGTACAGTAAATGCTAAACACTATTTTAAATATGGTGGATTTTGATAATTTTATTGCTTGAAGCTCTAAAAACTCCTTGAAAAGTCATCCTTCGTAAGCATTATACATCATTCATACTAGTTGAACTATCCTGTGTAACATAAGATACGTAAATTTGCTAATTTAAAAGTAGCGTTTAGCGCTTACGTAAGATTTACCGTGGGTTGCAATAACTCTCTAATGCTCCTTGGTTACTTACAGTATCAATAAATTTCATAATACACAGTGATTTATTTAAACAATATAATAAATATAGGCCTAATGAATACAGTTGATGGCAGGGGAAGAGTGATAATGAATCTTTAGGATCAGGCAGAGCCATTTATTGTACAACATGTGCTCATTTTCTTCGGTCATGATAACATAAAACTATTTTATGAATTCCAAATTTAACATGCAACTTAACCGCAACTAATTATTTTTTTATTTAAAAAAATCCAGAAAACCTTGGCTTAAAATATTGTTAATCCTTCATGGACCACAGACGTGTGGTACGAAAAACTTCATGAGGTATTCTATTAAAAAAATCATGACTTTTAAACTTAGATTTCCTAATGTAGCATCTGACAATAATATTGTGATTTAGTGATGCCATTTTCTCATAAAAGGTTTGTTAAACATCAGGTTGACAAGCTGAGGAATGGTGACTTGAGACAAGTACAGAGCGAATTTCGGATTTTGGCTTCTGCAGTATTGCAATGTAGCATTTTTTATATTACTTTCTTCCCGTGCCCATATACTAGTGTATGGAGAAAGTATTGTTTCGTTTTTTTGAATTTGAGTTGTTGGTGGATTTATTTGTTTTGGTGCCCCCTGAGTCCAAAAAAGTGGTTTTCAGAGTGGGTCTTATTAAGTTTTGTGCTTGGTCAAGAAAAATCTTTATTATTAGAAAAAAAAGTATACATAGATTCACAAAATCTGGTTCACTCAGCAAAAACTTTTTAGACAATCATAATAAACAAAAACATTAGAAAAAATAAATCTAAACCATATGACAGTTGTTGACCCATATGCTAATTCTATCATGAAAGGCAGTAGGAAATTATTTTAATGCACCAACATCAACACTTTCCCTCATTAATTAATTTCCTATACAGTTAAATCATTTAGTAAGTCCTAGTTTCTTCACTAAACCAGTCAATCTTGGTTTATGAAGAGGTTTAGTTAATATATCAGCTAGTTGAAGTTCTGTAGACACTCTCTTTACATCAAGCTCTCCAGCAGTGACCAGTTCACGAACAAAAAAATGTCTCGTTTTTATATGTTTTGTACGCCGATGGTACTCTGGGTTCTGAGCGAGTCTCGTAGCTGCTTCATTGTCAATTTGAAGCTCAGGAATTCTCGTAAGTGAAGTTATTCCTGACAGCAGTCTTTTAAGCCATATGACTTCCCGTGCGGCCTCACTAGCAGCTACAACTTCTGCCTCCGTTGTAGATATTGCAACTGATGTTTGTCTCTGACTTAACCATGTTATGGCTCCTCCGGCATAAAGACAAACTACGCCTGTTGTAGATCTTCCTGTTAATTCGTCACCACCTAGATCTGCATCACTGTATGCTTCTAAGATCCCTCTCTTGTAGTATGAACGATAATAAATACCGTAGTCTGAAGTTCCTTTTAAGTATCTAAATATTCTAGTCACGCATACCCAATCCTCTCTTGATGGATTCTCCAATTTTCTAGATGCAACACCAACAGCATAGGCGATATCAGGCCTTGTTCCAGTCATCAGGTACATAAGAGCACCAACAGCTTCTCTGTATGGAAATTCGTCTTTTTTATTCAGTTCATCTGAACTCTCGACTTTCCCTGCTTCTAAAGGCTCCTTTAAAATGGGGGTAGAGACAGGTTTGCAGTTGCTCCAGCCATATTTTCTAAGAAGCTTCTCAGTGTAATAATCTTGACTCATTTTGATCGACCCATCACTACTGTTCTTCTTAATTTCATATCCCAAAAAATAGGAGGCTGGCTTCTCTGTAATCTTAAATTCACTTTTAAGTTCAGACATGAATTTCTTTAAAACATCATCATCAGTTGCTGCTACAAGTCCATCATCGACATATAGAACTATTATTATTTTCTGAGTTCCCTCAGTCTTTATGAAAAGGCATGGGTCTGCATCACTTTTCTTAAATCCAGTGTTCTCTAAGAAACTTCCAAAACGTTTATTCCAGCATCTTGGAGCTTGTTAGAGGCCATAAAGACTTTTCTTTAAACGGCACACTCTCCCACTTCCATCATCAAATCCTTCAGGCTGTTCCATATATATTTCCTCTTCAAGATTTCCATACAAAAATGCTGTTGATACATCAAACTGTGCTAGCTGCATATTTTCATTTGCAGCGACACTAAGGATTGTTCTAATAGTTCCAACTTTTGCGACTGGACTAAAAGTTTGATTGTAGTCCGTTCCTTTTTTCTGAGAAAACCCTTTTACCACTAATCTAGCTTTGTACCTTTCTATTAAACCATCTGCATTGGTTTTAATTTTATACACCCATTTACAGGGAATGGCTTTCTTTCCTGGAGGTAAGTTTTCCAAGGTCCATGTACCGTTTTCAGCTAATGATTGCATTTCAATCTTCATTGCTTGTTCCCAGTCCTCGCTCTTATCATCATTTATGGCTTCTTTGAAGTTATTTGGTTCTTTCAGATCCATTACTTGAGACGTAGCAGTCATAACAAAATCGTTGTATCTACATGGTGGCCTTATATTCTGCCGATCTCTTAAGTTCACTCTTCTTTCATTATTCATCTCATTGTTTTCATTTCCCCCCCTAGTTAACTCTTCTGAAAAAGATTCATCACTTTGCTCTTCAGAATAGTATTCATCACTTTGCTCTGCACCATCATCAATTTCTATCCCATCATCCTCGCCAACATCTCTTACATCATATGTTGTTCCTGCATCCTTCAGATGTTTTTCTTTGTCGCCCTCGATATTCTCACTGTTTCTATCATCATGTTTTCTGTTGCAACTTTCCCTGACACAAGGTCTCTGGTTTCCGTCACTTAACAGGGGCTCTTCGTTAAAAATTACATCTCGTGACCGAATTATATGGTTGTTTTCTTTTAACCATATCCTGTACCCATCATCTCCGTCATATCCCACCAAAATTCCTTTTACTGCCTTTCTGTCCATTTTTGACCGCTTCTGCTTGGGAATATGAGCATAGGCAACACTCCCAATGATCCTTAGGTGCTCAAGTGATGGTTTTCTCCCAAACCATAGTTCATATGGCGATTTTCCCTTGATGCTTGATGGACCTGTGCGGTTTAAGATATGTGCTGCAGCATTGATCATTTCTGCCCAAAGTCCTTGAGGCAGGTCTTCGTGACAATGCATTAGAGATCTTGCTGTCTCAACAACCGTTCTGTTTTCACGCTCTGCACAACCATTTTGTTCTGGGGTGTACGGCATCGTTAGTCTCTGTCTAATCCCATTGCTTTGGAGAATTTCTCTCACTCTTGCATTGTCAAATTCCCTACCATTATCACTTAAAATCTCTTGAACAGGATGATTTATTACCTTTGCTTCGTTGAGGAAATGTACAAGTTTCTGACATACTTCAGATTTCTCCTTCATAAAATAAATACACCTGTAGCGACTATAGTCATCCTTGAATAATACAAAATATCTATATCCAGAGAGAGAATATCTGAATGGCCCACATACATCACTGTGAACTAGTTCTCCCGGAATATTAGCTCTTGGTCTTGTTCCAAAACTTAGTCTGTGAGCTTTCCCATACACACATCCTTCGCAAACTTCAGAGTCTAAGTCAACTTTGATACCCAACTCTTGTTCAATCTTTTGTTTAACATGACGCTTGTTTTGGTGGCCCAACCGTTCATGGTACAACTGAAGCAGATTATCACGAGTAACTGGTACTGAATTCACTTCATGCTTCCGCGGTGTTTGTACCATGAGTTTATACAACCCACCCGACTTCTTTCGGCTTCCATGAATGATAACCAGGCCATTTATCTTCAACACACACTCCTCAGTTGTTGAAATAAATTCACTGTTGCTATTCATATCTTGAGCTGCCAGCACTGAAAACAAATTCTTACAGAGATTGGGAACATACCACACATCACAGAGTTTGATTTTTTCACAATTTTCACCAACTTTACTTTCGATTATAACATTTCCCTTTCCAATGGCTGCGATAGAATCTCCACTTGCAGTTGTAACAGTGTGTGGTGTACTAAAATACTCAAAACTTTCAAAAAAATCACTCCTGAATGTCACATGGTTAGTGACTCCATTGTCAACATACCAAGTATCATCTGGTGAAAGTTCTCCCAAATTTATGCTAGGTGATACTGCCATGAGAAACATATTTGCCCCTGCAACTTTGTCAGTTGGTTTGTTTTCAGGTTTTGGAGGTTTTCCATCTGCTAGCCATTTCGGACAATCTCGTACAATGTGTCCACTTTGCCTACAGTAATAACATACCTGAGGCCTACTCTCATGTTTCGAAAAATAACCCAGTTTTCCCTTATTCTCTAACTTTGTATACTGTCTACTTGATGTGGAAACTAATACTTTTGACTCATCATTGTTTTTCTTCAGAGATTTTTCAAAAGAACAAAGCTGCATTGTTAAGTTATCTACAGTTCTATCTGTTTTATTCATGAGCAGCCAAGATGACCTAAAGCTAAAATATTCTGATGGTAGAGTTCCTAGTATTTTACAAATCAACAAAACGTTTGGTAATTGACAGTCACATTTCTTACAAACATTTAATTCCTTATTGATTGCTGCCCAAAGATTTTTTAATTTCGACACATGACTTGACATATCATCATTCTCTAGTTTAGTATAATTAAAAAATTCCAAGCACAAATCACATAGTTTATCTTCGTTTATCTGATCAAATAACCTGTGCAACTCTAACCATACTTCTCTAGCACTGGTGTACCGAATTACTTTTTCTAATGTCTCATCCGTCATGTGAGTTGTTAGAATGAGTAAAGCCTGATTATCTGCTTTTTCATACTCTTTTAATCTCCTCTTGTATGAAGCTTCTTCGCCAGAATCTTCATTTTCTGAAGGTTGCGGCTTTTCTAGTTTGCCTTCAACAACCTCAGGTCCATTTTCAACACTTCTCAACAAAATTCCTATTTTATACTTCCATGAGCTCCAATTAGCCTTCCCTTCCAGAAGACCAATCTTAACTTGTATATTTTCCATGACAATGTACTATATTGCAGAGTTTAATTGCAAGGTGCACACTGAAGGCCCATAACCTATTAAGTTTTGTGCTTGGTCAAGAAAAATCTTTATTATTAGAAAAAAAATAAAGTATACATAAATTCACAAAATCTGGTTCACTCAGCAAAAACTTTTTAGACAATCCAAAATATAAACAAAAACATTAGAAAAAATAAATCTAAACCATATGACAGTTGTTGATCCATATGCTAATTCTATCATGAAAGGCAGTAGGAAATTATTTTAATGCACCAACATCAACAGGTCTGTCTGTGTGTATGTGAAGGTGTGTCAGGTTGTTAACAGAGCTAGCCTAGAGAAGACTCCGATAGACAGATTTTGATGAAATTTGGTGTGTATATCCAAATCTATAATAAATTCAGCCTATGAAAAACGTATATAATTTTTTTAAAGTGTTTTGCATTTTTAAGAACAATTGAATTATGAGCAAATTGTTTTCTCAGCGCTGAGTGAAAAACTGTTAAGAGCTTACGGTACAACTCTGAAGGGAGTATTTCTGGTTTTTACCCTTCATTTTATTTAGGTCATAATTCTGTGCTATTTCGCACTTTTATCTTCATCGTATTTCTTACAGGCGAACACGGTATGTTATAGGAATGGTACAAAATTATTGGCATTTAACTATTTAAAAAATATAACAGGATTCTATTTTTACGATTGAAGCTAGTTAGAATGCATTATCACACAACGCATGTTTACAATGGAGGTCAGTATGCAGATATGAAGCATGCTGAGAGTACTGATTGACCCCTGCCCCCTCCCCTCCCCCCACGGCTGCAACAAAGCCTGAACTGATGCAGTTTGACTATTGGCAGGCCAGCACTGCAGTCAGTTGAAATTGTGCAAGAAATGATGGGTTTGCTGTAATAAACTAATGGCTACTAATTAAATAATAACCTATTGGGTAATAAACTAATGAACGTTAAGAAACTAATGGATTTAAACTGTTAAGAATTTCATATTTCTTATTTTTCGTATAAATAATACAAAGTAAAATTGGTTACACTGTTTCTCATAAATTTCTTTGCATCCTAAAAAATTTAAAATTCAGAAAAAATAACACAATATATTAGTGTCACATAAAACTATCTGATTTGCTATATAAAACACTGAAATCTAAATCATTATAGTTGTTTTTTTTCAAACCTGATCCCTCAAGGAAAAATGGTGGTGGGGGTATGTTTATCCTTTCTAATATCCCATTGGATGGAGCCCTTTGGTTTTTTTTGTTTTTGTTTTATTTCACTGTTGCATTCCAGCTGGTAATTTTACATCACAACATATAGTGTATCAGTTTTACAATATTATTGGTAGCAGTGGTTTTTTAATCAGTTTACTTTAGAACTGTTACTTTTTAACAAGGCATAGGTTTGGCTTAAAAATATAACAGCTGACCTACTGAAAACACTACACCGAGACACACCGAGTTACTGAAAGACATTATAACTAATTAAAATATTTGTTAGGAAATCTAATACTGTACTCGAACATGTTTGTCACGAGTTAAAATTTTTTGTTTACAGTTTAAATCCCTCCCCCCCCAATATTCCCAAGAAGGATCAGGTAAAAAAAAAAAAAAAAAAAAAAAAAAAAACTACCTATAAACAACATTTTTACCCATGACATGTCTGAGTTAATATTAAACACTTGATAGAAGAGCCAACAACATAGTATTTCCGATTCATCGTCTCACACCATCAAAAACAACTGACATATCTGAGAGAAAAATTCCTCAACATCCTGCCAGAAGAGGTGAAAAATGTCCACTGTGAGAAGAAGTTAAGAAAAAAACATCATCACCCTTCCACTCAGTGGACGAACAAAACTGAGAAATGATTTTTTTTTAAATACAGGTTATATCTTTTGTATATTGGTTTTATTGACACATTTCATGTTCCCATTGAATAGTGAATAAAGAGTTATTGTAAAGTCTCACTCTGAAAAACCTGGATAATGACAATGTTCTCCGAACTTATAAGTCGGCACTTTCTCCCTCCATCAATGTCGGAGTTCCGCAGGGATCCAACTTAGGCCCTGTATTGTTCCTATTATATGTGAATGACCTTCCTAGTACTTTATCTACAGGGAAAGTATGGCTTTTTGCTGATGACATCTGTCACTTGATCTATGACCATGATCGTAACTCTGTGATCAATAAAACACAATCTAGTTTGAATGAAATGTCCAACTGGTGTAATGATAACTGCCTTGTTCTAAATACTGAAAAAAACAAAAATTATTGACTTTTATAATAGAAAAAAGCCACAACTACCTCCACAAGTGAGCCTAAATGGAACTCCCATCAGTGCCTGTGAAGATGTCAAGTATCTGGGGCTGCATATCACTGAAAACCTGGCCTGGGATAACCACGTGGAATCGTTATGTGCAAGATTGACCCCTGTCATTTATCTGATTTATAGACTTCATAAGCTTGTTAGTATTGAAATTTTACTTAAAGTTTACTATGGTTGCTTCCACAGCCTAATGTCATATGGAGTTGTTTTTTGGGGCAGCAGTACATCTGCAAAGAGAGTTTTTCTCCTTCAAAAGCGCATTGTACGGAGGATGTGTGGTGCCGAACGTTTAGCCCATTGTAAACCTCTTTTTAAAGAATTAGGAATTCTTACACTATCTTCACTGTTCATCATGGAGTCAGCTTTACTTGCCAGAAACAATCCGGAAGTCTTCTTCACCAATAGTGTTCAGGACTTTAGTTTAAACTGTATATTTGGTAACAGCTGTTTAGTCTAATGTTAATAATATCCTAAAACATATGGCTTTTTAAATTTGTTTTGTTTACTTTTAATGATTTCTCTCTTTAAGTTTGGTTCTGTAACTTTTTAAATTAAAATTTGTTGTAAACCCGCTACGGTCCTTCTTTAGTCAACATTTTTTGGTCCTTCGAGCCGCATTAAAACCAGACATTAAAACCTATGGACATTTTTTATAAACACCTAAAAATTTGAGCTGTTTAGCTCCGTTTTGCTTAAATCCATGTGGATGCTATGAACTATCATCAAGAAACCTTGTCAAGACCAAGACATCTGCAACAAGAGTTCAAGACCACAACTACATGGATACCTCAAAAGGGAGACGTCTGTCTGCAGAAGATTTATAGCAATTTGGAATGTAACTACAAGATCAATCTCAACCACCTTGGTCTCGACTGCCTTCGCATCAACTACTTTGGATTCACCCGCTCTCTCATCAAGTACTTTGGAATCACCCGCACTCGCATCAACCGCTTTGGAAACACCCGCTCCACTTTGGAATCACCCGCTCCGCTTTGGAATCACCCGCTCCGCCTTGGAATCACCCGCTCTCGCATCAACCGCTTTGGAATATACCGCTCCGCCTTGGAATCACCCGTTCTCGCATCAACCGCTTTGAAATCACCCGCTCCGCCTTGGAATCACCCGCTCCGCCTTGGAATCACCCGCTCTCGCATCAACCGCTTTGGAATCACCCGCTCCGCATCAACCGCTTTGGAATCACCCGCTCCGCATCATCTGTCTTGGTATAACATACCTCAAATAATATTGACTATCCTTTATATAATATCTTCTCTTCTGCGGTACATGTACTTGTTCTTGCCATACCGTAGCCAATGTTTTGATAATGTATTGTCTCATAAATTCATTTGATTTCCCGGTTGACCCTTGAGTTTTCTGATTCTGTTGAAGCTGGATCGCTTCAAGGGGGCCGGTATGTTCAGGACTTTAGTTTAAACTGTATATTTGGTAACAGCTGTTTAGTCTAATGTTAATAATATCCTAAAACATATGGCTTTTTAAATTTGTTTTGTTTACTTTTAATGATTTCTCTCTTTAAGTTTGGTTCTGTAACTTTTTAAATTAAAATTTGTTGTAAACCCGCTACGGTCCTTCTTTAGTCAACAAATAGTATGGTTCATAATTACGATACTCGAAGAGCTAATAATATCCATGTGCCTCAAATCTCATCAACATTGGCTGGGAAGAGTCCCTATTATAATAGTGCAAGAATTTACAATAAGCTTCCAAGATCAATAACAAGCGAACCTAACTTGAAGAAATTCAAAAGCCTATTGAAGGAATATTTAGTTGAAGCGGCCTACTACAGTTGGGAAGATATGTTCCATGAGGCCTAGTATTCTGAAATTGACGACCACGTTGCATAAGCAATTCCAGTAAGATTCTACCAAGTATCAAGTAAGTATCAAGTATTGTCTATTGTAAAAGTGAGTTTACAATTTTTTTCTTCTAAAATACAAGATGTGTCGGATTTGGCCATCCAGCTAGCCAAACAGTTAGCGTCTTGGACTTTGGTTCAAGAGGTGACGGGTTTGATTCCGGAATGGCCAACAAAATTTGATGGGTTTGGACAACTTTCCCAAAAAGCGTTTAGGTGTACCTAGTACAAAACACCTCTGGTGTGGGTATGAGCAAAAAAAAAAAAAAATAAACCCCGTCGCAGCAGACCTGCGTACTCAGCGAATTTCCAAATTAGTAATATTAATTTTTACCACATAAAACTGTAAACCAAACAAAATCACATGCTCATAAATAGGGAAATAAATGTCTATTCTCCTTATGATAAATATAGGGAGAGTATGCAGGTATGCTGCCATGAGGAACACTAAAATTAGGTTCTTATCATAAAAAAAAAATTATTTTGACCATATGAAGCCATTTACTAAGTTTCATCTACATCTGTCCATAAATTAACGAGTTTGCCTATTTTCCATATGAATAACATGGGAAAAGAGTATGCAGGTTTGCTGCCATGATAAGCACAAAAACCAAGATTTTTTTACCATAAATGGATGAATCTTAACCAAATGAAGCTAAATACCAAGTTTCATCCAAAAATATTGGTTAATAAGTGGAATATTAACTTATCGTTATTCTCCATAAGATTAACATTGGAGTCCAAAAATACAATGTACTGTCTTTAGACTTTTTAATATCTCGGTAACCAATGGAGATAAAGCAAAGCTTCAAAATACTAAATTGTGTGTTTTTTTGAGCTAAATCCAATGGTCAAAATAAAAATTTGAAATTTTTAAAATTTACATATGAAAAATGCAAAAAACCCATTTTTGGGGCACAAAACCCCCCAAAACTACCCCTTCCGGTAGGTCGATATGTCTGGTTTACGAACTCATACGAATAAACGTAGGATTAGACATCTCTACCAAATTTGGTTTCGATCGGACCATTTTTACGAGAGTTATCGTGTCTAGGGACACAACATATATGGGTCAATCCATATCAAGTGGTCCAGAGGTGGTGTCTTCAACATTTTATTTAATTTTTATATTTGTATCATTGAAAGTACAATACATTGGAAGTTAAAAAAATGCAATCAGTTTATTTTTAATATTTTTATTTAACCATTGGCGGCCATTTTTTTGTTGAAGAAACGCCGATTTTCAGCTACTTTAGAGCTCAGCGTAAAATTAAATATCTCCTTTTCTATTAATCATAGAACATTCAAATAAAAACTACTCTCTTCAGAAAGATCTGAACTTTATTAAAAGTCCATAAACATACACTAAAAAACATTTTTTAAAGTCCATATCATTCTTCAAATTTTAAAGTTAAAATTTAACGAAAATGGATTTTTGAACATTTTTTTATACAAGAAGGCAAACACTTTTGAGCTCATTAATTTTTTCATTGATAGGTATTGTTATGTGCTTTAAAATAACAAAGTTACAATCTGTGGACTTTCATGGTTCTTTAAATAAAAAGTTTTAAAAATCGAAAATTTTCAAAATTTCACAAGTTTGGAGCTCAAAATCTCTGTTGGGCATGAAAATAAAAATTTGAAATTTGGCACAGATTTAGTACTTAGTGAGAGGATTGACCTGTAAAATTTTAATTTTGTGGACTCAACTACTTTAGTAAATATGACTGATCAAAAAGTACTAAAACTAGCATGAAATCGGCAATTTCGTGTCATATGTAGTATTCTTTCCAGTTAGTTTTTTGTCCTTACATTGTAAAAATAAATGTACTACCACTGGCTATCACAGCCCTGGACATAATCTTACCTTTAATTTTATGATTGTTGAGCATTCAAAAGCTGTGAAATCTCATCACGCAATGCTCATGTACCTAGTTGCGCCCCGTTGCTGTATGGTTACAGTAGTACAAGTTGTGTGAGCTTCCTTAGCACATTACCTAAATGGACTCATGCTTCATCTATCTTGTTTAATTTGATTGAAATTTTTGGCCCAGATGGTTAAAAAATAAAAAAGTCATTTTGCTCTTCGATTTATTGAATTTTTTTTCCGATCCACCATTGTCTGTCATAACATAGGCGGCAAAACCAATTACCTATTACCAAAACCAATTAGCAAAGTACTCTTCCTCTAAATGGAATGGGACTATTCTATCCTTGAACTATTTATTCTAATATTCTATTTATTAAACGGATTGAAAATTGAAAGTACAACTCATTTTTATTGATAATCTGTAATGGAATAGAAAAATGTAAACAAACATATTAATTAATTACTTAACAGCTGATTCATATTTTAAAACATAGAAGATTGAAAATATCAAGATATAACAGGGACTATTTTATGTTATCACCTCTGAAAATTTTTTTCATTTTAATCTTCTGTAACATTGAATTTTGTTTTCGGTTACAGGCACATATCAATGAAAGGATCGGGTCCTGGGGATTTGAATGAATTCTTTGAACCAAACTTGCAATTTTTTCATTTTAATTTACTTCTTCAGTGTCTACATACAAGTACTGTGTGCCATTTATACTTTTTGAAGAAAATTGAAACATATTTTTAGCATTTAAAATTTGGTTGTTAGTTTCGATTGTTGAATCCCCGAGACCCGGTCAATTTGTCGATTTGTGCTTGTAGTCAACCTACAAACAAAATTCACTGTTACAGAAAATTGAAATCTTAAAAAATTTACATTAATGATAAACATTAAAAAAATTAGAGAAAGAGTACATTGTCGCCTGTGTTATAAACAGACAATGGTGGATTGGAAAAATTAAATAGATAAACAAAGATCAAAATTACTTTAAATTCATTTTTTAACATCTGGGCCAAGAAATTCATTCAAATTAAGCAAGAGAGATGAAGAATGGGTCCCTTCAGCTATGTACTGAGGAAGCTCATGCAACTTGAACTAACCGTACAGCAACAGGGCGCAACTAGGTACACGAGCATAGCGTGATGAGATTTCACAGCTATTAAATGCTCAACAATCATAAAATTAAAGGTAAGATTATGTCCAGGGCTGTGATAGCCAGTGGTAGTACATTTATTTTTACAATGTAAGGACAAAAAACTAACTGGAAATAATACTACATATGACACGAAATTGCCGATTTCATGCTAGTTTTAGTACTTTTTGATCAGTCATATTTTCTAAAGTAGTTGAGTCCACAAAATGAAAATTTTACAGGTCAATCCTCTCTCTAAATACTAAATCTGTGCCAAATTTCAAATTTTTATTTTCATGCCCAACAGAGATTTTGAGCTCCAAACTTGTGAAATTTTGAAAATTTTCGATTTTTAAAACTTTTTATTTAAAGAACCATGAAAGTCCACAGCTTGTAACTTTGTTATTTTAAAGCACATAACAATACCTATCAATGAAAAAATTAATGAGCTCAAAAGTGTTTGCCTTCTTGTATAAAAAAATGTTCAAAAATCCATTTTCGTTAAATTTTAACTTTAAAATTTGAAGAATAATATGGACTTTAAAAAATGTTTTTTAGTGTATGTTTATGGACTTTTATTAAAGTTCAGATCTTTCTGAAGAGAGTAGTTTTTATTTGAATGTTCTATGATTAATAGAAAAAGAGATATTTAATTTTACGCTGAGCTCTAAAGTAGCTGAAAATCGGCGTTTCTGCAACAAAAAAATGGCCGCCAATGGTTAAATAAAAATATTAAAAATAAACTGATTGCATTTTTCAACTTCCAATGTATTGTACTTTCAATGATATGAATATAAAAAATAAATAAAATGTTGAAGCAACCAAATAATTTTTTTCTGGACCACTTGATATGGATTGACCCATATATAAATACATATATATATATATATATATATATATATATATATATATAAATTTTAATGACTATTATTTTTGGTCTCTGGGCACCTAAAAACGAAAAAGTAACATGGTCCCGGGCTAAGGTCTTACCATGAGACCTACGGTAATAGCTTATTCCCTATGGGAAATTCGCTAAAAAAAAGATGTCAAACCAGATCAGCAGGCAAATGTATGCTGATGATTCTGTTGTGCTGAATAAATTGTTTATCAGAGTTGATTACAAAGATTGCTTGATACAGTGATACACTGTAACAATTTCCTCATCTGTAATATTGTTACACCTACAGTACTAAAATACATAAAAATTGATTTAAATTCAACATTGAGTTAATTACAAGTAGTCCAGCAACCATTAACCAATGGATAATACAATTTTCAATAGACTTACCCACAGATTTCGGAGGCACTGAGTTCTCTGGACCATTTTTCTGTTTTTCATCATCCTCAAACTGAACCCACTTCTTAACAGGAGGCTTTCCTAGGCCCAAATCACCACTTTTGTCTTCAGTATTTGGTGCACTCATACCAGTAAATTATCTCCTAAAAATAGAAGATAAGGTTTATCTCTTGTAAAAGAAAGATAGGCTCTATTCAATCAGCTATGTTTATTTCCTTTAACATAAATACGGTACTACTAAAATCAAAATTTGAGAGGATTCTTGGTAAACTTTCCCTAAAAGGGTCAATCCATCTGAAGTGATCTAATATAAAAATACTGGGTTTCTTGACCATTTTTTATTCTGAAAATTCATTTTATAATATTACCCTTATAATTAGGCCCTCAAAATAATTTTTTATATTTTTTTATTTAGCTACTTCTGGGAGAGGCGGCTTTTAATTAAGCATCTCACAGCATTTTTAGACTTTAAAAGGCATCAGCGGTAAATTGAATACCCTACCTAATTCCTCTGCACATTAAAAAAAGTATGGTGATATTTTTTTTGTGATGAAAAAGTTAATTGATCTATGTTTTTTTAATTTACCATCTCCCAACTTTCCTTAAATAAACTACTTGGCCTGATACTAATCAAACCTAAATTAACTACCAATCAACTGCATCTAAAAAGCGTAGCCGCTAAATTTTTTTCAAGACAGGAGAAGTTTTTGAATGATCTCATGCCATTAACATTGGTCAACTAGGACGGCACGGGAGTAAGTAAGTACCATAGCTGGGTTAGGCCAGACCTGTACTGTAGGCCTACCTTAATTCATTTACAAAAAATAATAAATATAAAAACTATTTGACTAATTGGAGGTTCAACAAACACAATAAACTCATTGGATTTCGCCACCTCTGTTAGGCGTACTGTAAGTTAAAACAGGTGATTCCTGCTTCTTTACCCCTGAAGGAATTTAGGCTGCACTTCCGCAGACGTCCGGTGGAACTATCGAATAAAAATTATCGATCGATATAGCCTATCGGTCGTATTCAAACGATAAATTATCGTATCTTTTAAATATTAATTATTTGTAGGGTAACTTAATGTATTATACATAGCCTATCTGAGTAAATAAATAAAGGAGGCTATAAAACTTTTAAGCAGATTTGATGGTATTGTAACTAAGTTAATAATAAAAGATTATAGACACCAAACATGATTAAGTTCAACATAATCTACAATCAAAATTGTAAAAAAATAAATAACAAAATATCCAACCTTTAACTTAAACCAACATCATAATATGAAGCAAAAATCCCTCTTTTTCAATTAACTTATGTAGATATACACTTTTTGTGGCATTAAAAATGCAAAAATGGATCAAATCTTTACATTTCTTTAATAGAGGTAGGCCTAGATGGCTGGTTATGTTAGATGTTTTAAGTTCTGTTTTCAATGACTTTTTATGGCACTCCATGACCATCCTATGGTTTGAGTGTTGGCAGATGTAATTGGATCTTTCCAGTAGCCTACCCGATATTTTCATTCGCAAATTATAGATAGGCCTAGATTCAATTGTACATCTTGATAGTTTTCAGTCGATATATTTATCGATAATTTTCATTCGATAGTTCCACCGGGCGTCTGCGGAAGTGCAGCCGGAATTTAAGCGGAAAGCCATGTACTTTTAAAATACGGTTCAAAAATTTTCTACATCAATGATATTTTTATTAATCTTGCATTATTTTGATATTTGAAACACACATGAAAGCCAACTGATTTTAAACCTTTTAGGCCCTATATCAGCCCTATTCCACACAAGTTAGGCCTATCTTAGGTTACTAGCCTAGGGCCTTAAACTTAGATTCATACAGTTTCGCCTCTAAGACTACCTCAGGCAATTCCTGATAATTGTGGGTTGGGTATTATGCCATGGCCAGATTGTCTTGAGCTCCCCTCCCATGTCTTACCTCCTACCCCAACCAGTTTGAGCACATCCGTCACCGATGTAGCATGCACCGGTTTGAAGGTAGGACTTATAGGTAGTTTCTCAGACTAAAGAGTATGCTGACCGTGAGTGCAAAAGTTAACCATGTTGTTTTTCAGGCAATGCAGCAAAGCCAGATAAAATATCATTTTTGATGTCTCCAGATGAAGACGACAATATGTGAAAAGTCTGGGAGACCAGATATAATTGAGTTAGTTCTACAAAGCCACAAAGGGTGCTGTTGATGCATTTGATGGATGTCGTCAAATATGTTGTGCAGCAGGAAGACAAGACGATGGCTTATTTGTATCATCATTGAAATGATAAATATTGCTCTTAAATGCCTAAATATGCTAGGTATCTACATCCATAATATAATAGACCAGAAGAAAAAGACCCTTTCATGGAGAGATTTTGCAAAGAGGATTACAGAAGATCTAACAAAACCAGCCCTTGAGGCAAGGCTCAGAGTCGAAACTTTAAAACAACACCTAAAAGTAAGATAGAAGAAATTTTCGGAATTAAGAGTGAAACGATGTAAGTCCAACCCCAAGGTGTGCCTTTCGTCAATTGTCTTAAAACTTTGTGTGCTACAAATGCGGCCACCGTATGTGTTGAAGGCATCGTAAGAATGTGTGCACATATAATGTGCTTAGATTGGACTAATGATCTGAATTACACATTAGGCTTATGTATGCTACAGACGTGTATTTTCATAATACCTTAATGTAACTTAATTAAGTAATTTAATTGTACTGTATTTAATTTTTTTTTTATAAGGAAAGATTTTTGAGATTATCAAAAATCTTTCCTTATTGTAGTCTGGTAAACGAAAGTGTAGGCCTACCTAGAAATCCTATTCTAGTGTATGAATGTAGGGTTAAACTTTTAGTGAGGCATCGTCGAAAAGGGGCCTAGTTTTACTTCATGAATTGGGCTTTGGTTTAGAGAATAAAGACCTGGGCCCGAGAAATTGATGAATTAAAATAAAAAAGTTTCTCAACAGCCGAATATTACTTTACCAACAAAAAACTTAAGGAAATACATTGGAATCAGAGAGAGTTCTGTCGAAATTGAGAACAAAATTTATGGACGGAAGGCCTATGTAAGATGTTTGGGTGTTAACGTACCAAGCATGTGACGAAAAACCAAAGAAGAAAATTATTTCTTATTAAGGCACAAAAATTAATAAAATGACAACAACAAACTTAAGGCACCTCCCACTTCATGTTGAAGTTTCTGTCATGGTCGTCTTGACGTCCAGTCTTGTGCTTGTTCCAGTTATGTTTTTTTGTTTTTTGTTCTGCCTTGTATTTAAAAAACAGTCTTACCACAAAAAGGAAGCGACAGCACTAAATTGCCCCAAATATTTTGTCAGCTACCAAGAAGGCTAACTATATTGTCATTGACTTTGGATACTATAACGTAACAAACACCTCTATAGTATCTAAATGTTCTAGTGTAATAAGCACTAGAACATTTAATAAAATACAAGTTACAGAGATAGAGCAAAGCTTCAAAATAATAAAACCAAACAAAATTTGTACCAACACCAAACAATACCAAACAAAAAATGCATGTTCGAATATTTGTAGCTTCACTGGCAATTTGTGGCCAGTAAATGGGGGTTTGTTGTAGGGGTGAACAGTATTTCTATGGCGTATTGACTACGCCATAGTCAATGATATTGTACTTAAAATAAAAATGTAAAATATCAACTAATAATAATGTAAAACCCAAGATTGAATCAGAAGAATGATTAAATTGATGAAGAATTCGTTAGAATATTTATTAGAACTAGACATATATTCAATGCATAGTCTCACAAAAGCAATTAAATGGTGACTGTTCCAAGTAAACCATTAAATTTCCATATTTAATTTTTAACAACTAACATCAGAGTGCGTTGGTGTTTGAAATAAAGTCTCTAAAAAGTCTCTTATTTGGTTTTGTCTTTTTCATAGAAATTAAGGAGAATAATAATTATTTTTTGTTATTGTATTTGCACATTGTAGTTTTCTTTTGATTTGTATCGTAAATTAGGAACAAAATATAATTTTTATTTTTTATTTTCGGATTTGAAAATTTGATACTACCATCATTGACTATGTACACTAATGTGAGTAGGCTTCTCATAGCATAGGCGTGTGTGAATCCTATTGACGGTGGTGCGATCTCGTGTGGCGTATATGGAAGTACACGTAACATATGATAGATAAATCAGGATTACCACTCTTCTCAACCAAGGATGAAACATTTTATAACTGAAATTATGTTTATGTTTTGGTAAAGTGTTTTTGCAGCACTATAAAATCAGCTGAAAAATAACAACATCGATGGCAGCGACTTTGGTGCCGCGTACACCGAACTTCCAAAATTTTGCCTCAAACTAAATGCATTGGATGAGAGGTCTATTCACGTTAAGTGTACAAAGTCAATGCTACCATGATACAAATCAAGGCCATCGCATTCGAGCTGGCAACACCGCAACGGTTGCCATCAATCTACCAAAGCCATACTAGATTATACAGGCCTAACTGCTAAATGGCCATGACGGACCATAGATATATACTAAACACCTGGATCGGTAACTGAAATGGCGGAATAGCGCTAAAAACGAGCCAGCTTACCCCACCACTAGCCAGTATTACCGCCGCTGAACCGCGCCGCGCTGAATATCAGCTGCATTCTTGTTTGTTTACATTCTTTTAAATGTTCAATTATAATTACGATGATGAAAGATGGTTCTGTAGTGTGCAGCTTTTTTTATGTATTAGAGCACATTCCAAAGGCTGAAATTTATTAATTTATAGGTAGGAAGGGCTAAAAAACTACAGTATTAGTGTAGTTTAATTAATTAATTAATTTAAATTACAGTACATAATTACTCGCACAGGGTTGGCAACATTGACCATGACCACGAATACTGGCTAGGGGTGGGGGTAACGGCTAGTTTTCGCAACACGGAGTTACCGACCCAGGTATCTATGTGACGGACCCATGCAGTAGTTCAAGCAGGTTATGCTTTTAAAGCAAAAAGAAAAAAAATATCCATGTCGTCATTTTGGTTCACGTATATGACCCCAGATAGCACAAAAACATATAAATCACGTGAAATTCACGTTTTCATTTTACATTTGTCACGTTATTATTACGCAAGAAAGATGTAAATTTCACTTTTTTTCACGTGAAAATGTCGTGAAAAAGTCGCTAAATTTCACTTTTTTTCACGTGAAAATGTCGTGAAGAAGTCGCTAAATTTCACGTGAAAAAAACGTGAAAAAGACGTGAAAATGACGTTTTAGTTTCACTTAATTTTTACCTTTTTAACTTATGTTTTATTGAACATTTTACAATTTTTTCAACAAAATTTGTAAATGAATGTTTTTTTTTCTAACCACTACATTAAAAAAATGGAAATAAATTCGATAAAATTTTCCCACAACCTTCCGGTCAGTGTCCTAGCGCCTTAACCCTCTCAGCCACTTCAGCTGTACCTAAGGTGGTTTTAAATTACTATTTATACATTTAATACTCAAGCTTCCTTTGTACTTGGGCAAGTAGTCAAAATTAAAACTCTCGCCCAATTTGAAATAACTATGTGTTTGTTAATAATAATTAGTTTTAAATCTTTTGTAAATTTATTTACTACTAGAGATCGCCTCCTGATCGAAATTCGATCAAAATTTCGGTTGATCTGGACCCAAGAAACTTAAAAACATTTTAGAACTAAAACATCTGTTCTTCCTAATTTTCTAGCATTTTTTTACAACAGCTGTCTAATGATTCATTCAATTCTCCTTTCTCCATAAGATTAACATTGGAACTTTGAAAGCCTGTGGGGCGCAGCCGTGGAGTCCGATGTGAATTAGAATGTGATTCTGCTCATCTACAGGACTATACATTTCAAACGGTATGCGCGGATTTATCCTACGATGCGCACGAGCTGAGAAAAAAAGGAGGAAATGAAACATGCTTGAGTATTAATATATAGATTGCGTATTAAATATTTAAAGTGTTATTAAAATTAGTATAACAGCGCATGAAATTACATACTGTTGGAATAATGTAAAGGCTAAAAGAATAATTATAAATTGTTGATACCACAAATTTAAATTCAAATTGTTAATTCGAAAGCTATAATTAGACAATATCTCTACATAAGTAAATCTGATACTTTGACAGTCAAATAAAATTATCAATAACCAAAAAGTAAAATAAAATCTGAATAGGGCCTATAAATTTTTTAGTAAAAAATTTTTTAAATCTACATTTTCACATAACTTTTTAAATGCAAAAATACCTACTCTTTCGTTTACCCTTTTTTTTAGATTTAAATTTTGCCACATAATTTGTACATGAGAAATATTCTATTATTCACCTTTTTTCTCATTTGAAATTTTTCACATAATTTTCACGTAAAAATGATATTTATTTTTCATCAGTTTTTAACATTTACATTTTTAACGTAATTTTGACGTGAAAAAATATTTTTCTTTTCACCTTTTTTCGCGTTCACATTTTTCACGTAATTTTGACGTGAAAAATTCTTCTTTTCACCCTTTTTCACGTTCACATTTTTCACGTAATTTTGACGTGAAAAAATATTCTTCTTTTCACCTTTTTTTCACGTTCACATTTTTACTTAATTTTGATGTGAAAAAATATTCTCATTTTCACCTTTTTTCACATTTACATTTTTCACGTAATTTTCACTTGAAAAGTATTCTTCTTTTCACTTTTACATAATTTTTACATTTTTCACGTGAAAAAAACGTGATTTTCACATTTTGTGCTGACTGGGACGTAGTTATTAGTTTGGACATCGCTTTCTGATCTCCAGCTGGAAGCACCCAAGGTGTATAAATAAAAAGAAGTCTTTATTTATAATTCTTTTTATTTATACACCTTGGGAAGCACCGTCCACACTGATAGCGATTCTCCATCGCTACCCACGTGGAGAGTGCTTCCTTCTGGAGAAGGCTTGTTCCATAAACTTGTATTTAGTTCATCAAGCCAAGCTCCAAAGATTTTTTTTTTAAGTTTGGGAAATCATTTCTATAGGCTTGGTTTAGACTTTTTTTAAAGATCGAATTTAGCAATTTGTGAGCTTTCTCCAAGCTAGTGGGACCAGTTCCCAATTAGTGGGAACTGGTTTTTAGCTCACGTTAGGATTTTTTTTGACATAGGTTAGTGAGCTTGTTTTAGGTTTATATTTAGCTAATTTCATACTCATTTTATACTCGATCCTAACTTGAATAAACAATATATACATTGTGTCAGAATATACATATACACATGTATATGATTAGACATATTTTACTTGTAATGTTTTAATATTCTTTTAAAAATAAGTCTCGGAAGTTCATTCATACAAGTAAACTAAATATTTTCAAATAATTAAAAAAAATTAACAGGGCCAACATTTGCTACCTCCA
Source organism: Neoaliturus tenellus (assembly GCA_030545055.2). Lineage (NCBI taxonomy): Eukaryota > Metazoa > Arthropoda > Insecta > Hemiptera > Cicadellidae > Neoaliturus > Neoaliturus tenellus. The sequence goes on from CM061536.1 coordinate 123,315,145, forward strand.
CCATTGCAAAATTTATTTTGAATGTTTATTTATAAATTTGGTTCTCTTTTAAACATGATTTATTTTCAAACGTGTGATGTTGCGCAATTAGTGCCGAATAACTATAACGTTAATGTTATGCACTCGAGAGGGTACGGTATAATACTTGTACTATATAAATATCCTTAAAATTTCAATATATTGTTTTGATGACAAACCTAAAAGCTTGTAAGGTTAAAGAGATTATTTATGTTTACCAAGTGACAAGAACATTAAAATATTATATTTACCTTGTTTGTATGCCTTTAATGCTCATATAATGCTATTATATACATTCTCATGTAGTTTGTACGGGCATACATATCATGCTCATATAATGGGTCATATAATGCTACAAGAATAAAAGGCACACAAACAAGGTTAAAGAGATGTTTTCAGATCAATTAATTATACAGTAACATAACATGGTTGATCTGAAAACATTCCTACAACCTTATAAGCTGCTAGTTTTAAAAACAAACAATTCATTGAAATTTGCCATTTACCATTATTTATATATGAAACTCTTCAGCACCATCTGCACCGACAACTCACCTGAAATAAATTATATTATGAGAGAATAAAT